>BTPG01000002.1:154315693-154598193 GCA_036245525.1 Semisulcospira habei
TGTCACAACACACCAAAGTCCGGATTTTCAACTCCAATGTAAAAGCAGTTCTCCTATATGGAGCAGAGACATGGAGATTGACAAAAACCACAGTCAACAGAGTACAGACCTTCATGAACAGTTGCCTTAGAAGAATTTTGAAAATCCACTGGCCAGAGAAGATCAGCAATGTCAGACTCTGGGAGAGAACAGAGCAGATAACAGCAGAGAATGAAATTGGGCGAAGAAGATGGGGATGGATCGGTCACAATCTGAGAAAGCCAGCTTCCAGTATCACTAGGCAGGCATTGTCATGGAACCCCCAGGGAAAGAGGAAAAGAGGTAGGCCGAGAAACTCCTGGCGTCGAGACCTCCAAGCAGACATCAAGAGACTGGGAACCACCTGGAGTAGAATCGAAGGAGAAGCACAGGACAGGAGTTGCTGGAGGTCTCTCGTCGACGGCCTATACCCGGGTAGGGGTGACAGGCGTAAGTAAGTAAGTCATGCCCTGCAGCAACAATTTCACCCTAGCCTCGGAAGTCTTAGGATAGAGCCTCCACAGGCCCCCTATTCTCTGAGCACCAATGACCGTGTTGTAGCCGCTGGTACTCTCTGCCGCGGCACACATCTCGCGCACGGAGTAAGGTGGGGAGTTCTCGGCCAAGTGTAGATTTCTGCACGGGATGAACGTGGCCGGGACACCCCTGTCGCCGGTCGTCTTTGCACCGTTGTATGTGTCAGTCATTTTGCAAAGGAACACGTCTAAGAGTACAACTTAGAGTCACAAGTTTTATGCAAAATAAAGTAATGATGTCTCACCGACCACTGTACCAATTCCTGAGGGTGGGCACGTCCTGTAACTACAGTAAATCGCCAGTGAAAACACAGCACCAAAAAGCGAGGCGAACGACACCATTCGCCTACCGGAAGTGTACTCCAACCATTTTGTTTGCCTTGTTGATACAGTTCTGAATATGGGGATCAAAAGATAGAACTTTGTCAAAAACAACACCTAAGTCTCTTTCCTCCTCACAAGATACCACCTTTTTAATGTCGCTATTAACTTTCATCAAATAATCATGTTCAGGATTGTTCCTTCCAACATGCAAGACCTTGCATTTCTCTACATTAAAATGCAACTCCCATGTGTTGGACCACTTTTGCAAGTGATCCAAATCATGCTGCAACACGCCTTTATTGCTTGATTCATTATAGATTTTAGTATCATCTGCGAATATTTTGCACATGCTATTAACACAGTCCGGCAAGTCATTTATACATATCGTAAATATAAAATAATATAGGTCCTAAGATGCTTCCTTGAGGTATACCGCTCAGCACCTTTATTTTGTCTGATTTTGCATCTCCAACCTTTACCACTTGTTCTCTTTCATGTAAGATACTTGTTATCCAGTTGGAAATGTTTCCACATACACCATAGGCCTCTAGCTTCTGAAGAAGCTTTTCATGAGGAACATTGTCAAATGCTTTTCTAAAGTCTAAGTATATGATGTCAACCGTTTTTTTGTTGTCAAGTAAGGAAGTTATATCATCCATAACCTGTAGTAATTGAGTAACACATGATCGTTTCTTTCTAAAACCATGTTGGCATTGAGTGTACATGATATTATTCACAGTAAGATGATTAACGATCTTGTCTCGGACTATAGACTCTAAAACTTTACATACTATTACTATACACGTTAAACTTACTGGTCTGTAGTTTTCTGCATCTGACCTAGGACCATTTTTAAAAACAGCACTTACCTCTGCGGTTCACCAGTCTTGCTGTACAATGCCTGATTTAAAGGAAAATGTAAATAATGTGCAAAGTGGTTCTGCCAACTCATTATACAACTCTTGTAAAACTCTGGGAGGGATGCAGTCTGGACCTTGAGCTTTGGAAGAATTTATTTTTTTTTAGTTTTTTCTTGACAATATCAGGAGTTAATACGATATATCTGTTATGGTGCACCCATTCGATTTTGAACCTCTACCAAGCAACGGAACATTACTCAAGTTTTATTCCACAAATACACTTGAGAAAAATTTATTAAATGTTGCTGCATTTTCACGATCTGCTACAGCAAGTGTGCCATCTTCTTTTTTAAGTGCATTTACTTACGCCTGTCGCCCCTCCCAGGGTATAGGCCGTCGACGAGAGACGTCCAGCGACTCCTGTCCTGTGCTTCTCCTTTGATTTTACTCCAGGTGGTTCCCAGTCTCTTGATGTCTGCTTGGAGGTCTCGACGCTAGGTGTTTCTCGGCCTGCCTCTTTTCCTCTTTCCATGGGGGTTCCATGACAATGCCTGCCTAGTGATACTGGAACTGGCTTTCTCAGACTGTGACCAATCCATCCCCATCTTCTTTGTCCAATTTCATTCTCAGCTGTTATCTGCTCTGTTCTCTCCCAGAGTCTGACGTTGCTGATCTTCTGTGGCCAGTGGATTTTCAAGATTCTTCTAAGGCAACTGTTTATGAAGATCTGTACTCTGTTGACTGTGGTTTTTGTCAACCTCCAAGTCTCTGCTCCATATAGGAGAACAGCTTTTACGTTTGAGTTGAAAATCCAGACTTTGGTGTGTTGTGACAGCTCTCTGGAACTCCACACTTTTTTCAGCTGGAGAAAGGCTGCTCTGGCTTTACCGATTCGTGCTCTGACATCTGCATCAGTGCCGCCATTTTTGTCGATGATGCTCCCGAGATAGGTGAAGGACTCCACCTCCTCCAACGGGGTGCCAGTAAGCAAGGCTGGTTCTTCCCTGTTCAGCCTCATTGTCTTTGTTTTCTGTTTGTGGATGGTGAGGCCCACTTGGGACGAGATGTCAGCAAGCCTCGTGGTCTTGTCCTGCATTTGTAGATGAGTGTGGGACAGTAAAGCCAAGTCGTCTGCAAAATCGAGGTCATCAGCTGTGTCCACATTGTCCACTGTATTCCGCTTCTTCTCTGCTCTGTGGTCCTCTTCATGACCCAGTCTATGGTCAGTAGGAAGAGGAACGGAGACAGCAAACACCCCTGCCTGACGCCGGTTCTGACCTGGAGCTCCCTGGTGAACTGCCCTTCATGGATCACGTGACATGTCATGCCATCGTAGCTGCTCTTGATCAGGCAGACGAGTTTTGTGGGTACACCGTAGTGTCGTAGGAGTTTACACAAAGTCTCTCGGTCCACGCTGTCAAATGCTTTCTCGTAATCCACAAGGTTGATGTACAGCGGGGAGCTCCACTCCAGAGACTGCTCCACGATGATGCGGAGAGTGGCAATCTGGTTTGTACATGGTCGGTTTTTCTTGAATCCTGCTTGCTGGTCTCTCAGCTGGGGTCGACGAAGCTCTTCATTCTCTCCAGGATGATCCTGTTGAAGACCTTTCCTGGTACTGACAGCAAGGTGATTCCTCTGTAGTTGGAACACTTGCTGAGGTCGCCTTTCTTGGGAAGCTTGATTATCCCTCCTTCCAGTCAGCCGGCATCACCTCCTCTTCCCAGATCTTTCCAAACAGTGGGTACAGCATCTCTACTGTTGTTTCTAGGTCTGCTTTCAGAGCCTCCGCTGGGATTCCATTTGGCCCTGCTGCTTTGCCGTTCTCCAAAAATGCCACTGCTCTTCTGATCTCTTCCCGGGTGGTTCTGTCAAAGCTGATGGGTAGGTCAGTCTCTGCTGGCTGGATGTCTGGGGGGTCGGGTGGGGTGGGTCTGTTCAGTAACTCTTCAAAATACTTGGCCCATCTGTCGAGTTGGTCTGCTCTGTCTACAATAGGCTTGCCTTCTTTGTCTTTTACTGGTCTTTCTGTATGGCCATACTTGCCAGACAGTCTTCTGGTAATGTCGTAGAGCTGTTTCATGTTGCCGCTGCCTGCTGCCTTTTCTGCCTCTGCTGCTAGGCCATCTGTGTAGGCTCTCTTGTGTGCCCTGATACTCCTCTTCACCTTGTGGTTGGCTTCCGAGTATTCCTCATGTGCCCTTGCTATGGCTGCTCTCGTGCGACTGTTGTTGACAACTGCTTTCTTCTGCTTCCTCACTATTATCTTCTTCAAGGTCTGTGCCGACAGCCAGTCCTTGTGATGGTGTTTCTTGAACCCCACAGTGTCTTTGCAGGTTGAGTTTAGTGCCTCTCTAACTGCCTTCCACTGCTGCTCTGTGGTGACCACCTCCTCTTCATTTACTAGCTCCTGTAGCGCTTGAAACCGGTTGGACAGCACCAGTTTGAACTCTTCTCTCACTCCAGTCACTCTCAGGAGGCCTACATTATAGCGCTGTCTTCTTGTTGTCCCTGTGCTGATTTTCTGTAACTTGAGCTTTATTTTTAAAATAAGCAGATGATGGTCTGAGGCGACGTCTGCTCCCCTCCTCACTCGAACATCTTGAAGGGATCTTCTAAATTTCTTGCTAATGCAAATATGGTCTATTTGGTTCTCTGTAGTATGGTCAGGTGAGACCCACGTTGCTTTGTGTATTCTGTGTGGGAAGATGCTGCCTCCAATGACAAGTCTGTTTAGAGCACAAAAGTCTACGAACCTCTTCCCATTCTCACTCATCTCCCCTAGTCCCTGTCTCCCCATCACCTCTTCGTATCCGGTGTTGTCCTCCCCTATTTTGGCATTGAAATCGCCCATGATTATGGTGATATCTCGCTCTGCACATTTATCCACAGCACTCTGGAGTCTGTCGTAGAACTCTTGTTTCTCTTCCTCGTCACTGTCATTAGTGGGTGCATAACACTGGATGATGTTCAGCTTGATCTTTTTTCTGGTAAAGGCTGCTGTGATAATTCTTGGCCCAAGAGGTTTCCAGCCCATCAGCGCCCTCTGTGCCACTGGTGACAGCATGACTGCTACACCCTCTGTATGGGGGGGGGGGGGGGGGCCTTCTCCTCTTCATGACCTGAATACAGAATCATCTCCCCACTTTACAGCCTTTTCTGGCCAGACTGCGTCCATCTGGCTTCACTGATACCTAGCAGGGAAAGGTTGTACTTTTGCATTTCCGCTGCTGTCTGGGCGGCCTTGCCGCTCTGGTACATGGTCTTGACATTCCATGTGCCCATGATTGTGTCCTTGGATAGAGAGAGGCGGCTCGGTCCTGTGGCTTCCGAAGACTTCCGGCTTTCACCACACGACATCATAAATCTTCTGGTAGAAGTTCTAACTAGAAGAACCTTCCTCCTCCAGGAAAGGAATTGCTGTTTGTCTATTCGTCGGCGTTTTTGTAGCTATTTCTTTATTTGCATGGTGGGGAAGCTACCCCCACGCCCCCTTACTAGGAGGACCAGGGGTTTTCTGTCGGGGTCTTCTTCCCTTAGACCATGTTGGTTCACGGCACCTTATTTCATTCGGTGCACCCCTCTCGCGAGGGACCCCCCTATCCACCACCCAGGGGACGCGCCTCAATGCCATATAATAAATAATAATAATTACAGTATTTATAATGCGCTTATCTTATAATAATTATCACTCTAAGCGTGCACACGCATGCACACGCTTTAGACAATGACTCACGTATCATAAATAGTGAAATACATTACGACAGTCTGCTTAGGGTGGGGAGTGTGGTGGTATAGTGCTAGAACTGTTGAAAGAGGTGAGTTTTGAGGGCGGACTGGAAGGAGGAGAGAGAGTGTTTCTGACGGAGAGAGAGTGGGAGAGTGTTCCAGGTGGATGGACCATATAGTGAGAAGGAGCGGGAGCTGAAAGTGCTGAGTTTGGTGCGGGGGATGTGGAGGCGGAGCGGGGAGGAGTGTAGGGGTGAAGTAAGTTTGAGAGAAAGGTGGAAGCGCAGTTGTTCAGGGATTTGTAGCAGAGAGACAGAATCTTGTATTGGATGCGTTGGGGGATGGGAAGCCAGTGAAGGAGTTTGAGCAGGGGAGTGATGTGGTCGGATTTTTTTCTTTCTGAGGACGAGGCGGGCAGCATTGTTCTGGACGCGCTGGAGAGTGAAAGTGGTGGAGTGAGGGGGGCCGGAAAGGAGAGAGTTGCAGTAGTCGATGTGAGATAGGATGAGAGAGACAGCAAGTTTGGTGGCAGCTTCGGTAGTGAGGTATTTTCTGATCTGACTGATGCGGCGGAAGTAGCATGCCTGGGCCGTGGCGGAGACGAAGCTAGTCATTGAAAGAGAGGAATCAAGCATAACGAGGGAGCAGGGAAAGTTTCTGGCGAGTGTCTACCAGCATGGCTTCCGTTTTGTTCTCATTTAGTTTAAGCTTGTTTGCTGTCATCCAGTTTTTCACGTCTTCATAGCAGTCAGCCGTGCGAGTCAGTGTTGTCGAGATTTGTCTTTGTCTAGTAGTTGTGAGTCATCAGCGTTGAGGTGGTGGTGTATGTGGTGAGACTGGATGATGTTGGACAGGGGAGAGGTGTAGAGTGTGAAAAGGACCGGGCCCAGGACGGACCCCTGTGGAACTCCGCAGGAGAGCGTGACTGGGTTGGAGGAGACGCCGTCGATGGTGATGGACTGCTGTCTGTCGGGGAGGTAGGAGAGAAACCTGGAGTGAGCTGAGTCAGTGATGCCAAAGGAGTGGTGGAGGAGGATAGAGTGGTCTATAGTGTCGAAGGCGGCAGAGAGGTCGAGTAGCGTAAGAAGGGAGATGTTGCCCGAGTTGGTGGAGAGAACTTACTTACTTACGCCTGTCACCCCTACCCGGGTATAGGCCATCGACGAGAGACCTCCAGCAACTCCTGTCCTGTGCTTCTCCTTCGATTCTACTCCAGGTGGTTCCCAGTCTCTTGATGTCTGCTTGGAGGTCTCGACGCCAGGAGTTTCTCGGCCTACCTCTTTTCCTCTTTCCCTGGGGGTTCCATGACAATGCCTGCCTAGTGATACTGGAAGCTGGCTTTCTCAGACTGTGACCGATCCATCCCCATCTTCTTCGCCCAATTTCATTCTCTGCTGTTATCTGCTCTGTTCTCTCCCAGAGTCTGACGTTGCTTGGTGGAGAGAAGCAGGTCGTTTAAGATATGTAGAAGGGCTGTTTCAGTGCTGTGATGTTTGCGATAGGCAGACTGGAAGGGACTGAGGAGGTTGTTGTCGTCGGGGTGGAGGTTGAGCTGGTTGAGAATGACCTTCTCAAGAAGCTTGGACAGGAAAGAGAGATTGGAGACTGGGCGATAGTTTTTGAGTTCGTTTGGGTCGAGGTTGTGTTTTTTTAGGAGAGGACGGACGATTGCGGACTTGAAGATATCATGGACGGAGCCGTTCTCTAGAGATGTGTTGATGATGTCGGTAATGAATGGCAGAAGTTTTGGAAGTCCGTCCCGGTAGAGAGAAGCTGGGAGAGGGTCTAGTTTGCAGGTTTTGAGAGGCATGGACTTTATGGTCTTGAGGACTTCGTCCTGAGAGACGGGCCGGAAGGACGAGAGGGGGTGCTGAGGTCGCCAAGACCGAAACAGCTGTCCACACCGGCTAAATATCTGGACCCCCCTTGGGGGACCTAGATTTAAATTTTCATGCACTGAGTGGCTGGAACAGTGGATATGTGATATGCCCCCCTTCGGGGGGGGGGGGGGGGGGGGGGCTTCCATATGCATTGCTTTCAGTCACTTTCTTAGCGCCCCCCTCTCTTTCCTATCTCTTTTTTTTGTGCTTTGGCCACAGTAGATCTATGATCACTGGTCGATCATGCACATTTCTCTCCCCTGACAGTGCTATAACCTACTTTCCTTTGTAACCTTCCTAAAATATTAGCACTTGCAGTCTCCCCTTTTCTTTTCATTTATCTGCAATATTTCTTTCATGTAATTTTTTATTACGCTTTATGAATTTATTACAGTCATTTCTTAATATATCTTTGATAATCTCTACCTTCTTGAGTTTGAAGATATCTTTTGTATAACTTGTATTTCTTTTTAATCATTTTTAAAGTACCCTTATTCATCAAAGATGATGTGGTTCTTTTATGTGATTTACTCTTCACTTTTGGCATGTGCAACTCCATACCTTTCAGAATTGAAGACTTAATTAATGCCCAGAATTTTTCCACTCCGCAATTTTCAGGTTTAGTAGTTGTAAGGTCCATATTTGCCATAATTAATTATATGCTCTCAGACTTTCATAGTCTCCCTTCCTAAGGTTAAGGGAATGTTTATTACTCTGCGTCACCTTAACCTTAGGTACACACAGCTGGAAGAATACATCATGGTCACTCTTGCCAATGGGATCCAAGTGTTGAATATCTGACGTTAACAACTCATCATTTACTAAGATTAGGTCATCTAATGTTGACCT
Source organism: Semisulcospira habei (assembly GCA_036245525.1). Lineage (NCBI taxonomy): Eukaryota > Metazoa > Mollusca > Gastropoda > Semisulcospiridae > Semisulcospira > Semisulcospira habei. The sequence continues at coordinate 154,323,890 of BTPG01000002.1, forward strand.
CTGACCTCAGATGTAATGGCGTTGTAAATGACACCTTGGGCGTCAGCCTACTCTAATCTTCTTAATTTGATTCACCATTAGGGCAATACTGCAAGTGTATGGTTTAGCTATTTGTACATATAGATCTGAGGCCCTTTTCTCCAACCATGATCAGGTAGTTGGTGGGTCAGCTTAAAACAATGCGTGACTTGAGTTGTCATTGTCTCTTTACAGCGCCATCACAAGTGCGATATGCGCACACAGATGTGAAGGTGCCAGATTTCTCAGCTTACAGGCGTTCAGGTGTCAAAGACAGTGCTTCATCCTCCCAGACATCCGCTACTGGGCGACGCGCCTTCACCTACATGATTGTTGGAAGTAAGTTGTTTAAATTGATAAAAATTAAAACATTAGGGCTTAATTTCTTTTGTCCAACTTGAAGGTGATTTTGAAGATGGGGCATGTAATACTAATAGGGTATGAACAAATTTTGAGCACAGCAGGGTTTGAACTTGTGACCTTTCGGATGAGAATTGAACTCTCAACCTTGTGAGCCATCCAGCTCCCTTCAGTCCCCCTCCCCTTTAAATTTATTGCCATTGGCATATTGACCAGTTTCAGTGAACATTCTGTTTTAGTGTGTTTCTCATTACATTAGTGGTATTGTGCCCCATAAGATAATTTGTTTGACCCCATACTGTTCAACCCATCTCATGACCACCCTAATGGGTGCCCAATGGACCACCACCTTGACGTGGTTGGGGGGCTTGCATGTCTTAGTGACCTGGAGAGCTATGTTGGCCAGAGCTTAATGCTCCTGGTAGGGTCTCCCAAGCCAGACAGGTTGAAGGGTAGAGACCAGACGAAGCGTCGACCCTGGCCCTCCAGGTTGGGGGTTCGGCACAGGGCTAACCACTCTGCCCTAGAAAACATTCCCTGGTTATGGAAACAGCAACGGAATCAACATCTATGACCAGGTGTGATGGGCCTCTGGAGTCACCTCAGGGGACTTGTATGAATGGTAGTGGTGAAAGCCACTTTGTGGAAGTCACTGACAGGAAGACAGGTCTTGAACACCAAAATCAAGACAAGGATAGGTTTTTGCAATGTCTGTCAGGCATGGGAATTAGAAAAATGAAAAAAGTCTGAAACTAGGGGGGTCCGGGGCATTCCTACCCCCCCCCCCCCCCCCCCAGGAAATTTGAGAAATCTAGATTAAAATCTGTGCAATCTGGCGCGTTCTGAAGGCGTTTCCAAAGACAATAAAGACAATAAAAAGTGAGACGGGAAGTGAGCATGAAAAGAGTGCGTTCAGTGTTGTATTGCCTGCTTGCATGGTAAAGTAACGACTGCGTTCAGTGTTCCCGATTACGCACAGTAGTGCGTCAATTACGCACAAAATATGAAAAATGACGCAGAAAAATTTGCATGTGTGCGAATCGCTGAAGTCAAAAATATGACCAACGAGTGGCGAACTAATTCACGGCATAATCAGAATCAGAACCCAACTGAGACTGCCATTGCAGACGATTAAAGATTGTGTCGGGAGTTGTTGTCCTTAAAAATCGCATGCGCGCGCATTGTAAACTTCCTCCAAGCAATCCATTCACTGAACAGAAGAAATCTTCGTGAATCCATTCTTTGATTCTATCATACACGATCATGTCACTTCTGACTTGGTTGACTGGGCCCAAAACCCGTTCATCCACAGCAACATCAAGTACAGATCCTCGACCTGTCATTATCGAAAATACGGAACTCCAAAGCAATGATAAACAAATAAATGATGAAACTCAAACTGAAGTAAAGCGTCCAAAGAAACGAAAACTCAACGACAGATGGTTGCAAGAGTTCCAGTGGTGCCAGTTTGACGCAAGCGGGAGGGTATTTTGTACAATTTGCTGTCATGCTGCAAAGTCAGATAACAAACTAGGCGAACGTTTGAAAAAGAACAAGTTCGTGGATGTAGGATCAAACAACATGCAAAGGTAAATGTGCAAATTGTATTCACAATGGTACTTCACTTTTTTTCTTTTTTTTTTAGTGGGACTTCGTTTCACTCTTTTTAAAAAAAAATCTATTTATTCGGTGCTGTTTATCGTCCAGGTCTAATAATAGTAGTATCAACAATATAATATAAAAAATATAGTTATAATAAACAAATTAAATATAATTAGTTATAATAAATTTGGAAGGCACTGAGTTACAGAAATAGAAAAGCAGGTATTCTTTTAAAATCTTAACAGATTAATAATATTCGCAAATTCCCAATTTTAACTCTGTGACCAATTATGCTCTATGTTTGGTTATTCTCTCTCTCTCTCTCTCTCTCTCTCTCTCTCTCTCTCTCTCTCTCTCTCTCTCTCTCTCTCTCTCTCTCTCTCTCTCTCTCTCTTTCTCCTTTTTTTGGAGGGGGGGGGGGGGAGGGGTGCCTTCAGCTTGAGGTGGATAAGTTCTATATAAGAACGATTAAATAAAAATATTGACTACCTGCAGTTTAAGTATCTGTTAAATACCAACAGGGATCACAATCTGCAAAGTATGTGTACAACAATTATTCAGGAGCATGCTGAGCAGTTTCCTGATTTTGCTGTCTTGGCACAGATCTCTCTTGTTGTGCCCTTGACATCAGTGCCTTGTGAAAGAGCCTTTTCAGTTCAGAACAGTGTCATGGACAAGAAAAGGAACAGAATGTCTGTTCAAACCCTGAACAATAAAATGATGATTTTGGCAGACAAGAACCCAGAAGCTGTTGTGCAGGGTGCTCTGAAGGAGTTTGCAGCAACCAAGCGACTCAGGCTTAAATAAACATTTAATACATGTTTTAATTTTTTGGTTTTATATGATTATGATAACTAATGTGACGCTTTAACAGAGTAAAAAAAAAAAGAAAAAAAAAAGTGAGGCTTGGACTTGTTTTTACATTTCTTTTTCCGATTTGGGGACTCTCAAAATTTGCACAAGGACTCTTAAAATTTTATACCTGGGAGTCCCAAGGACTCTCATTTTTTTTTGTGTGGAGGGAACACTGCGCGTTACAGCCACAATAGGTGACGCGTAACTAGCGGGCGGCATATCACTTGAACGAGTGCCTCGCAGTGTATAATGACCGGTGCTCAGTTACTTTTTGCACCCCAATTTTTTGGGGGGCGGACAAATTTTTTTTGGGGCGGCTGAACAATATTTCAAATTTGCCTTTAGTGGGACAATTCCCATGCCTGGTCCATACAATGTATCAAATGGGTAAACTGGCGCAAGTAACAGCAGAAATGCGCTGATACAATCTACATATATTAGGCATTGGTGAGAGCAGATGGACTGGATCAGGTAAAGTGACAACATCAACAGGAGAGACAGTTCTATATTGAGGAAGAGAGGACAATCAGCATGAAGAAGGAGTTGCCATCATCTTGAGAAAAGGAGTGGAAAGGAGCATAATAGAATGGAAACCTCAAAAGTAGATTAATGAGAATAAGAGTAAAAGAAAAACAAGTGAATATGACTATCATCCAGTGCTTCAGTCCTACCAAGGACAGCGATGATGAAATAAAAGACCTTTTTTTACGAACAGAGGCAGAAGTTAAGTCAACACCACGGCACGACATGTTGATCATCATCGGCTACTTGAATGCAAAGGTAGGGAGTGACAGCACCAACAACGAACGTGCAATGGGAACACATGGATGCTGGACGATGAATGAAAACGGAGAAAGACTGACAGAGTTTTGCACCACAAACAACCAGGTTGTTGGAGGCACCTTATTCCCACAATGTGACATCCACGAGCTAACTTGGTACTCGCCCAATGACCGAGACAAGAATCAGATCGACCATCTAATGGAATGTTGAGGAGATCACTGCTGGATGTGAGAGTAAAGCAAGGAGCTGACGTTTGAAGTGACCACCAACTGGTAACAGCAATGGTGAGACACAAGCACAAAACAAGACATACGCACAGCGAAAATTCGACACTCAGAAGCTAAAGGACTCGCACACACAACACGTTTTTGTCACACAAGTGAAGAACAGGTTCCAAGCACTACAGGATCTATACCCAGAAATCAATGCAAACAATAATAAAATCAAACTGTTATCAACAGAGTGCGGAGGAGTGCCTAGGCTAATGGAGAGAAGAACGAGCAAAAGAATGGATCAAGATAAATGCCTGGAAAGTTATAGAAGAAAGACGTAAGTTGAAGAGGCAGATGATCAGTATTTGATCAGAAAGACTGCAAGAAAGATACAAGCAGCAATACAGTGAGTCTAACAAACAAGTGAAGAGGATGGTGCGCGCTGACCGTCATGCTTTTGCTGAAGAACTAGCAAGAGAGGTGGAGAGTGCTGCAGCCCGAGGAGAACAAAATCAGCTATACAGAATCACCAAACAGATCTGCGGAAAATACCACTCTACAGTCAGCCCACCCATCAAAGACAAGGAAGGAAAACTTCTTACAACTCAGGCTGAACAAGACACACGCTGGGCTGAACATTTCAAAGAAGTACTGAACAGAGAAACACCAGAAGAAAACACTGATATTTCGGGAAAAGAGATAGATTTAGACATCAGAGTTGAACCCCCTACTAAAGAAGAAATCATAGCGGCCATCAGGAAACTGAAGAACAACAAAGCCCCAGGACAAGACAACCTGAATGCAGAATTATTTAAGATAGATCCAGAGACGGGTATCACCCTTCTGTCAATCCCCAGCAAGATCCTCGCCAATGTGATTATAAATATAAGCAGATTATCGACGGCAGTTGATACAACACTGAGAAAAGAACAGGCAGGTTTCAGAAAAGGAAGGAGTTGTATAGAACAGATTTTTGCTCAGCGGAACATCATAAAACAGAGTGCAGAATGGCAAAAACTCTACCTGAATTTCATAGATTTTGAGAAAGCCTTTGATAGCGTTCACAGAGACAGCTTGTGGCGCATCTTGAGGTCTTACGGAATCCCAAACCACATGGTGACAGTTAATCTCCAGACTTGAGTTTGCACTGCCGTGAACCTATAGTGACTACATTTACGCTATTCTAAGCCATAGAGCCGGGATGGTCATCGAATCGAGCGTGTTGACAGCCATAGGTGTCTGGTTTGGGGCTCGGTGGTCGCGATTTTATCCCGGCTGCGTAAACATAGCAGCATAGAGGGTCACACTAGCCAGCAAGATACATACAGATTCTTATGACCGCGCCTACTCCAAGACGCGTATGAGCATATGTGACTCTTGCAGCTGTCGACGTTGTGTCTGTGTTCTTTTCATCACCGCAACTATGTAAAGGTAATTCAACTCAGAAATACACATAGCTTCTCACAAGCCCCCACGCTCTGCGCAGAACTCATTAAGATCTATGCCTCTTCTGAGAGTTTTGTCTATGGTTATAGGCGACCATTGCTAAATAGTGAATGTCATCCGTCTGATATAAAAACAAGAATATATTTATTCTTGTGAAAGTATGCGGTAACAGTGGAATGAATGTTTATTGATAGATTCATTTGTCTCTGTGCACATCAGACGAAACAGAGTATAACCTTCTGCCGTACCATCTGAAGGCAGTTCCGATGAAAGCCTTCAAGGCTGGCTCTAGCGCCACCTTGTACTGCCCCCAGCCCTCCACCAAATAACAGCCCTGTCCAAGCCCATGTCAGTATATAGTTTTAATTTGTAGCCTGGCTTTTAAATTTCTGAGTTTTCAGAAGTGAATCTGCCCGTATATGTGCCTTAGCAGATCCAAGTATATTCTTTAGTGAACCCGACTTTGTCTTTACCAGAATGAAAGATGGGGAAAAAAGTGTGTTCATTTATATTGTCAATGATGTACGATTACTGAAAAACAAAAGAAACGGCTAAAACTCACTGCAAACCACAATAGTGCATCTTCCTCTTCCGCCACTCAGCCTGGAAATTAAAATTCTGTGAACTGAAAAAGCAAAACATAGGCTCAAATTCTCATGGGTCACGGTCCTGTAACTTGCACGATGGACTCCTGAGGATTTATGCCTTTTCCCATCTGTAGAAAGGGCCACTGTCACACTGTCCTAGATACAGTCACTGATATCTGAAATAAACATAGATCCTCATGGCGCATGCAGATGCGAAAGCTAATGAGAATCATGCCTCTTGCCTGCCTCTTATCATGCTGGTCCTTACATAGAAGAAGCTGCACAAGCTGATTCAGTGACTGCTTGCATAGTGTATTAGACGCATTGACAGCAATTATAAACCGCTCTGCTGGAAAAAGGGGACAGAAACAGAGAATAGCGCAAGCTCACATTCCAGCGAATCAAAATGATTGGGCATTGCGGAGTCCGAGTTAGAACTGGGTGGAGCTTATCAAGAGTTTCTACAACAATTACAGCTGCTGTCTGGGAGGAAGCGACATCTGGTTTGAAATGATGACCGGTGTCTGGCAAGGCTGTGTGATGTCTGCGTTACTCTTCAATCTCGTCACTGACTGGGTGATGCAACGCATGACAGAGACAAGACATACCGGCATCAGATGGACGCTCTTCTCCACACTTGGAAATTTGGACTTTGCCGATGACTTGGCACTAATTTCTCACACCCATAAACATATGCAGGACAAGACAGATTGATTGAACCAGAACAGTTCCCAAGTTGGCCTCAAGATCAGCCAGAAAAAATCAGAAGTGATAACCCTGAACACGCTACACAGGCTCCCATCAAAGCCAACAACAACGATTTACCCTTTACTGAAAGCTTTGTGTACCTGGGCAGTATCATCACACCAGATGGCGGAAGCAAGAAATACATTCAGAACAGACTAAATAAAGCAAGGAGTGCCTTCATCAGCATGAACAACATCTGGAATTCCTCACAATACAGTGTGGGCACCAAGCTAAAACTCTACAACAGCTGTGTTGTACCAGTACTCCTCTACAGAGCAGAATGCTGGAGAATGATGCAACGAGATCTTACCAAACTGTCCACATCCATACCAAGAACCTCAGGAGAATACTCAAGATATTTTGGCCAAACAATCTCCAATGAAGACCTACTGTCCCGCTGCAAAGAAGAAGACATAGCCACAACAATCATGAAAAGACGTTGGCGATGGATTGGACATGTGCTGCGGAGAGAAGACAGCTCCATCATCTTCTTCTTTTTTTTTGAACGCCGTCACACTTGGAGTTTGGCTCTCAAAATGAAATCTGTGGTCTTCTGTAGCGCCTCGACAGGCCTGTACAGTTTCTCTTGTAGAGTGGTGGGCTTCGGTCATAATTTATCTCCTCCCTCAGAAGCTGGTGGTTCCCACAGTCCTGGAGGATGTGCTCTGTGGTCTGCTCTGCTTCTCCACAAGGGCACAGGGGAGATGGCACGAGGTGGACGCGTCTGTGCAGGTGGAAATTGAGTCGGTTGTGCACGGTCCTTAGATGGAAGATGGTCACCTGCTCTTGTCTGGACAGCTGGTGGTAACTGTCTGGGGGCTGTTTTGGTGGTCTGTATCCAGATTTAATGATGGTCTTCATCTCTGTGAAGCTGACCTCTGTGAAGCTGACTCCATTTTCATCTTGTTCTTCCTCTGCGCCCACTTTTGCCATTCTGTCAGCCTCTTCATTGCCGTAGATGCCACAGTGTGAAGGGATCCACTGCAGCACCAGTCTGGTGCACTTGATGTTTTGCAATGCCTCTTGTAGATGTGGCAGTTTGCTTGCTGTTGCTGCCTCAAGGACAGACATGGCATCAGTCAGGAAGACAATCTGGGCATCAGGGTCTGCAGTGCCACTAAGGGTGTTTGCAGCGCGGACCTGGGCTTCCACCTCAGCTCTGTAATTTGTGCAGTGAAGGCCTGTTGGTACTGCCTCTGCCTGCCATGTTCCGTTTGGGTACTGAATGTACACCCCAGCCCCTCCATTCTGAACTGCATATGTGGCTGATCCATCGGTGTATGCCCGTATCCATGCTTCCTGGGGATACTTTTCTTCGAGCATGGCCAGTGTCAGGGCTTTCTTGCTCACAGTGCTGTGCTCATCTTTGGTGGTGATGTAGGGTGCCGTGGAAGAGATGGTGATGTTAACTGGCTTAATTTCCCAGGGGGGAAGGTTGCTTGCAGGATTCAGAGCCTCTACCTGCGCAGGGAGCTTTGCCTGGTGTTTTCTCTGCAGTGCTCTCGTCTCCTTCACAAAGCTTGATCTTTTTAGTCCTCATGAGGTTGGTCGTTTCATCCTGGCGTTCATAGGATGGTCTTTGGAAGACTTGACCTTTGTGGACTGTATCAAGGCGTTGCAACCACTTCTCATGCGTGGCCTTAGTCGCCTGCTCGGCGTTAAACCCAAATAACTAACTAACTTCTCATGCGCAGGGGTGGGATGCCTGTTGTCTCTTCCATCTTTTCAATTGGTGTGGATCTCATTGCGCCGGTAATGATACGCAGTGCCTGGTTCTGACTCCATCATTAAAACAGCCCTAAACTGGACACCAGATGGTAAGAGGAAGAGAGGATGGCCAAAGATCACATGGCGACGAACGGTGGAACAAGAACTGAAAAATCACCACCACACTTCTCTCCCTTGACAGTGCTTTTTCCTACACACTTTGTAGCTTCTTCATCACCACACCTTGGGAACGATAGGCACTCTACCGGCTGAAGTGGAGGGATTTCGTTGCTGCCCTATGCAGTTAGTCTCCAGACTCAAGTATGAACATCACACTATTCTACGCTGCAGAGCCGGGAGGGTCATCGGATCGCGCTTGTTGACAGCCATGGGTGTCTGGTTTGGTGCTTGGGGGTTGCGATTTTATCCCAGCTGCGTAAACATAGCAGCATAGGGGAAACACTAGCCCGCAAGATACAAACAGATTCTTATGACTGCGCCTACTCCTAGATGCGTATATTTATCCTCGTGAAAGTATGTGGTAACAGTGGAATGAATGTTTATTGATAGGTTCATTTGTCTCTAGGTTCATTTGTCTCTGTGCACATCAGATGGAACAGAGTAGAACCTTCTGCCGTACCATCTGAAGGCAGTTCCGCTGAACTTCAAGGCTGGCTCTAGCACCGCCCTGTACTGCCCCCAGCCCTCCACCAAATAACAGAAGTGGAGGGATTTCGTTGCTGCCCTATGCAGTTAGTCTCCAGACTCGAGTATGAACATCGCACGCAGAGCCAGGATGGGACGGTCATGGGATCGCGCTTGTTGACAGCCATGGGTGTCTGGTTTGGTGCTCGGGGGTCACGATTTTATCCCGCTACATCTACTTAAACATAGCAGCATACAGGCAACGCTAGCCAGCAAGATACATACAGATTCTTATGACCACGCCTAATCCTAGACGCGTATATATGTGACTTGCAGCTGTCGACGTTATGCTTGTGTTATATTCATCACTGCAACCTGACTAAATTACGTAAACATAGCAACATGAAGGTAATTCGACTCAGAAATACACGTAGCTTCTCACAAGCCCCCCCACTCTGCATGGAACTCATGAAGATCTATGCCTCTTGGAGAGTTTTGTATATGGTTATAGGCGAACATTGCTAAATAGTGAATGCCATCCGTCTAATGTAAAATTAAGAATATATTTATCCTCGTGAAAGTATGCAGTAACAGTGGAATGAATGTTTATTGATACTATAGGATCATTTATCTCTGTGGCAGTGCACATCAGACGGAACAGAGTAGAACCTTCTGCCGTACCATCTGACGGCAGTTCCACTGAAAGCCTTCAAGGCTGGCTCTAGCACCAACAGCCCTCCACCAAATAGCAGCCCTGTCCAAGCCCATGTCAGTATATAGTTTTAACTCGTAACCTGGCTTTTAAATTTCCGAGCTTTCAGAAGTGAACCCTCCCGTATATGTTCCTTAGCAGATCCAAGTATATTTCGTAGTGAACCCCACTCTGTCTTTACCAGAATGAAAGAGGGAGGGGGGTGGGAGTGTGTTTATATTTATGGTCAATGATGTACGGTTAGAAGAAGCTGCGCGAGCTGATTCAGTGACTGCCTTCCATAGTGTATTAGACGTGATGAAAGCAATTAATTATAAACAAACCGTTTTGCTGGAGAAAGGAGACAGAAACAGAGAATAGCGCGAGCTCACATTCCAGCGAATCAAAATGATTATCGGAGTTAGAACTATATGCTCGTTACCGGCAGGAAGTAAGTAATACTGGTCAAGGGTCACAGACCAGCCAGAGTATTTTTTAGTACATGTCTACTTTTCAGCACTGTTACTAACTTTGCAGAATGTTGATCATTCCGACATACAGTTCAAGTTCAATAAACTTTATTCATCCTGCTAGGGGCTTTACAGTTACTTGTATTTAAGGGACCTCTCTTAAAAGTTGCATCACAGAAGTTCATGTTATTTAAAACTAATTGGACTTGAAATCCAGACAAAAAAGGTGACTGCCAAGCATGTAAAATGCAGAGAATAATTCAAAGCAGTCGCTGGGGCCCGTGAGGATCTGTGCCTCTTGCAGTCAGATTATCTTCATTTTTCCTTGGCAGCGAAGGGGTTAACTTATGGCCTCGAGGAAATTGAGGACTTCTGGAGTTAGTTATCATCAACTAACAAAATGTATGAATGCACAGATCTATACGTGTCTCCATGATGCACTGATATGTCAAACTCAAAGTATACATTGGAATTACATCTGATGTGTCCTGATCACACAGTAGACTAAAGAAAGAGGCACTACTTTTGTACTGGACACCAAGGTACTCTCCAATTGCTTCGCTGTGTAGCACAACTGTGACGGGTGCAATTTTGTTATTGTCTGTTTATGGCATAACATTGGTTGCCATAAGTGCTATTGGGTTGTTCTGACAACAAAGTAGCTCTGCTTGTGATCTAGTATCACTATTAGCTTAACCCATTTAGCCCCAGCGCCCTGCAGAAGGAGATGGAGGGGCTATGATAATTCAAGGGTAGTGCCACATGAGCCTGGCACCTTCAGGCATCAAGCTCATCTGGCACTACCCTTGAATTAACATGGTCGATCCATGTCGTGCAACTGGTATGTACTTGTTAGGTAACATCTCCAAAATTTTGGAAATGCAGCCATGGGCTTAAATGTGTTAACCCATTCAGTCCTGATGCACTACAGCAGGAGATGGGTCGACCATAGTCATTAGATGATACCTCCAAAATTTTTGGAAATATGGCGCCGGGCTGAATGAGTTAACTATTCACTTGATATCTGTTTGAAAAAATGGTTGGGACCTTTGCAACGTGAGCACTTGCCGGGCTGAATGAGTTAACTATTCACTTGATATCTGTTTGAAAGAATGGTTGGGACCTTTGCATCGTGGGCACCTCTGAAATTAACCAAGGTTTCAGAGCACCATTCCAGCAGCAAATGGGACCCTGTTTTCGGCAAATAATTACAGCTCAGGAGATCAACAGAACATTATAGTTCAAAGGATGATGCCAGAATATCTGGACACCTCTAGGCGCCTTTACTTTTCTGGCACCACCTTTGAAGTATTATGGTTGAGTAATCTTCTTGTAATGTGTCAGGAATGAATAGGTTGAAATCGGTGGGAAAAATCCCCTCTGTATGCATTGTTTTTGCAGGCGGTACTGTGACAGGAGTTTATGCTGCCAAGACTGTCGTCAGTGAATTTATATCCAGCATGTCTGCGACCGCTGATGTGCTGGCCATGGCCAAGATCGAGATCAAACTGACCGACATCCCCGAGGGCAAAAACGTGACCTTCAAGTGGCGTGGCAAGCCACTGTTTGTACGCCACCGCACTCAGGAGGAGATCGACACTGAGCAGCAGGTGGACATCACTCATCTGCGCCACCCAGAGACTGACGCTGAACGTGTGAAGAAACCAGAGTGGCTGGTAATCTTGGGCATCTGTACTCATTTAGGTTGGTGTCATTTTCACACACAGTAGCAACCGAACCAAAGTTACACCCTCAATTATGATTAACCCCTTCCCTGCCACTGGGCATGGAGGGGGGGTGGGGTGGGAGGGGGGCCAGGGGAGGAGTGTATGGATCATGAGGATCTATACCACTTGCAGTTGTGTGGTGTTCAGATTTTCTTGGCAATGAAGGGTTTAATTCCTGCCATATGTATTGTAATATTGTACTTTATAGCTTTTCCCTGATGCTACATTCGCTTATTACGCAGTATGCAGCTACAATTGCTTATTATATGGTATGCGACAATCTGTAATGAGGCATGAATTTGCAGTGTTTCTATGTTCACATCAGTGTAACGCATTTAGCCCTGACATGCTATAGGGTTGTGCTAAAATAGCATGGTTCCTAGAGGTACCAAGCTATTCTGGCACCTCTCTTGGACCATCTTGGTTGCAGGGGTCGCACTTCCGCCAAAAATCTATTTTATATGCAAAAAAATCAGCCCATATGCAGTTTTCTGAAAGGTGTGCGTTTGCTATACACAAAAAATGGTGTCTGTTTAGAAAAAGATACGTTTGACATTGCTAAAATATCTTCTGAAATGAAGACAAGTTTCCATAAAAGTCGCTGAATCAACACGAAAATATATGGGAACACAGTTAAAAATGGTCAAGAGCAATGACAGAATGAGGGGTTTAGCTGCTGTAACCTACTGCCATTTAGCAAACACAGAGACCATCACAGTAACTGTTATATTATTATCATATTTTTCAAGCACTGAATAAACGTTCATTATGTGGAGTCCAGTTAACATGAACATGCTTTACACAAAGTTTTGGTTAACACGAAACGTTTTTGAATTCCCAGCTGAGAGCCCTCTTGTTTTCTATTAAAATTTCATGGTTAATACGAAATGCTTAACACAAAATTCCTGCTTAACACGAAGATGATTTTGTTTCCCCAACTGAACATTTTGTATATTTTCACCTGTTTAACAGGAACAACCATCCCACGGACCAAAACGATGCCGTCCTCCGTGTAACACTGCACGCGGAAGCTTAGTTTTCAGAAGTACCCGCGAACTCCATTACGCAACAGCTAATACGCCTGAATGACCGCATGTTAGCTTTCACCCCTCGGTCCGATCTGCATCTCCAATGGCTGAGACTATCCACTGTTTTTCAACCACTAGTCACCTGTATCGGTACACAAGTGACGTGGAACTTTGACGGACACATGTCTGCCATAGGTTCCATACAACCACTGCCTAGTAAGGGGGTTGGGGGGGGGGGGGGAAAGCATTGTACAATACTAGTAGTGGTGGGTATGGGAGAGAGGAGGGACGGTCTTGGCTTTGACTTCGCGAACGAAGATTCTATAGGGGGGTTGCTCATGACGTCTGCAGGCATGCTCGTGGCTGCGGAGACCAATCCGGGACAGGCAGGTTTGACCGCAGTAGCTGCAGGGGGAGGTCTGGCCAGGGTTCTGAGTTGCGGCATCTCTGTTTTTTCTCCTGAGCCACTTGTTCTTAAGGCTAGCTCTGCGCGAGTCCTCAAAGGAGACGGCTGCCTTGTAAATGGTGGAGCACCAGGTGTCGCGGTCCGCAGCGAGCGAAGACCACTGGCGGTAGTCGATTTGGCAGGCACTAAGTGACTTCTTGAGACAGTATTTGTATCTCTTCTTTGGTGCCCCTCTGTCTCGGTGTCCTGTGGTGAGCTCGCCGAACAGGGTGATCTCGGGTAGGCAATGATCCTCCATCCTGGAGACGTGCCCCGCCCAGCGGAGCTGTGTCCACAGCAACAAAGCCTCGATGCTCACAGTTTCTGCCTCTTCAAGGACCTCGACGTTGGTAAAACCTTCACTCCAGTGAATGCCGAGGATGTTCCGCCGGCAGCGCTGGTGGAAGCGTTCGAGGAGTCGTAGTTGGCTGTGGTAGAGGGCCCAGGACTCGGAACCATACAGCAAGTTTTGTACATAGAGCCGTGTTTCTGAAAATGAGGGTGAAAACAGCAGTTCCAAGGATCGTAACACTGATCAACGTGAAGCATGCATAGTATTGCCCGTACACATTGGTACATGGCTTAAAAATAGCACACTAGCTCCTACACTGCGCATGGTTATGGAGCTGTTGAATCAATGGATTATTGTTTTCCTGATGGATTGTACATTAAATTCACGAGCTGTACACATGTGGTCTATTGTTGTCCTATCGAGATGAGACTAAGCAGGAAAAGTATGATACTGTGCACTTTTAACCTCGAGGGCAGGGCACATGCACATCTCCCACACACTATTGTTTCAGACTATTAACAAGTTTTAGTCTAAATCGGTTAACACAAAATATGTTTTACATGAACTAATTTTCTCTGTCCCCAGAAATTTGTGTTAAGCAAACTCCACTGTATGTGCATACATGGGCTGTGTGTGTGCGCTAAATAACAGTTGCACATCTTCAGTTTAGCTTTGGGGGTCAGTGACCTTTAGTGACAACTGACAATGCCAAGACACTGGCGTCGGTTCATTCAGAGGTCATCCTCTGTAGCAACACTATGTCCTAGCTTGTTCTTACTTGGGTCAACCTAAAGATGTTCATCTCTTGTAGAATAGAAATCAAAATTAATTCAGAGAAATTTCACCAGGAATACTGTTCATGTTTTTGTCTATCATATTGAAAATACGGTAGACTTTGAAACGGGGCTGGTCTCAGCCCATTTAACCTTTTGCCACCGTAGTCTGCCAGCTAGATTTTCCCCTGCTACCGTAGTAATTTTGACAAATTTCATTGGCCTTGTCTGTTGTAAAAATCTTATCATACCCCAACATATTTGGTATCAGTGGAAAAAGCAATTTAAGGTGAACTCGTTGACACTATGCTGAAGAAAATATTTTGTAATGTTAAGATTTTACAGGTGTATAAAGAAGATGAGGTAAGAAGCCAAAAATCAAAAACAGTTTCACACTGGGTTCTGAAACTGAACATGCTGTTAGTGTATTAGTTAGCCAGAGTGTGAAAATTACAACTCACTTAGCATTCCAGAGACATATTCTAGTGTGTCACCAGTAAATAATCCAGAAAGAAAGGCACAACAGAAAAGTTTCTTCACACATAAAAGTTTTTACACCAAAATCCGCCGGTTTTTTTTTTGCACATGGGGACGTTTTGTATTAGAGCTTCTGATTCGTTGGTTTCAGCCCATACAAACAAGAAAAGTCACTCTACAAGTAAAGAAATGAGTGCTTGACATATTATAGTAGATTGCTTCCCTTAGACCATACTGCCGGTATTGGCAATGGGAAACTAGGCCAGCGCACATATGTGTGCGTCCCGTCGGCAACGGAGCTTTGCTTGGGGCACACATATGTGTGTTCCGTCGTCAAAAGGTTAACACCTAGTACACAATAACATAGGCGGGCAGGCGTCACACTGTAAAAGTGTAGTAACAATAGAAAATTACGTCACGTCTAGCTACACTAGCATTGCTGTTGAACACAGATCTAGCGCCAAAGCACCGTGTGTGTGTGTATGTGACAGCGACTAGAGCCTGCGTTTGTGGATGGATAGGCTTGAAACTTTAGGATATCGTCTTTAAAAGAATTATCTCGAGACCTTTTTTTTAAAAGTTTGAATTAGTTCACACATTTTTTAGAAAATGACCGTTTCACAATAACCGGTTGATCGGCCTTAGAGTCCGTAATTTAATAATAATAATAATAATAATTACGGTATTTATAATGCGCTTATCTTATAATAATTATAACTCTAAGCGCGCACTCGTGTCTTATTCTTGCTAGATATTTTGTATATATCTAGATTAAAGGAAGACATTGAATGAGTTCATTAGCCACCATTGTACCTCTTCAATTTTTGAATGATGATTAATTCATTTTGAAAATTTTCCAACCACGTTTCACTCCCACCAAAGAGTCGGCTGTGGAAGAGGCTGCGTGGAAAAGACCCTTGTGTGCCTTTCTGGACTCTGTGAAGTAAAAGCTTAAAAAACGTCAGTGTCGTACAATGTTCCTAAATAACTTAAAGCACGAAAATTCAGTGTTATTCATGTGTATGGGTTGAAGCAATGCTCTCTGTTTCCGACAATTTGATTAGGAAGACAGTCTGTGGCTACGCCAACCCACAAAACATGTAACTGGCGCCGTGTGTGTAAGTGTTTGTGTGGCTGATCGTGGGTAGGGTGGGCAGGGGTGGACAGCGATGGATCAGAAGGATAAGATTAGAAAATAGTAACAGCTCTGAATGTTCCTAAAGAAAATCGCATGCGAGCGCAAAACAATACGGTAGACTTTGGGACGAAATCTCATTTTGTTTTAAGCTAGCACAGTAATTTCAATAAACCACAAGCCTCCTCTCAAGTTTGCAGCTACAACAGGCTGTATTTTGCCTGTATCCTGCCGTTGCTAATCACATTGTGAAACCCAATATGTGTGTGAGAGAGATGACTGATACTTTTAGATACAGATACAGTAGCCTAACAAAGGAAACTCTCAGTGACGATGTGGTCTCAGATGATTGCAGACTGTCGCTGGCTTGGCATTGTCTTGCAAGATTAAGTTATTTATTACATGCATGTGATTTTTTTGAGTGAGGTTACATCATATGCAATTTTTGGGCAGCACTGCGTATGGTGTACATAGTTTTAGAAAAGTGAGGGCGACCCCTGGGTTGGTCTCTCATAGTCTGGCACTTCCCTTGAGCTATCATGGCCATTTCCGTTGCAGGAAACTTTTCCAAGCCAGTGACTGGTCTTTGTTTATGCTTTCTACAGGGGTTAGTTTAGCAGTAGTTATTTCTTTCTTATACGACTACCAGACAAAAGTCAGTGGCAACTCCAGTCAGTAGAGTTAACCCTTATTCGGATACACCAGTGTGTGAAATAAGTTGACTAAATAGTTCATAGGTAGTGCCAGAATAACTTGGCGCTAGGCTATTCTGGCACTACACTTGAACTAAAGCCATTGGTCTATATCTTTATCTGCAAGTACTATATTGTAGCAGTGTACAAATTTGAAGCTTTTAGCCTCAGTATGATATGGGTTAAAAGATTTGGGTACGATGACAGTACCATCCTAGAATAAAAGGATAATCTTTTTCAAGAGATACATCTGCTGAACTTTCACATATGAATTTTTGAAGGTACAGTACTATTTTAAGACTACTTATCTCATGTGTTGCAGGTTGTGTGCCCCTTGCCAATGCTGGAGACTTCGGCGGCTATTACTGCCCCTGCCATGGGTCCCACTATGACGCTTCAGGAAGAATCCGCAAGGGACCTGCTCCCCTCAACCTGGAGGTTCCCGAATACAGCTTCCTTGAGGATGATTTACTTGTTGTGGGATAACTTAGGAAAGCCAGAACACTTTTCAAAGGACTTAACCCCTTTGTGCATGCAACCTTTGGCACGGTTTACAGCACTGGAAGCTGCATGCACAAGGGGGATAAAGTTTTACTAGCACTGTGTGCACCACAATTGGTCTCCTTGCCATCCAACTTTGATCAGTACTCCCATTAAGAACTTGGACAGTGTGCAGCTGAAGAATTTCACCATTTGTTGTTATAGTTGCAGCTCAGTTCCACAGATTGTGTAGTATTTATGAAGTGCAAGTGATTTTCATTTGACATATTACTGGCAGGAGGACACAGGGCTGTGATAGGAGTAAATGAATGTCATGCTAGAGTTGGAGATGTTTCTCTCTGGGAAAAAATGTTGCAGATTTAATAAAGGAAAAAAAAAATTGTTTTTGGTGGTGGTTGTTGGTTTCATTGTGTAGTTATCATTGTGAAATGGTCAATTTTATTTGTCATAGACCTTAACCCCTTCTCTGCTGAGAAAAAAATGGACACCACACTAACTGCAAGAGGTACAGATCCTCATGAGCCCCCGTAATTGCAGGGGCTCTTGAGGATCTATGCCTCTTGCTGAAAGTGAAACCACTTTGTATCCATGGGACAGCTGAAGCTCTTCCGCATTGAATGTACACAGATTTCAGGTGTACGATCAGTGGCAGTGAAGGGGTTAAAGATTCAATTCTTCATATCAAATTTGCACTGCACTCGCACACATAGAAATGAACCAAGAGCGAAAATGAAACCCAAAATGTCGCATTTATTCAAACACACACAACCTGCACTGCACTCCCAAGCATGCATAGAAATGAACCAAATGCAAAACTGGCAGGGAAAGTCACATTTATTCAAACACATGCAACCCATCTTCTCTTCCAATTCCAAACATGCTCGACTACGATTTGATCAATGACGACCAGATCAGCCCTCCCTGACCCACCTAGCCCAACTCTGCCCTACCTTTCCTTTCAGTCCAATTTTATTTTCAACACAAAAGATGCAAAACTATAATGTAAATCCCTGTCTCATCAGATTGACATTTTATTTTATTGACAAAATAAGCCCTGCTGAACACTTAAAACTGTCCATTTTTTATCCATTCGGTGCCGAGAAAATTTGAACACTGCCCAACTGCAAGAGGGATAGATCATGAGCCCCCGCAGTTGCGGGAGCTCATGAGAATCTATGCCTCTTGCTGAAATAACTTTGAATCTATATTCCTGCGATGGCACAGGTCTTTAGGTGTTAACAGGTTAGAAGCCCTGTGTGCATCAGCCACTGATACTGCTAACAACTGGTGGCCGCATGCGAATGGGATGAAATCATTCAAGATGTGCTGCATCTGCATACATGGCATAAAACCACCTATTCGAATGCAGCACATCTCAAATGTGTTAAAATGAAACCCATGGTGTACACAATCGCCATGGTACTGCAATCAGAATTTGTCCACAAGCTGCAGTATGCGTGACTGCTCTGCTTCCCTAGCTGCTGGATCTTTCGCATCTCCAATGTTGCCAGCATATTCTGAAAGATGCATAGCGCAATCATTACAGGAATACTCTCAGGTGTGAATGAACGGGTGGGAGGATGAAAAAGTACAAGTAAAAGCACGCATTCCATACCTGCTTTCTGACCAAATAAGTTGTTAAACTTTGATTGAACATGTCTGAATACTGAACGCTAACCCTCTGGGTGTCAGTAGTGGTTTCAAAACCACTACTGACACCCAAAGGGTTAAATACAACAGAATGAAATGGGTAATGCCACCTCCTCATTTATATATCTCAATAACTGCAATTCAGCCTCACAATACAAGGGAGCCATAACGCAAGACCGTGTTACTGGCATCTGTGTTAATGTCACACTAACTTTATATACGCTTGTGAACAAAAAAACAGCTAGTAAGGAAAAAGTCTGCTGACTGATGTCAACCTTTGCTGACCCACCCACACACAGCTGTGCGCGGGCCAGTTAACCCATAACATACTGAGGGTAAAAGCTTCAAATTTGTACACTGCCATATGCAAGCTACATTATAGTACTTGCAGATAGGGATATAGGCCAATGGCTTTAGTTTAAGGGTGGTGCCAGAATACCTTGGCGCCAAGCTATTCTGGCACCACCCTTGAACTATTTTAGTCAAACTTATTTCACACACTGGTGCATTCCGAATGATAAAGGTTAACCCATTACATCCTGAGGTTGATTTTTTTCAGATTTGTGAGTTGTCCTATGAAGGCTACATTAGAGTTCTAGCGATAGACTGACCATGATACTTCAAAGGTGGTGCCAGAACAGCTTGGCGCCAAGCTCTTCTAGCACCACCCTTAAACTATCATGGTAAAATTTATCTCATGTTAGAGTGTATCAGGATTCAAAGGGTTATGGCTGACGTAAGCCAGAGGACATTTTGCTCACTGGATATAGACCTCGCATCCTGACCACGTTACATACGATTTCTTGATATTCTAATGCGCGTAATACTGAGACAGACCTGCACATCATTCTCACAGTCACTCTTATCACAACACCCTCCTCATATACATTCTCCTATGAAATACACATACATGCTCTCAGCATCTGCATAACATAATAGCGATGACATCACTTTCTGCAGAACATGAACACAGGCTTGCATAAACAAAGAGAAGAAGTGAAATAATAGACATGTCAGAATTTTCTGCTCATACCTCTCATTACTCCGCGAATGACCTTGATGGAGCCACCTCGCATGTTCAAAATCTGCATAACTCTTGTCTTGACCTGATAAAAAAACACAAACAAAATACCTTAAACTACTGATTAACTGTATTTGAACAATGGTGTACAAAACAGTCAAGTTCATGAGGAAAATGGGTGGGCTTGGAGTGTACAAAAAAAAAACGTTGCTTAAAAGACATGCTCTCTCAAGATAAGTATTTAATGGCAAGAAAGTGTCACCTGTTATTAAAGACCATCATTTAGACAGGTGATCTTTCATAAGGATGGTCACTCAGAACAGGTTGTGCTGTACTACCAGCCCTTTTTTGTATACCTTGAACAGATGAATTTATTTGGCACTAAATCTGCAATAATTTAAAGACACTATCTATGTCCCTTGGCATCCAAGGGCCTACAGCCCCCTAGGCAACAATCTGCAGTGTACACACTGATCTACAGACTTACAGATGGCGCTCCGGAGCCGCAGATTTCCAGCATGATGTAGTCGATGAGCTGCAGTGTGAAGAGACCCGAGTCAAGCCGCTTGAGGTAAAATTCATCCTCCATGTCATCATCAACATCCTCACCATGTTGCTTAAGTCTCTGATCACAGAATGGTTAAGATAATAATGATAATAATAATAATAACATGAATACTATTGCTACTAATAATAATCTTATCTGCTGTACCATTATTACCAACCTACTTTCGCTACTTCATACAAAATAACCCCTAACAATAAAATTAGGATAATTATGTAATAACTTTTGTATATGAACTGGATGACTTTCAACCATAATACATGTTATTATACAAGAGAGATGCACTGACCACATGTCAATGGGTAGTGTTTGATTAGCCCGGTGCCTCATATGGTGCTATGCTAATCAAACACTACTCATTACCAGTCCACCTACCCATGACAGCACTGAAAGCAGAAATGTTTACCTGTTTTTCTCGTTCAATCTGATCATCACACTGGTGCACCTTGTCCAGGTATTTGAAATGCAACTCCATCAGTCTCTCCACCTGCCAGGAAACAAACATCAAGCACATGTGCTATACTATTTACAACTCTGTGTATGTGTGCATGTGTGTATTTTCATGTGTGTGTGTGTGTGTGTGTGTGCGATTGAACATGCCTGTATAGTACAGGTTAAACCATGATTGGATATATTTTACGAGGTAACTCTTGCTTTTTCACACCAGTTCTGGCTTCCCAGAGCCTCAGAACTCAAACAGTCCACCATAGGCAGAGTTCAAACTTGTGTGTCAAAAAGCAAGTTGAGGCAAAACCA
Source organism: Semisulcospira habei (assembly GCA_036245525.1). Classification (NCBI taxonomy): domain Eukaryota; kingdom Metazoa; phylum Mollusca; class Gastropoda; family Semisulcospiridae; genus Semisulcospira; species Semisulcospira habei. The sequence goes on from BTPG01000002.1 coordinate 154,345,075, forward strand.
CCAATCATTGTTTAACCCCTGCGCTGCCAGTGATCACAAATTTTGCATCTGAACCCACTGCACACTGACCGACATTTGCATGAAGGACGCAGATTAAATGGGACCAAGCATTAGCATGGAAAAGCTCATAAGGGGTTAACCCATATGATGCCGAGGCTAAAAGCTTCAAATTTGTACACTGCCATATGCATGCTACATTTTAGTGCTACAGATAAGGATATAGACCAATGGCTTTAGTTCAAGGGTGGTGCCAGAATAGCTTGGCGCCTAGAGGCGCCAAGCTATTCTGGCACTACCCTTGAACTATTTTAGTCAAACTTATTTCACACGCTGGTGTAATCCAAATGATAAGGGTCAAGTCTCTTCCAGCTCAGTAAGGTTCACCTTGCCCTGGCAGTTAATTGGTTAACATATGTCTCATACCGTTATGTGACTTGCTTCATGTCATGCTCTTTGATGACTGGGAATGCCTTGATTGTGCCGATACATGTTTTACATCAAATTCATAAGATATGGTAGTCCACAGCTGATATCAAACGCCCTTTCAGTAAAAATTTGTGGACAGTGTGAGAAGTAGTCATCATTTTTTTAAACACACTTACTATCTTTACACAAGTTTGTTTAAAAAAAATTACCAGTAAGAACAGTAAGGAGTTCTTCTCAGAAACAAAAAGTGTCAAGCTGCAAAACATGCCTTTTCATGGTCATTTTCCTGGAACTTGCTGAGCAGTCGTTGTCTCTGTGTGCCATGGGCATTTCTAAGCAGAGAGGCGATGATGGAACATATGTGCTCTGTGGGGGGGAAAAAAAAGGACAAATATTGTTCAGGTGGACACAAATGTCTGCTACAGGCAGGTTTTAAAAAAGACATAGACAAATCTATCTACACTGATGAGCAGAAGAAATGCAACATTTTGGGAATCACCAGAAACACTGAAGTGTTTCAGATGATTCCTAAAATGTCGCATTTCTTTTACTTGTCAGTATATTTTCACAACAATATGATGCATATTTGTTAAGCCTGCTACATCAAATTTAGTGATGACACATTCAGCCCCGATTTAAGAAAAAGAAGATATGGACTGACAAAACTATTCTAAAGGTGGTGCCAGGATCTATTCTGGCATTGGGCACTCTGTTCTGGCACCACCCTTGAAGTGTCATGGTTGATTCCTCTCCTTGGCCGTTTTGCAGGCTTCAGAGAGCAACTTGCAAAGGTGGGAATTTCAACCTCTGAATATATATGTGCATAGCTCAAGGGTAATCTGCACTGTGAAGGCAGAAGACAGTAAGTCCATTAATGTGCAAAGCGAGACTGTCATTGTAATACAATGGAAATCTTGCTTTTCACAAAATTGGAGTTGCTGTCTTTTCCTTTACAGGGCATTACTGCAATCATTGTGGCACCTACACTGAACTATACAACATTAACCCATTACATCCTGAAGCTGATTCTGTAAAATTAGCTTATTGTCTTATAAAGGCTACATTACAGATTAGGAGAACTTTTTTTTATTTAATTCAAGGGTGGTGCCAGAATAGCTTGGTGCCTCAGGCGTCAAGCTGTTCTGGCCCCACCCTTGAAGGATCAGTCAAATTTATTTAAGCAACGGGTGTATCAGGATGAAAAGGGTTAACAGGCTATCCACTGCTCAGGGGTGGTGCTGGTATGCAAGCAGCACAAACCTTCGAGTTCGTCTGACACTGGACCAGCTTTAGCCATCTTTGGTGTCTTCATGAAAAGGGGGAACACAGTTCGCAGACCCAAGATGTCGATAAACTTCTGGCTGTTGTCCACCCCATCCAGCCCCGTCATGGAGTGGTTCAGCACTTTGATGGCACAGTTACGCGACAACTTCTTTTCCCTGCAATACACAACAATGTTCGCCCATGTAGCCCTACGCCCTACAGCCGGAGATGTACTGACCATGATAATTCAAGGGTAGTGCCAGATTAGCTTGGTGCCTTAAGGCGCCAAGCTAATCTGGCACTAACCTTGAATTCTCATGGTCAATCTGTCTCCTGCACACAGTTGTTGGGTAACACTACCAAACTTAACCCCCATCTGCATGCAGCCACTACTACTGATTACAGTACCAGTTGCTCTAAGAGCACCGAGGGTTAAACGTAAGGCAGATTTGTACGTCATGATAAAGTTCAGTTGGTCACTCGAAGAATTTCTTGACCAATTTAACCTAACCGCCGCATTTCCCAATTTTGGAGGGATCATCTAACAACCATGAACAAGTTGCAGGAGATGGATCGACCATGATAATTAAGGGGTAGTGCCAGATTAGCTTGGTGCGTTATGGCACCAAGCTAATCTGGCACTACCCTTGAATTATCATGGTCGATCTAAAGCAGTGGGGCTAAATGTGTTAAGAAGGGAGAAAAAGTACTGTTTTCATCCCATGGGGAATTGACCTGTCAAGAGCAGAAAACAACCTAACAAAAGATGCTAGGCTAATCAGTGAAGTTGACTAATCTATATTTGATTACAGCACTGACTGACTATCATTTCCTGATGAAAAAACAACAAACAAACAAAGCAAACAGTACCATTCTCTGCCTGCAAGTATAACAATTTTTTTCGTTCCATATGAATCACAAATGAACACACCAATCCCTTAATCTATTTAGCCACAGTGCCCTACAGCAGGAGATGGATTGACCATGATAATTCCTGGGTAGTGCCAGATTAGCTTGGCACCAAGCTCATCCAGCAGTACTCTTGAATTATCAGGGTCGATCCATCTCCTGCAACTGGTAAAGTCTTTACGTGAAATTTGGAAATGCGGTCGTGGGGTTAAACAATTTCATAAAATGAGAGTTCTCGGGCAGTGTCAGAATAGTTTGGTGCATACAACATGGAGGCATCAAGCTAAACTAGAACTATCCTTGAACTATCATGGTTGATCTAACTCCAGAACTTGCAACAGCATGTGAAGAGTTCCAAATCTGCATGTTCATTTCAACATTAGGGCTCCATGTGTCAAAGAAATAACTGTTGATTACACTACAAAAATGTATTTTTCTATAAAAGATAATTTTTCGAAAGATACTTACCTATGGCATTACTATAAGGAATATACCCTTTAGCTTACTGATTTCAGCCCAAGAGCCCTTTGTGTGTACCTACACGACAAGGGCCGCAACTCTGGGGAGTTGTAACCAAGTACCTGGGTAGTCTCCCCTCCCTCCATCCGGTCACGTGAGCAGTGAGTTACCGCTAGTTTTACTCTTAGCGTCATCCGTATATATATATATATATATATATATATATATATATATATATATATATATATATATATATATATATATATATATATATATATATATATATATATATACGTAAGAGCCTAAAGGCATTATAGGCAGTAAGTAAGTAAGTTACTCTTAGCATACTGGCGGCAAGCGGGGTAGGTGGGAGACCCCTTTGAGTAACGCCCATCGGTAAGTATTTTTCGAAAAAAATATCTTTTAGAGAAAAATACATTTGTTTCTTCAAAATCCATACCGATGTCATTACCATAAGGAAGAATAGCGAAAAGAAGGAGGGTGCCACCCAAAACCCCGCCACTGCAAAAGCTTAGTCTCAAGGGGCAACCTCCTGACGATTTCAGCTAAGGGTTACCTATGGCGTGTGAGGCGCCTGGAGGGAGTGTTGCGCTGCCGAGATGTCTCCGACGAGTGCCAGGTTCTCTCGTTGGGCGGAGAGGTCTCGGAGATAGAAGCAGGCGAAGGTGGACTCTGCTCATCACCCGCCCGCCGCTACAATGTCTCTAACTGTGCAGTTGCAATCGAACGTGACGCTGGTGGCAACCACTCTGACTTCGTGTGCCCGAATCCGCAATCTCTTCGCCCCTCCGGGGAGATATCTTTGTATGCGGAGCGGATGACCCATCGCAGCCAGGATATCGTTTGGGTGGAGATCTCAGCCCGGCACCAAGGGTAGGAGGAGTGCAGCCTCTCCTGACGGGCTTTACTCTTCTGAGGTATACTTTCAATGCTCGTACCGGGTCCTGCAGTCGAAACATCTGCGAACGGTCAAACCCTGTGAGCGGGAGTAGACTCATCACCTGTGGTGTGGCCGAGGGGAGTCTATTCTTGGCCAAGAAAGAGGGGTTGGGCAGGAGGTGTACTGACCCATCGGTCCTGAACTGTAGGCAAGCTGGGTCCACGGACAGGGCATGCAGCTTGCTCACTCTGGATGCAGTGGCGAGGGCCAAGAGAAAGCAGGTCTTCCTGGTCACGTCCGTGAGGTGCGCCAAGGGAAGAGGTTCGAACCGACTGGAGTTCAACCAGGTTAACACCCACGGGAGATCCCATCGTGGAAGGACAGAGCGAGCGACCGGACGCTGGAGGTCGAAGTGGGACATCAGGTCTGAGAGGTCCTTGCATGCTCCCGGATCTGGTAGACCCAAGTGTCGATAAGTGTCCGCAACCATGGAGAGGTAGCCTCTGATAGTGATTGGGGCTAAGTTCTGCTCTCTGAGCAACCACAAGAAAAACTCCGCCAGCTGAGGCATGGTCAGTGCCATGGGTGAGAGGCGTTCGGACTCGCACCAGGACTGTAGGACCCTCCACTTTCCTTTGTACACTCGGCGGGTGGATGGTCTACGGGCTGCAGCGATCGCCTCACTGCTGCATCCAAGAAACCTCGTGCTGAGAGGGCCTGCCGCACAACCTCCAGGCATGAAGAAGACGTCTCTCCGGGCAAGGGTGGAAGAAGTTCTGCCTGGGCTGCTTCAGCATCGTGCGTAGCATGGGGAACTGAAGAGGAGGGTCTGTGGCCAGGCTCAAGAGATCTGTCGTCCAACTCCTGTTCCAACTAAACGGGGCGATGAGGATTAGGACCGTGTTGCATCCCCGCAGCTTTAGAAGGACATTGGGCACCAGTACTGAGCGCGGATAGGAATAGGCCACGAGGAACTCCCAAGAGACTGACAGAGCGTCCACTGCCCAGGCGAGCGGGTCCGGGAAGGGCGAGACAAACAGCGGGCGCAAATAGGTCCAGCATGTGCGTCTCCCAGTGTGTACAGATCATCCGGAAGATGTCCGGCCGGAGGGACCATTCGTGTGGAGGATCTGCCCCTGTCAAGAAAGGAAGTCCGCGAAAACATTCAGGTGGCCCGGTAGTGTCATGCTCGCAGCATGATGCCTCAATCTCTGCCCCACAGGATGTTCTGGTAAGTAGCATGCAGAGGGTCGGGGACCGAGTGCAGCCTAACTTCTGGATGTAGGCTACCACCGTCGCATTGTCGGACAGGATCAGGACCTCCTGGCAGTGGAGCTGAGACTCCCAGCTGATGAGCGCCAACCAGAAGGCCTTCAACTCAAGCCAGTTGATGTGCTTGCCCTGGAGTTCCGGCGGCCGCCGACCTGAGACGGCGCTGAACTCCGGCAGTAAGTGTGCTCCCCAGACGATGAGGCTTGCGTCCGTGAAGAGCAAATGCTGAGGTGGGGTGGAGGAGGGGGGGGGGGGGGGGGGGGAGTAAAGAGTGGGACTCCCGTCTCCAACCAAGTCCGGTCCGTCCACCTGAGCAGATGAGGCCGGATCAACAGTGGGACTGGGATCGTGGCCACGAGATCTCTGGAGGGCGGTCGCCAGTGTAGCAGCACGCGTCCAAAGGGGAGAGCGTCTCAGCGGGGGAGGGGTGTCCGGAACGAGATCTGTAGGCCGTACGAGATCGTGTTGAGTATCCACAGGTCTTCCGGCAGCAGCGACCGCCACTCGTAGTTGTGCAATGCTAGCCTCCCACCGACTGGAGACCCTGCAGGAATCAGCGGGGACAAATTCGGGGAGGGAGTCACTGGGCCCTACCCCGCTCGGGCCTCCGGGCTGGGCTGGGTGGGGGCGTCCCCGACCGGATGGCACCTGATGACTGGTCCTGAAAGGGCATTTGGTAACAAGGCGGGAGGTGGGTCTGACGTTCCGCAGGGTGTGACCCTCGTCCTTGCGGGCTGCCGGTAACCTGGAGTACTCCCCTCTGTGGACGCTAGGCCACAGGTCCCTTGCCGCATTCTTTACCTCCTGCCAGGTGGGTCCGAAGAGGTGCATGGCGGAGATGAGAGCTGAAAGTCGAGGGGATGCCGGGGCAAGTCCTCAGGACGGCGTCCCACCTCATCAAGTCACAGTTAGCTGCCACTGCGAGAGCATTGGTCGCCGAGTGGTGCACCGCGCGATTCGCTGTCACAGCCAAGGCATGGATGTGCTGCAACCGTGTTTCACTAGCCCGTTCCCAAAACTCCTCCACTCCTCGAACCACCGCCTGTGTAGCCAGATGTAGGAAACCCGCACACATCAGGAAATTACGTATCAAACTGGTTGTAAGCTCAAGCCTGGGGAAGATGAAACGTCGAACTGGTCCCGCGCCGCCGCCTGTAGCTCTGCCTCCAGGTCCACCACAGGGAGGCGGCAAACGAAGGCTTCAGTGTGACCCGCATACCATTTCTGCCAGAACTTGATGTCGATATCCGCAGGACACCGCGAGTCAGCGAAGATAGCTTTCTCCCGCAGCTTGCCTTGTCGCAGATGTTTGTTAAAGGCGTCCGCAAGGTCCCAAAAACCTGGAAGTTTAGGGAGAAACTTAAACTGCTTCGCTTCGAAAGGTGCGTCCACCGAAGCCACAGCCTTCCTTTTATGGTCTGACGGTGGGCGTGCCTCAAACGGAAGGATAGCGGAGATTAGCCGTGCTGCTTCATCCAAGGCCCGTGTGGTCTCAAAGGCACCTCTTCTGCTGTGTCAGAAGCGGGGGGGCTGTGTGAATGGGGGTCGGGAAAGGTGTCCGGAGCCAAAAGGGCTGAAGCTGAGCCCTCTGGGTGAAGACTGAGTGTGTCTGCGTCGTAATCCGATGCCACTGGCGAGTCCGGGAAGGAACTGTTGTCCCACATCGCTACCCTGGCGGGATCCCAAAGCACCTGTGCCAGGAAAGTCCCGAGCGCCTGTGTGGAGAGCGATGGGGCGGGGAAGACCGAGCGGAACGAAGGTCTGGGGCTGCTCTGTGTGTCTTGTAACTCTTGTAGTGCTAGCCTGCCTTGCTCGCTGGTCAAGAGAGTAAGTTCGGGTTCCCCTAAAATCCACCGGGGATGGACATCGCGCCAGGGACTTCGCTCCTCTTCATGGATAGTATGGCCGCCAGTCTCCATGTGATCTGCTCCGAGAGCTAGGGGAATGGCTCCGAGACGAGTGACTATCGAGTGTGCAATCTTGTCCGCGAACGTGAGTGGGGCCTGGCCGCCCCGGAGTGTAGCGACTGACGAGCAGACGACAGACTATAGCTATCACTGTGTCTGTACCATCCCTCGCGGGCATCGGAGCGAGGAGAGCGTCGGGTGCTGGAATGGGCTGAAGGCCACTATAGACTCCTTGTCTCGTGGGCTGTCCTCCTCGGTGTGGTCTGAGTCTCGGCCATCACCACTGGAGGGCCATGTGAGACGGTCGATAAAGTCTCAGTCATCCCTGCTGGAGGACCATCTGAGACTGCGCAGGCCCTCCCGGCCATCGCTACGTGAGGGCCAACTACTGGGAGTGGGTACTGCGTCTTGGGAGAAGGAGGGTCCACCTTGTCCGACGTCACTGTGGGGCTTGGTGGTGAAGAGGTAGCCAGAGGGTCTTGTGCCGCCCAGTGACTTGCCAATGGCTTGGTAGTTTCTTTAGCCTGCTCCGTAGCTGGGACCACTTGCGCTCCTTCCACGGGGTGCACTCGCCGCAGGTGCGGGAAGAGGAGAGGCCGGTGCAAGGAAGACACAGCTCATGAGAGTTCCTCAGCCACTGGAAGCCTTTACACTTCCGACAAAGCACAACCATAAGTGCGAGAGCACGGGGCCACTAACGACCGGCCCCTTGAACCTACTCACCCCGTTAACCGAGAGTGTCTATAAGTCTGGTCCGTCAATTTCCATGGGGTATGCCGATGCCCCCATCCACATGACGGTCTTTTGTAGGCATAACCTGGGGCATTACCTCGCCATCTTCAGAGCCAGTAGTAGAAACTTGCCACGCAGGGTAAAGCCCGAAACGTAATTCCAAGAAACGGTAGGAGGCTGAAGCCGGTGAACCGTACTCACGGCGAGCTAAGGGTAAGACTGGCAGTAACTCACTGCTCATGTGGCCAGATGGAGGGAGGGGAGACTATCCAGGTACTTGGTTACGACTCCCCAGAGTTGCGGCCCTTGTCGTGTGGGAACACACAAAGGGCTCTTAGGCTGAAATCGGTAATCTAAAGAGTATATTCCTTATAGTAATGCCATCAGTATGGATTTTGAGGAAACAAATGCATACATGTAAGTGCGCACGTGCACACACACATACATACATATACATACCTCAGCATGAGATTCATCAGCTGCAACCCCTCTCCCCTAAGGAAGCGAGCACGGTTGTTGCTAAACATGAGCGCAGAACACATACAGTTGAAGAGATTCTCCATATACTCCAACTCCTCTTTGCCTGATGGGTCGTGTCGCTTGTAGGTCTGAAACAAATGATGCACAAAGGATGATATTGATAAAGCAGAAATGGGATTTCTGTAAGCAACAGTATCAGAGAAACAAGACAGAAGTGGGTCCATAAATATACTGATGAAAAAAAGAAATGCGACACTTTAGGAATCATCAGAAACATTAGTGTTGCTGATGATTTAAAAAAATGTCGTATTTCTTTTGCTCATGAGTATATACTGACAAATGCAAAGTTTCAGAAAATGGTGGGCCCACAAATAAAATGACACACAAGAACATTTTCAGACAGCTGCCAAATGGAAAAGCACTTTGAAGAATGAAAACACTAACAAAAAAATGAACATTACTTACAGCGAGCTGTTGCAACAGGACATCAATTCCATCCAGCTCTCCCAACAGCTGTCTCACCTCTGGAATACAAATACAAAACTAAAAAAACCTTCTTTTTTGCAAGGAAAATGAATTTTTCTCTGAAATGTATTTTAAAAAAAAAACTTACCAATGGCATTACTATAATATGGAAGATACCCTTAGCTTACCAATTTCAGCCTAAGCATTCGTTGTGTACCCCACACAACTGGGGAGAAGTCACCAGGGATCCATTCCTAGGAGCCCTGAGTGGCCTCCCCTTCCCTCCTTATCCGGTCATGTGCTGGGCGGAAGTCTGCCAGTTTTCTCTTAGCCGATTCACTAATCACTCTTAGCCGATTCACTAATCAGTTTTACTCTTAGCCGATTGGCGGCAAGCGGGGTTGGAGGGAGGGCCCTCTGAGCAATGCCATTGGTAAGTATTTTTAGAAAAAATATATTTTAGAGAAAAATTCATTTGTTTTCTCAAAACTCTTACCGATGGCATTACTATATGGAAGAATAGCGAATAGGAGGAGGGTGCCACCCTCACCACCCACTGCGAACGATAAGTTCTGTAAGGTCCCAAGCGGAGCAACTCCCGACAATTTCAGCTAAGAGTTACCTAGGGCGCCACCGAAGCTAGGAGGGAGCGCTGCGCTGCAGAGATGTCCCCCACCAGGGGCAGGATCTCACGCTGGCCGGATAGGTCCCGAAGGTAGAAGCGGGCGAAGCTGGATTCGGCCCGCCAGCGCACGGCTGCTACAGTGTCTCTCACTGAGCAGTTGCGGTCAAACGCTATGCTCGTGGCCACTGCTCTCACTTCGTGCGCCCTGATCCGCAGCCTCTTGTCTCCGTCTGAGGAGAGGTCTGTGTATGCAGACCGAATGACCAACCGCAGCCAGGACGAAATCGTCTGTGCTGATATGTCACATCTGCCGGGGACTAGTGGCAGGAAGAGGCTGGAGCGCTCTTGTCTGCGTGGCTTCGTCCTACGCAGGTAAATCCTCAGCGCCCGGACCGGGTCCTGCTGACGAGACCCGCGGGACTGATCCGTACCTCTGAGGGGATGGATGGTTAGCACCTTGGATGTGGCTGAGGGTGGCCTGTTCTTGGCCAGAAAGGTCGGATCGGTGAGGAGTTGCGCCGAGCCATCAGACCTGAACTGTGAACAGGAGGGACGCACAGAGAGTGCGTATAACTCGCTCTCGCAGGACGCTGTGGCGAGGGCCAGTAGGAAACACGTCTTCCAGGTCAGGTAGGAGAACCGAGCCAAGGGAAGAGGTTTGAAGCGTCTGAATTCAGCCATGTCAGTACCCAGGCCAGGTCCCAGCGAGGGATTAGTGAACGGGAGACCGGCCGCTGGAGCTCAAAGTGGGCCATGAGGTCTGAGAGGTCCTTGCAGGCGCCCGGGTCTGGGAGATCCAAGTGGCGGTAAGTGTCTGCAATCATGGCCCGGTACCCCCTGATGGTAATCGGCGTTAATCCCTGTTCGGAGAAGAGCCACAGGAAGAACTCAGCCAGTTGGGGAGTGGTCAGATCCGTGGGGGGAGGGGGGGGGGGCGCTGGATGGCGCACCAGGACTGGAGAACCCTCCATTTGCCCTCGTAGACGTTCCTGGTAGAAAGTCTGCAGGCTGCGGCAATTGCCTCCACCGCCGCACTCGAGAAGCCTCTAGCGGCGAGGGCATGCCGGACAACTTCCAAGCGTGTAGGAGCAGACACTCCGGGGGCACGGGTGGAAGAGATTCTGCAGGGGCTGTTTGAGCATCAAGGGCGGAGTGGGGAGCTTCATGGGGGGGTGGGGGGGTGGGGGGGAGGTGTCTGTGGCCAGATCCAGGAGGTCGGTGGTCCAGCTCTTGGTCCAACTGAAGGGAGCCACCAGCAGCAGAATCGAGTCGCAACCCCTGAGCTTCTGCAGGACTCTGGGCACCAGGACGTAAGGCGGGTACGCATACGCCATCCCACGGGATGGAGAGCGCGTCAACCGCCCAAGCGAGGGGGTCCGGGATGGGCGAGGCAAAGAGCGGGAGTTGCCTGTTCCACCAGGTGGCAAAGAGGTCGATCAAAGGCGTCTCCCATCGCGCACAGATCAGGCGAAAGATGTCCGGGAGTAGGGACCACTCTGTGTGGAGAAACTGGCCGCAACGTGAGAGGGAGTCCGCAAGGACATTTAGGATGAGGTGGGCTCAGAGAGCGATGCCGCAGTCCCTGCAACAACTTGGTACAGGAGGATGCACAACGAGCGTGAGCGCTTACCTCCCTGGTTCTGGATGTAGGCCACTACCGTCACATTGTCAGAGAGCACTAGGATCTCCTGATGCCGCAGACGTGCCTCCCAGGCGCCGAGGGCTAGCCACATGGACTTCAACTCCAGTTAGTTAGTTATTTGAGGAACTTGTCCGGGGGCACATCCCGGAACAAAACCATCAAGGAGTCTGCTGTGAAATGTTTATACCTTGTGTCGATTAGATCAGCACAAGACAGCAAAAAGTGTCGAACAGAGTACTGCTCGTCGCATGCATAACACCACGGACGCTCCTCCTGTTTTAGCAAATAAGAGTGCGTAACATATGTGTGCCCGATGTGGAGCCGAGCAAGGACAGTCTCCTCACGGCGGCTGCCGCAGCAATAAGGTAGACCGTCGGACAACTTAGGAAGGGCTTCATGCAGCTTGTTAGCTTCCTCTTCGTCCCACTCAGACTGCCACTCGCTATAAACAGTCTGTGTGTCATGGACAGGGTCGTTGCGGGCATCGTTGGCAGCAGAATCTGCGATCCTGTTGCCTTCGATGCCCACATGCCCTGGGACCCAAATAAAAATGATGTCATAATATTCCTTCATCAAGTCTGCGTAGAGTTCTCTGATCTGCACCAGCAGTGGGTGGTCATTTCCTGTGCCCTGAAGGGCCTGCAGGGCAGAAAGAGAGTCAGACAGAATTGGAAGTTCCTTTCTCTAGATCGATAAGCATGCCTAAGTGCCAGCAAAACCGCCTGCAGTTCTGCACTAAATACAGATGAGTTGTCTGGGAGGCGGTGCTTAAATGGGCGTCTAGGATGGCGAGAGGACACTGCAGCCACAGCCACTCTCCCATCCTCAGACTTTGACCCATCCATATAGATACGACAATAGCCAGGAAAAATTGAAAGGAGTTCATTGAGGCTCTGTTGGTGTATGGCTGGTGGAGTAGAGTCTTTCTTGAGGGCAGTCAAGTCCAGCAAGATGTCAGGAACTGGTAAGAGCCAGGGTGGAGTGATGTGTTGCAGGGATTCCGAAACTCTGTCCAGGTCCAATCCGGCCGCCTGCAGATGAGATCGGACACGGAAAGAAAGAGGACGGACAGCTCCCGGATGGGTATCGTAAATCTCTGCAAACAATGGTTTAAAAACAAATCATAGGCAGGATTGTCTGGATGGGCCTTCAGTTTCAGAACGTAGCTGAGCTTGAGGTGGATGCGGCGGAGCTTGAGAGATGGTTCCCCTGCCTCGGCATATAGACTAGGAACTGGAGACATCCTGAAGGCCCCAAGACATTTCCGCAAACCCTGATGGTGAATTGTGTTCAGACGCTGTAGCACAGACTTGGAAGCTGAGCCATACACCACAGAGCCGTAATCCAGTTTGGACCGAACAAGGGCCCGGTACAGTCGAAGTAAGACAATACGGTCTGCACCTTAGTCAGACCGACCAACGACACGAAGAACGTCGAGAGCCTTCTGACAAGAGGTTCTGAGGTAATTAATATGGTTGCGGAAGGTCAGTCTTTTGTCAAAAATGACCCCCAGAAACTTTGCCTCCCCGGCCACCTTAATTGGCACTCCGGCAATGCTCAGGCTAGGTTCTGGAAAAAATTTCGTCTGGTTAGTAAAATGCACACAGACTGTCTTGGAGGGCGAGAGCTTGAATCCATTGAGAGACACCCACCGCTGGATGCGATCAACGCACAGCTGCAGGCGCCTCTCAAGGGACGCAAGTCCTCGACCACGTGCGCACAAAGCAAATTCGTCAACAAACAAAGAGCATTCAGAATCATCCTTGACGGCCTTTACAATGTTATTAATTTTAATACTAAATAAAACAGGAGATAGAATGCTGCCCTACGGGACACCCATCTCCTGTTCAAAGGAGTCGGAGAGGGTGGAGCTCACACGGACATGGAACGACCGGTTAGTCAAAAAATTGTGAATAAAAACGGGCAGGTGCCCTTTAAAACCCATGTCCAACAAATCAGACATTATGCCATACTTCCAGATAGTGTCATATGCCTTCTCAAGATCGAAGAAAATTGCATAGACATGCTGCTTGTTGACAAAAGCATCTCGAATAAATGATTCAAAGCGAACTAAATGGTCAGTTGTACTACGGAAGCGCCGGAAACCGCACTGGAGGTCTGTGAGGAGACCCTGTGACTCAAGATGCCACACCAGGCGGGCGTTGACCAGGCGCTCCATAATTTTACATAAACATGATGTCAAAGCAATAGGCCGGTAGTTGCCCGGGTCGGAAGGATCCTTACCCAGCTTGGGGATCGGTACAACCACAGTATGGTGCCAAGACGGCGGAAAATGCCCAGTTATCCAGATATGGTTAAAGGCCTTGAGAAGTACAAGGAGTGACCTCTCAGGCAGATGCGTTAGGAATTGATAGTGGATGGTATCTAGGCCAGCAGCAGAGTCATTACATTTCTGCAAGGCTTGCTGCAATTCTGATAATGTAAAAGGGGCATTATAGTCTTCTGAGTTATTGGACTTAAAATCACAAATACAAGACTCTCGCTTCTCCTTCTCTCTCTGGAAGAAGGGTGAATAATGCTCTGTTGAAGAATTATGGGCAATGGTGGAGGCAAGCAAATTGGCCACAGCTTTTTTATCTGTGACCAAGCTGGCACCATCTCTAAGATGGCCGACAGAAGCCGAGCCACCCCTGCCCCTAATTCTCCGAACAGCCTTCCAGACTTTCTGGGACGGAGTCTGAGAAGTTAAAGATGAGACGAAGCGTCACCAGGAAGCACGGCGCTCACGTTTAAAAATGTAACGGGCTTTCGTCCTCTGTCTTTTAAAGGTTAAAATATTGACTTGCGACGGATTACGGAAAGCACGTCGCTGAGCAGATTTGCGCGCTTTTTGGGCCTTGCGGCACTCTTCATTGAACCATGGTACTCTTGGCTTCCGAGGGACTGATGCGGAAGTTCTAGGGATGGTGTCACCTGCTACGTGCAACAAAATAGAAGTAAAACAAGAAACAGGTTTTTCAGCTGACATGACCACCTCATCTGTAAGACGAGACTGACAGAGGGAGGCGAACAGAGGCCAGTTAGCTTTCTTGAGATTCCAGCGCCCCACCGGCGAATCCTCCTCACAGCTGACCGATGACAGGACTACTGGGAAGTGGTCACTACCACACAGGTCATCGTGAACCTTCCAGTCCAGCATGAGAGAAGGATCAGACACAGTGAGGTCTAGAACAGAACTAGATCCTGAACCTGAGTTAGAGTATGTAGGTGAGCCATCGTTAAAGACACATAGGTTAAGTTGAGAAAAAACATCTTCTATCATCTGACCTCTGCCATCACAGTGGTCACTACCCCAAAGGTGAGTGTGACCGTTAAAATCCCCCATGAGAATAAAGGGAGGGGGCAGTTGTTCTACTAAATTAAAAATATCATTACTACAGACCCGCAGGGATGGTGGCAGGTAAATACTGCATATGGTTATGGTCTTCTTCAAGGTAACCCGAGCTGCGACAGCCTGAAGACAGGTGTCGATGCTAACGGGGCTACATAAAATTTGGCTACTAATGAGAAGAGCCACTCCACCCGAGCGCCTCTCCGAATCAGAGCCTTTATGTGTAACGTTAAAACCATTAAAGGACACAGGGTCAGAAGTCTTCAGGTAAGTCTCCTGAAGAGATATTAATGAGGGGTTATAGCACTTGACTAAAAGACGTAATTCCTCAAAGTTAGCTTGAAAACCACAATTCCACTGAAGCAGAGAGTACATGGTTATGTCTTATCTAGGGGTGCGGAGTTTTTCCCCCCTTTTTCCTTTGCCTTGGAAGGAGTTGAAGAAACAGAGGGGGGCCGGCTCCCGGGCCTCCTCTGGTTCTTAGGAGATGAAGGGGGTGGAGCTGCCGCAGCATCGGCAACAACAACTTCCACTCCCTCCATCCGCTCCTCCAATGCAGCATATTTGTTTTGAAGGGGGACATCAGTGTTCCCCTTCTGGGCCCGTGAGCACAGCGGTCCCATAGATTTCTTAGACTTCTGGTCCTGGGCAGCGTTACTGCCGCTAGAGTTAGCAGCCATAGAAGGCTGACCAGAGCCAGAAGCCTTTGGCGTTGACAAACTAGCAGGTTTGGGTGGGGGCTGAGGCTTAGGGGCAGCAGAAGGCGGTGCCACCGGACCGATAGCGTCTGCCTTCTGCATTCCATGGCTCCTCGTCACCACCGGAGGAGGGTTACTCTCCAGGGGCAAGAGGGTCCGAGGCTCCGCCCCCAACCAAGAAGTTGGGGTTTGACAAGAGAAGTCTTTGGTGGGGCGCTTGCCTGCCACCGCAGCACTGAAGGTATACACAGAGGTGTTATTTGAGTTTGGCGCAGCCTCAGCTGCACCAGGACCGTCAACCAGTTTTTGGGCGTCCGCAAAGGACAGCCCCTTCTCCACACGCACCTGCTGAATCCTGCACTCGGAGATCCACCGTGGGCACTTCTTGTCCGAAGCCATATGCGCCCCCTGGCAATTCACACACAGGGGGATGGCTGTGCAGTCTCAGCAGAGTGTCCGGGCTTAGTGCAGGGTCTTCTGCCCATGGCCATACTTTTGGCACTTAAAGCACCGGAGGGGGAGAGGGACGTACTT
Organism: Semisulcospira habei; assembly: GCA_036245525.1. Taxonomy (NCBI): domain Eukaryota; kingdom Metazoa; phylum Mollusca; class Gastropoda; family Semisulcospiridae; genus Semisulcospira; species Semisulcospira habei. Next base: position 154,360,740 of record BTPG01000002.1, read on the forward strand.
TTTCACTTTTAGGGAGTAGTAACTCCCCAGATGGTAGTAGGAGCGGTGGGGGTGCCAAACGTCAGGATGATGGTAGGGAGACGGATCTCCCTACCACCTCGTTTGGAAATGAAGCGCCTGACGTAGGTCACCCCCTGTGACTTAAGGTTCCGTACAAGTTCATCTTCAGACAGTTCGGCCAATGCTTGATCTGTAATCACTCCTCTAGAAGAATTCATTGTTTTGTGGGGAGTGACCTCCACTGGAGTGTCTCCGATAGAGGAGAGCCTCAGTAGCCCATTGAAGTGTGCCCGGGTACGGCACTCTACCAGCAAGTCACCAGACCTGAGGCGCTGGGCCTCAGGCCTGCCAACATGGCTCCTGAGGGTCTCCCCTACCAGGAAAGGGTGCAGCTTGGAAACAGGCTTCTCTTTAACTTTGCTGTGGATAATGAGAAAGCGAGGCCAGACGGCTGATGCCTGAGGCGTCGCTTCCTCACAATCGGAGTCGCTATCATTTTCAAGGTCAATGTCAGTGGCTATGTGCCGCTTTGGTGCCAGTTTTGGTTTTTTAGTTTTATCCAAATTATTATAGTAGAGATATTCATCCCCTGGGGGTCCCCGCCCACCACCGAGCCCAACACGGGAAAGTGCAACTGTCGGCAGGTCTCCAGCCGACGCACAATGGAGACTGCCCGAAAAATATACTCAAGGGGGTAAGCCCGATTAAACCGTTTAAGCCACCGCCTTCTATCACACTGTTGAATGCAGGGGAATACTGGCGTAGAGCACCTAATCAGCAGCAGAGGCTATAGCATGGTGCTCCATATATCAGCCTACATGTCAACAATGGGATAGGGCTCAACGTGACAAGAGCCGATTGACTAGGCCGGTACGACTAGCCTTCCGTTTAGGCAGAAGTCAAGGCCAAAGTGGAGTGTTTCAGCCACCAGGATCCTCTTCTCCCCCGACACGGGTCTCCAAGCACGGCAAACACTTGAGATCCAAAGGACCAAAAGTTCACGAGTATTTTTAAGGACCAATCCAACATGGTATGACCTGGGTTAGTACAGCTCCTTAAAAACCGGACCAGTGAAAAAGACTGAACAACATATCTGCTGACATCAAGTCCTAATCCTGGACAAAGACGGCACCCCTCTGCTAGCCCACTCAGTCAGGGACTGAGGGGACTACCCACCCACGCCACGTGGAGGCCGGTGCCCAGTGGGCGACTTCAACTCCAACCAGTTGATATGTCTGTCCCCGAGTTCCGGGGACCAGAGACCCGAGGCTGTGACAAACTCCGGTAACAGGTGCTCTCCCAAACCCGAAATGCTCGCGTCGGCGCAGATGAACAGCCGGGGCGGACGGGAGTAGAGGGGCACCCCCGAAGCCAACCAGGGCAGGTCTGTCCACCGCTAGAGGTTGGGTCTGATGAGCGGAAGTACCGGGACTGGATCTGCAAGCTCGCCGGAGGACGGGCGTCAGTGAAGGAGAAGATGTAACTGCAGCGGGTGGGCGTAGAGTCTGCTGAGAGGCAAAAGATCCACCCCACACTCAGGAGTCCAAGGAGTTGTAGCCAGACCCTGGCTGGGAACGATTCCCCTTGCGCCACCTGTAGGGCGAGCTTTTCTATCTTCTGTCTCCTCGCCTCTGGGAGCCGCACCAGGTTGAGGTCGGTCAGAAATTCCATGCCTAAGTGGAGGAACCTGCGTGACGGCATGAGGTCCGACTTGCCCGGATTGACCAGGAACCTGAGCCGGCAGAGAAGGGTGAGCAACACGTCCCTGTCCTCCTCCAGGGCCGTGGCGACCTGGTTGCGAAGTAGCAGATCGCCCAGGTAGTTGGAGGCCGGGCTCGAGGACTTCTGTCGGAACCTGGCGACCACCGTGTCGATTAACCTCATGAAGGGGAGCACCCGGAACTGGTACACCACTCCGCAAAAGGCGAAGCGCAGATACTGACAGGAGGCCGGGTGAATGGGTACATGCAGGTACACGTCCGCCAGATCAAGGCTCACCATGAAGTCCTTGGGTTGGCCCGCTGCCCGGAGGACCCTGGCCATCTCCAACCGGAAGTATGGTGCTGAAATTAACTTGTTTAGCGCCAACAGGTCTATGACTGGACGCCACTTGCTGCCAGGCTTAGGGACGACGAACAGACGGCTGTAGAAGGCCGGGGAGTCGAGTTGGGAGACCACCTCTGTGGTGGCCTTCCGAAGCAGGGAGACCACCTCTCCGCGTAGTGCGTCAGCCTTGAGTGGGTCGCCGGGCACTTGGTTCCAGAGGGGGGACTGCCGCAGCGGAGGAGGGGACTGAAATGAGATCTGGAGGCCCTTCGAGATGGTCGAGAGAATCCACGGGTCGTCCGGGAACAGCGAGCGCCACGCGTCGCTGTGAAGGGCTTGACTCCCGCCAACTGGAGACCCGGCAGACATTGGCGGGGCAAGAAGGGAGGGGAGTCAGTGAGCCCGTCTGCGCCCGGGTCTGCGGGCGCCTCGGGGCCAGGAGGGGTTCGTGGCGGGGAAGGAGCGCCTGGGGGGGAGGGGAGGCGAGCTATTCCGCGGGCACCAATGGTGGGCCGAGGATAGGGTCTGGAGGACCGCAGGGCACGACCCATGGCCCTGCAGGCACCGGGAAAGCGGGAGGAGGAGGTGGCAGGTCGGGGCCAAAGATCCTTGGACGCCTCCTTGACTGCCTGCCAAGTGTCCTCAAAAAGCAGCGAACCTCCGAACGGGGCCTGGCGGAGTTGCGCCTTCACCGACTTAGGAAGGTCCGCACAGTAGTGAAGGAGGGTGTCCCGATGCCAGAGGTCACAGTAGGCTGCAGCAGCCATGGCATTAGTCAATGAGTGATACACTGCCCAGTTTGTCGCCACTAAGACGGAGTGGATGACATGGAGAGGGGCTGAGGTCGCAAGGTCCCAGGTGTCCTCCAAGCACTGCACCACCGCCTGAGTAGCCAACTCCAGGAAGCCAGAACAGGCCAGGGCGTTGCGAATCAGGGTTGCCGTCGTATCCAGTCCACATGGCCACCTGTGTTGGAGGAGCCTGCGACAGAGCCACCGCATCCAGCGCGGGGAGGGGGTTGGAGAAAGTTTGGGAATGCCCGGCTTACCATTCCTGGTGGAAGCTCATGTGGATACCGGTTGGCCAATGGGAATCTGAAAAGAAGCCGTTGTCGCCAAAGTTCCCCTGCAGGAGTTGCGCTGAGAACGCCTCCGAGAGCTCCCGGAAGCAGGATGGCTGAGGGAGAGACTTGCGCTGGGCGGAGGGCGGGGGGGGGGGGGGGGCGGTTGGGGGGGTTAGGGGGGGTGGGCGTGTTACTGAGCCTCGCCGGCCCCGCTCGGATGAATCGGGGGGGTGGGGGGGTGAGGGGGGGGAGGAGGAAGCGTTTCTAAGGCTCGCCGGCTCCGTTTAGATCTGTCAGAGGAACAAAGGGGGGGTGGGGGTGGGGGGAGCTTTCTTAAGTCTCGCCGGCCCCGCTCAAACGAATCGGAGTCAAGGGGGGGGGGGGGGGGGGGAAGCGTATCCACGGCTCGCCAGTCCCGCTTGGACGAATCGGAGCAGGGGGAGGGGGGGGCATTTCTAAGTCTCGGCATCCATGCTCGGAAGAATCGAAGCGCGGGGGGAGCATACGTAAGGTTTGAACGACCGGAAGCAGTAGAGCCCGACGAGAAGATGATCCCACTACATCCGAAATGGCGCGCCTCGGAGGTCCCGTCGTGGAGGAGGGCGCTGGGGGTGGCTGCCTGGCCCGGGAAGGCTGTTCATGCCGGTAGAATTCCCATAGCGGAGACCAACGCTCCTCCTTCCAGGGGGTACAGGCAGAGATGCCAACCCCTTTCACTACCTGACCTTACCATTTTTTCAAAATTTGACAGGAAGAAATAAAATTTGACAGGAAGATTTCGCGTGAACATAAAACTCGGTCATTCAAGGTTAAAGTTAAAGGTCGGTGCCACAGCGTGCAAGATTGCACACAGCACGAACTTCGTCACAGCACTGGCACTGACCAGCTTTGCATGGCTAGAACACAAAACCACAACTAAAAACAGAATGAACCATACGAGTTCACCTCAGAACCAACGAACTTATAAAGTTCCGTAAATCCACAGAATTCCGCGATAGGAGTTAAAACGAGGCATATACAACCTACCCCCGTACCCTGTTGACTCTGCTGGCTCCCAAAACCAGGGACTGCAAACGCGATGAACCGTACGAGTTTATCCCTAAAAACACGTGAACAGAATAAATTCAACAAATCCACAGAAAACCTGTGATACCTACTCCGGCATATTTTGTAAAAAAGGACACACATCAAATTTCAATCTTTTTTGAAGTGATTAAAGGTATATCTAAACGATACCCCGAAAACAGGGGGGAAGGAGAGTGGAGAAAATAAAAGGCGGAGGGGAAGGAGAAAGGAAGGGGGGACTGACATTTTTTTTAAAATGGCGCAACTCAGTGATGGAAAATTGTCGGTCTGACACGAAAGTTGAACCTCACAAACACTAGGATACAACTCTATGCGAGCATCCTTCCGAAAGTGAGCCAGCAACCTAATAACACAAATCAGTAGGAAAGCCCTAGAGCTATCAGTCCAAATCTCTAGCCAATACGGGGGATAGGATTAAAAATGGAGATCGAGATACGTGCAGCAGAGCGCTACACTAATTTTTCATCTCCACGGTTTGGCCCGCTGATGATGAGGAGTACCGGCATTTCAAAGCAAAACGTCCTCGAAACACACATGAACTAGACATAAAAATTCAGACAGACTTGTGTCGCTCAATTGCCGTGTACGGCCGGCCGATAAACAGGCCATTGCATCATATAGTGTGCGATGTCAAACACATCTTTACACACATCGGCCGGCCGATAAACAGGCCATTGCATCACAGTGTCCAATGTAAAAGCAGTTCTCCTATATGGAGCAGAGACATGGAGATTGACAAAAACCACAGTCAACAGAGTACAGACCTTCATGAACAGTTGCCTTAGAAGAATTTTGAAAATCCACTGGCCAGAGAAGATCAGCAATGTCAGACTCTGGGAGAGAACAGAGCAGATAACAGCAGAGAATGAAATTGGGCGAAGAAGATGGGGATGGATCGGTCACAGTCTGAGAAAGCCAGCTTCCAGTATCACTAGGCAGGCATTGTCATGGAACCCCCAGGGAAAGAGGAAAAGAGGTAGGCCGAGAAACTCCTGGCGTCGAGACCTCCAAGCAGACATCAAGAGACTGGGAACCACCTGGAGTAGAATCGAAGGAGAAGCACAGGACAGGAGTTGCTGGAGGTCTCTCGTCGACGGCCTATACCCGGGTAGGGGTGACAGGCGTAAGTAAGTAAGTAAGCATCACAGTGTGCGATGTCAAACACATCCTTACACACACATGGCCGGCCGATAAACAGGCCATTTGCATCATATAGTGTGCGATGTTAAACACATCTTTACACACTAAAGGCAAGGCATGTGGCAGATCCTGGAGCGACTTGGCTGTCCCCCAAAGTTCCTCAACATGATTGTCCAGCTACACGAGGACCAGCAAGGCCAGGTCAGACTCAACAATGACCTCTCAGAACCATTCCCTATTCTCAACGGCGTAAAGCAGGGCTGCGTGCTGGCACCGACCCTCTTCACCATCTTTTTTAGCATGATGTTGAAGCAGGCCACAGCGGACCTCGATGATGACGATGCAGTGTACATCAGGTATCGTCTCGATGGCAGCCTGTTCAACCTCAGACGACTGCAGGCCCACACGAAAACCCTAGACCAACTGATTCGTGAGCTGCTTTTTGCTGATGATGCTGCCCTCGTTGCACACACAGAGAGAGCCCTGCAGCGCATCACGTCTTGCTTCGCAGATGCTGCCCAGCTCTTTGGACTCGAGGTCAGTCTGAAAAAGACAGAGGTCCTCCATCAGCCGGCACCCAAGACAGTGTATCGCCCTCCTCACATCACCATTGGCGAGTCTGAACTAAAGTCAGTGCACCAGTTTACTTACCTTGGCTGCATTATCACGTCGGACGCCAAGCTGGACAAGGAGCTTGACAGCAGGCTGGCAAAAGCGAACAGTGCTTTCGGGCGACTTTTCAAGCGGGTGTGGCACAATCAACAGCTGAAAACAGGCACCAAGTTCAGCGTGTACAGAGCTGTGGTCCTCACCACCCTGCTGTATGGTTCCGAGTCCTGGGCCCTCTACCGCAGCCAACTACGACTCCTCGAACGCTTCCACCAGCGCTGCCTGCGTACCATCCTGGGCATTCACTGGAGTGACTATGTCACCAACGTCGAGGTCCTTGAACAGGCTGAAACTGTGAGCATCGAGGCTTTGCTGCTGCGGACACAGCTCCGCTGGGCGGGGCATGTCTCCAGGATGGAGGATCATCGCCTACCAAAGATCACCCTGTTCGGCGAGCTTGCTACTGGACACCGTGACAGAGGGGCACCAAAGAAGAGATACAAAGACTGTCTCAAGAAGTCGCTTAGTGCCTGCCAAATCGACCACCGCCAGTGGTCTTCGCTTGCTGCGGACCGTGACACCTGGCGCTCCACCATTTACAAGGCAGCTGTCTCCTTTGAGGACTCTCGCAGAGCTAGCCTTAAGGACAAGCGGCTCAGGAGAAAAAACAGAGATGCCGCAGCTCAGAACCCTGGCCAGACCTTCCCCTGCAGTCACTGCGGTCGAACCTGCCTGTCTCGGATTGGCCTCCGCAGCCACGAACAAGCCTGCAGACGTCGTGGGCAACTCCTATAAAATCTTCGTTCGCGAAGTCAAGCCAAGAGAGAGAGAGAGAGACACACTAAAACAGCGAAATTCCAAGAACTACTGAACTGAACTGAAATCACACTATTTCCGATCATGTATATTTCAGATTCCAATTGGTTGAGCTAATCAGATGACACTTCTGATTGGCTCATTATTTATCTCGAGGGAAACGCGATGGCTCAGTGGTATAAAAGCAGCAAAGTCAGCGAGAAATTGGTAACTTTTAGCTAACAATTTCAGCGGTTTTTTCGCCGGAAGATAATTTATTTGGCCGTAAAATCTTAAGAAATTAATTTTGGCGTAAGAAAATACGGCGAAACCAGAAGGGTTGGCATCTCTGTACAGGTCTCGCACGTCAGCCCGGAAGCGCAGCCCGAGCAAACCGCGGGGGAGTCGCTGGGCCACTGAAAGTCCCCGCATCTGTGGCAGGTCTTTATCTGCGCACTGGGAGCCCGGCGCTTCCTGCTAGAGGCCCCACGCTCATGACCGGTCACGTAGATAGCCTCCTCGGGTGAGGCCGCCGCCGACAAGACGCCGGACAAGAGGCGTGACCTGAGGCCTTACCTCACCATAACTCGCAAACGGTGCTAGGTAAATCCAAAAGGCACCCACACCAAGGAACTCCCACAGTAAATCCAAACGGAAAGAACCAACAAGATAATCCGTGAACTCTCCAAGTCACAAAACCAAACACAGCCGAATAATCTGAGAGAGGCTGAAACACAACCGTACATGGTCGAGCTAAGGGTAAAACTGGCGGGCTTTCGCCCAGCATGTGACCGGATAGAGAGGGAAGGGGAGGCCACTCAGGGCTCCTTGGAATGGATCCCTGGTGACTCCTCCCCAGTTGTGTGGGGTACACAACGAATGCTTAGGCTGAAATTGGTAAGCTAAGACTATCTTTTATATAGTAATGCCATCAGTAAGAGTTTTGAGAAAACAAAGGAAGTCTTAAAACAGGTTCTCCCTCAAGAGAAGTCATGGCAAAAAGTGTCACCCGTCATAAAATGACCACCAATGAGGTGGCTAAAGTCACCTAAATGATGATCTGCACCAACGATGATCTCTCCTAAGGGTTGTTGCTCAAAAGTGGTACTGCTTACCCAATGACTGGTTTCAGATAAGACTGGTCCAATAATTAAGAGGAATATATATGAGTTAAGCCTTGTTTGAAATGCTCAAAGCTGGAAGTTATTCCCTGAACACTGAATGCCAGTTCTGAATATGGATCAACCATGATAGTTCAAGGGTGGTGCCCAAACAGCTTAGCACTTAGGGGTGCCAAGGTATTCTATTTCTAGCATCACCATCATCTACCTATCACTATGTGTATGCTTACCATCAGAATTCTGCAGTAGAATGGCCATAATTTCACTGGCATACAGTTTATTGACATCAAAAGGCATCTTCATCTGAAAATGCAAAATAATTATATCAAGAAACTATATCAAAACAGCAAATAATCATCACCATAAACACCTCAAAACATGTACAAATAAACTGTACAGACTGTCAAAAGTCTGGCGTAAAAGTGCAGTTTATCAGTGGACAAAAGGCCATGATTTGAGCAGCAATTAGATGTGATTTAAATCTGGCCATAAATTTTTGATGCAAAATTGTAAACAGGCCTGTAAAATTGGACCTTACGGCACTGGGCTGTAGGATCAAAAATCACAGTCCAGGGCATAAATGGGGTTGTCCTGTATAAGCAAAAGACGATGTCCACTTCCGTGAAAAGTGAGATTTTCTTTCGAATACAATGAAAACCTTGCTTTTCACAAAAATGGACTTGCTGTCACAAGGCAGAAGTCTGTACACTAAATCTTGTGACATGTAAAAGGGAGATAACCTGTTGAAATAATGTGTAGGGATGCCTGATGAAAACAGAAGTGATTCACTCAGAGAAAAAATTATTTTTTTTCTAAAATATATTTTTTCAAAAAATACTTACCGATGACATGACTAATAGGAAGTGTCTACTACTTGCTCAATTTTAGCCTAAGTGTGATGAAACTCTATGCTCATGCATAGTGTTCACACAGTAGGGTAAATACGGTACAGTAGTTGTCAACGGTTTGTTTTGTGCCAATAGTCCATGTGGCACGAGATCCACGTGAAATCTTTAAGACATGGTTAATACGGGGAGTTTTAGTGAGTTGTAGGTGAAAGCTCAGTCTGGCAGAGCTGTAGAATCATTAGTACGGGGCTTTACTGTCAGTGTGGACAGACGTGTGTGAGATACCTTAGCCCGTATTCCAAGACTCTGAAACCTAGAATTCTGGTATGTTTCTATATATGTATTATTGATGGTTACTTGCGTTAAGGATAGTATGCATTAATAATAATAATAATAATACATAGTTCTTGTATAGCGCTGTTCTCCAGGAAAACACTGGACTCACTGCGCATGCACAACAGCACACCCTCTCTCTCAGACACACGCATGATTATACACTACTTTAAACCACCCCATCTCTTCCCAACACTATACATTCACTTCCTCTAGGATCAGAATAAAAGGCAGTCAACAGTTAGCTAAAGATGAGCTAAGTGTTAAATGCCCGACAGAAAAGAAAAGTCTTTAAAGGTCAACATCATTGAAACATAAAACTGAGCACAAAATATCTACATAATAAAAGAAGTCACATGCCGAACAACTTTTTTCCGAAAAATACTGCCTTTTTTTAATATTGAATAAAATCTACTTAGAATAAACTTTTGCACCTTCGAAAAGCCCGCTCACGTGACCACATGGCTCGTGACGTCAACTGCTGTAGACAATATGGAGTCTGATAGTGCCCCTTCTCTACCAAAATGCAGGAAAACGAAGAGCAGTGGCCTATATTGTGCCATTGGAGGTTGTACAAACAAACAAGCGGATGGGTTAACATTGCATAGGTTTCCAAAAAACGAAGACGTGCGAAATAAGTGGGTGAGATTCGTGCAGGAAAAGCGTGTAAACTTCGGTCCGAAGTACGGGACACCAACTGCGTCGTCAACAATTTGCGCAAAACACTTCGCTGAAGACTGCTACCCCCCAAGTGCCACTTTAATGCGGAGCTTTGGGATGAAAACAATACGGACATTAAAGCCTGGCTCTGTTCCAACGATCCAAAGTCCGCGTGCCATTGCAGGAAGCACCTCAACAACAGCAACAGTTACTCAAGTTACTAGTAGTAGGCCTACTAGTACTGCTTCAACTTCAACTAGACCTGACAAAACCTGTGCAGTGCCCTCCACCCAGCTTTGAACTGTGACAATGTGGGCAGATTCCGCATTTCATTAGTAGGAGTTAATTCAGTTGTATAGCGTTGTCTGGGTTGGTTCAGTTATGTTGGTTTTGAATTCAGTGAGGTAACCGGTGTTTGTCGTATACAGTTATTGACCGAGATGGATAACTAAAGGAATGTGAGGTGTGTATGCCTAAGTCGTTATGAAGGTAGTACGTGGTTATGGCTTTCCTACACGGAGAAACGAAATGCACAAGAAACGAAACATTTTCATTGCATCAAAATGTCTTTTCCGCACACGCAAAACGCGGTGAAAATTCATTTCGCCTGGTACAGGGGAAGTAACTGTTCACTGACACATGCTCTGGTTTGTATCGGTGGATATCGGGTCATATTTCTGACTACTGACGCTTAAAAACTAAACATATAAGACATGTGTGCCTTCACTTACACAATTAAAGTGAATTGCCGACCATATCGAATAAACGTAAGCGCTTTTGAATGCGTAAACAAGGCTGGTTCAAGTGAATCGAGGATGCCGCCGTCTCGAAGCGATAGCCGCCATCTTGTAGGCGGCTTCGAAGAGCAGCCGATGAAAGTGGGGTTCAGAAAACTGACCTAAAATCATATTTTGGTGGTACTTTAGTGATGATACTTGATAGATTCCATTTCGAAAATGATTTCTTTGCTTAAATCATACAGAATCGTGCGTCACATCACGCAATTCTAGCCATAATAGACCTGACTCCACGGCATCGCTTTACCGTTGCAGTCCTCAGTGTTTGGGCTTGAATGACGTCAGATTGGGGTGTGACCGAGCAGATGGCGCTGATTGGGCGACGGGTAAAATGTTTCGGCGAAATGTTTCGCAAAATAGAGACAAGTTCTATTTCGTGAAATGTGTCGTTTCGCATTTCGTGAAACGGTGAAATGTTGGAGAAATGTCTGAAATGCGGACATTTCGACGAAATGTTTCGTTTCGTTTCTCCGTCTGAGGAAGCCTTTAAGTATAGTCTTTTCCAGCGTATGAGATAATGTATGGCGAGAGTGGTAGGTTATAGTCTGTTTCAAGGTAGTGGCAGAGTTATGGGGGGGTGTTACGAAAGTAGTTTCGGGTTATGAAGCACGTATGTGTGTATGAATGAACGTGTGAGTTATTTGTATCAGCCAGGTTACGTAATGTTTCTCATATGATTAAATATGTTGTGTGTTTAGCAAGAGAGGTTAGGGGAGAGAACAGAGCAGATAACAGCAGAGAATGAAATTGGGCGAAGAAGATGGGGATAGATCGGTCACAGTCTGAGAAAGCCAGCTTCCAGTATCACTAGGCAGGCATTGTCATGGAACCCCCAGGGAAAGAGGAAAAGAGGTAGGCCGAGAAACTCCTGGCGTCGAGACCTCCAAGCAGACATCAAGAGACTGGGAACCACCTGGAGTAGAATCGAAGGAGAAGCACAGGACAGGAGTTGCTGGAGGTCTCTCGTCGACGGCCTATACCCGGGTAGGGGTGACAGGCGTAAGTAAGTAAGTAAGTGTTTAGCAAGTGTTACGTTTTAGGACTTTATTGTGTTCATAGTACTTGTCAAGAGTGGAGCGACGGGCGCCAAGACGTCAGTCACCAGGGACCTAATGCGAGGTTATCTCTCCATCTCTTCACTCAGGGAGTGAGTGGCCGGTGCCAAGACACTTGGGTCACAGCGAAGATACAGTACCAGTAACGAGGATGTCCATGATACGAGAGACAGGACGTCTCGAGGAGCGTACGAGAAGGGACTTGCATGCCTAGACGTAAAAGGACTGAACGTAGCCAGACGAGAACACCAAACAGGTTGGAGAGTGAGAGACTAATACCTAGCCTGGCATCGATATTGTGTGTATGTGGGTGTGATGTTTGGAAGCTGATAGTGGGGAAGAAGTGGTGTATATAGTTGTGATAGTTTGTGAGCAATTCTTTCTATATTGTTTATTTTGTATAAAAGGTACGTTTGAAAGGGAGCCCGTGTGTTGAGTTTTTACCGCATGAATGCGCCCGTCTGAGTCAGTGGCAGTGTATGCGTCTGTTGTGCGAGAGTCTGTACGTACGACTGGGGGAAAGTCTGCGTGCGTTACACTAAGAACCTGTTGTGTTACAACACAACCCGGGAGGCACTCGGGGAACCCCCAGAGGGGCCAAGAGTTGTCTCCCGTCCCTGCCCTATCGGTTCCGGGTCACGTGGTAGACCAACCAGTCGGAATACTTAGCTCGCCAGCGGCAAGCGGGGCAGGTGGGAGGGTCCTCCGAGTCATGTCATCGGTAAGTATTTTTCGAAAAAATATATTTTAGAGAAAAATTAATTTGTTTTCTCAAAAACATTACCGATGACATGACTAATAGGAAGAATTAGGATAAGGAGGCAGGTGCCGCGTTCAAAACACCCGTAAGGGGTAAACCAGAGCCTTCCTCCCTGTCGCAAACTCCCGACAATTTTAGCTAAGTGCTTACCTACGGCGCCTGTGGCGCTGGGAGGGAGTGTTGCGCCGCAGAGATGTCCCCCACCAGTGCGAGGTTGTCTCGCTGGCCTGCCAGATCCCTGAGTTAGAAGCGGGCGAAGGTCGATTCTGTCTTCCAGCCCACGGCCGCCATGATGTCTTTGACAGTGCAGTTCCGGTCGAACGCGACGCTCGTGGCCATGGCTCATACCTCGTGTGCGCGTATGTGAAGCCTCTTTGCTCCCTGCAGGGAGAGGTTCTGGTAGGTGGACCGTATGACCCAGTGTAGCCAGGAAGATATCGTCTGGGCTGTTATGTCAGATCTGCCAGGTTTCAATGGTAGGAAGAGGCGTGAGCGTCCTCTCCGGACGGCTTTGGATCGTCGCAGGTAAACGCGAAGTGCGCGCACAGGATCTTGTTGCCTGGTCTCCCAGGGAAAGTTCATGTTTCTCAGCGGCCGTAAGGTGACCTCCTGTGGTGCGGTCAGAGAAGACCTAGTCTTGGCAAGGAAGGCAGGGTCCGTGAGGAGCTGTACTGAACCATCCACTCTGAACTGCAGGCAGGCAGGGAGCGCTGACAGCGCGTGTAGCTCGCTAACTCGGGCCGCGGTGGCAAGGGCCAACAGGAAGCATGTCTTCCTTGTCACATCCGCGAAGCTGGCCAAGGGCAGCGGTTCGAACCTGGCAGAGTTAAGCCATGTCAGTACCCAGCGAGGAATGAGCGAGCGGGGAACTGGTCGCTGCAGGCCGAAATGACTCATAAGGTCGGCGAGGTCTTTGCAGTCGCCGGGATCCGGGCGGCCAAGGTGCCGGTATGTGTCAGCAATCATGGACACGTACCCCCTGATGGTGATAGGGGACAACCCTTGGTCTCCAAAGAGCCAGAGGAAGAAGTCCGCAAGCTGGGGATTCGTCAGTTCGTTGGGGGTGAGGCACTGGTCGTCGCACCAGGACTCGCCATTTTCCCTCGTAGACACGTCTGGTCGAGGGTCTGTGGGCAGTAGCGATCGCCTCCACTGCTGCAATTGAGAGGCCTCTAGAGGTGAGGGCTTGCCACACAATCTCGGAGTAGGTAGCAGCAGGGGGGGGGGGGGGGGGGGGGGGCGAGGCTGAGGAGGTCGGTGGTCCAAGAGCGGTTCCAGGAGAACGGGGCGACCGACAAGACGACTGCATTGCATCCTCGAAGCTTGAGGAGGACTTTGGGGACGAGAACCGTCGGAGGGTAAGTGTACGCAATGAGACCGTCCCAGGGAATGGAGAGCGCATTGACCGCCCAGGCAAGGGGGTCTGGGATTGGGGAGACGAAGAGGGGAAGCTGGTGATTCCACCTTGTGGCGAATAGGTCGATCATAGGAGTCTCCCGATGAGCGCAGATCATCTGAAAGATGTCCCTGCGGAGCGTCCATTCTGTGTGCAGAAACTGGCCGCGCCGGGAGAGAGAGTTGGCCAAAACGTTCACAGGTGTCCTGGAATGTGTCGGGCTCGGAGAGAAATTCCGCAGTCCTCGCATCAGCGCATCAGACGGTAGAAGAACATGCACAGGCCGGGGGAGCATGTCCCGCCCTGTTTCTGAATGTAGGACACCACCATCGTGTTGTCCGAGAGGACGAGTATCTCCTGGTGATGCAGGTGAGCCTCCCACGAGATGAAGGCTTGCCAGACTGCTTGCATCTCCAACCAGTTGATGTGAGTGTCCACCAGCTCCGGTGGCCAGGGGCCAGACATCGTGAGGAACCATGGCAGTAGGTGGGCACCCCAACCGGAAAGACTTGCATCGACACAAAGGGAGAGCTGCGGGGGCGGAGAGGCCAGGGGGAATCCCGAGGCGAGCCAAGAAGTGTCCGCCCAACGCCAAAGATGGGGACGCAGCATCTGAGTCACTGGCACCAGGGCAGCTATGTCGCCAGAGGACGGATGCCAATGGAGCAGGAGGTGCAGCTGTAGCGGCTGGGAGTAAAGACGACCGAGGGGGAGAAGATCTGCGGCAGCCGGCAATCTTCTGTATCCGCGACTCTGGTAGACGTACTCAGTTGAGGTCGGTTGCAAATTTCATGCCAAGATGGACAAAACGGCGTGAAGGAGTGAAGTCCGACTTGCCCATGTTGATCAGGAAGCCCAAGCGTGATAACAGGCAAAGCAGTGCATCCCTGTCAGTCGTCAGGTCGGCCTCCGACTGGTTGCATAGTTCAACGTCGGACTGGAAGACGACTGTCAGGCCTTGACCACTACGGCGTCCATGATGCGGGTGAACACCCAAGGGCTGAGGTTGAGACCGAACGGGAGGGCCCGAAACTGGTAGATGACACCGTCGACTGCAAAACGGAGGAATGTCCTGGAGGCCTGGTGCATCGGGACGTGGAGATACGCGTCGGACAAGTCCAGGCAGACTGCGAAGTCTCCGGGCTGCACGGCGGCCCTCAGGGCCCTGGCGGTCTCCATATGAAAGTCGGGGCCGAGATATGCTTGTTCAAAGCCGAGAGATCGATGACGGGTCGCCACTTCCATCCAGGGGTCGTCGGGAAACAGCGAGAGTCACCTGTCGCTGTAGAGGGCTAGCCTCCCGCTGACAGGGGACCTCAGAGAGGTCGGTAGGGGCTGAGGCGGGGAGAAGTCAGGGGGCCCGTCCGCGCCCAGGGCGGGCAGGGCGGGGCCAGGCTGGGGCACAGGACCAGATAGGTCTAGCACGGCCGAAGGCGGGGGTCCGCTGGGGGGCCCGAGGGGGCACGGGGGCAGAAGCGGAGGAGGGTCTCGACGTCCGTAGGGCACGACCCACGGCCTTGCGGGCAGCTGGAAAGTGTGGGGGGGGGGGGGGGGGGGCAGTGTTGGGGGGCCAGCGGTCGGAGTTGGCGTCTTTCACCAACTGCCATGAGTCACCGAAAAGCAGAGTACCTCCAAGGGGGGCGCGACACAGCTGAGTACGCAGATCGGCAGGCATCCCATGACAGGCTTGAAGCAAGGAATCCTGACACATCAAGTTGCAATTGGCGGTGGCTGCCATGGCGGTGACCGAAGAATGGTACGCCGCCCGGTTGGCCACTTCTGCGAGAGCGAGGAGGTCTCCCAGTAGGGGTGTGATCGATGATGCCAGGTATCCTCAATGCGGCGAACGAAAAGCTTGGGTCAGGAGCTTCAGGAATCCCGAACAAGCCAAGGTGTTACGGACGAGGGTAGCTTTCCTATCCAACCGGCGGGGGAAGGAACATCTGAGCAGAGTGGGGCCGCCCGCTTGTGCCAAGGCCGGAGGATCCACCGGAGGGAGAGTGGCGGAGAATGACTGGGAATGGCCCGCGTACCAGTCGCGGCGGAAAGCGATGTCAAGTCCGGCTGGCCACCTACGGTCCGAAAAGTAAACGGCATCACGACCCGGCGGCTTGATGGAGGTGGGCAGAGAAGGTATCTTGCAGATCTTTGAAGCCGGGCGGCTGGGGGAGGGACTTGAACTTCTTCACTTGACGGCCCGCGTCGACGAAGGCGGAGACCTTCCTCTTGAGGGGGGGGTGGGGGGGGGGACGCAGGGCAGGCGTCTGCAGGAAGGGTTGCGGCGATGATCCGAGCGGCCTCGTCGAGGGCCAGCAGCGTCTCTGCATGAGAAGCCGACGAAAGCCTACGGGAGTCTGGGTCATTGCGGGGGCCGGGCGAGGGCGAGCGGCTGTCAACGTCGCACAGGACCGAGATGGAGTCCTTGGGGAGTAGACTCAGGGCTTCGTCGTCCATGGGGCGGGAGGGCGCGTGGGAGGAGCCCTCAGTAGCAGGGGCCCGAAGAGATGTAAAACGGCTATCCTGCGGCCCACGGCTCTCCAGGGACAAGACGTGTCGACGACGAGGGGGCGACGAACGCAGCGAGGCGACGAGGGGCTGGTGCGCGGCGGGCGTCTGTCACGGGGGGAGTGACTGCGATGCCGGGAGCAGGGACGACGATCACTCACAGGCGAACTTCTGGCGGGGCGCCTCCGGGGAGAAGATGAACAGCGTCAAGAGCGCCGGGGCAAGGGAACAGAACGTCGGGAAGGAGCGCGCGATGAAGCAGCGCGCGATGAGGATGAGGAGGGTCGGGGGCTGTGGCCGCGATCGTGGCGTGTGGTCCTGTCCTTCCGATGGCGCTCGTCGAGCGAGCGAGAGTTTCTGGAGCTGGTGGTGGAACGGGAAGTGTCGGGTCCATGGCTGGACTTTGAATGCCGGGGCGCAAGTCTCTGCTGGCCAGGCTCAATGAGGCGGGCACTCTGCCGGCATTTAGACCCTCAGCGTATAGGATGCTCATCGGTCATCAGTCATTGATGCATACAAATTTGAAATGACGCATTGCTCTGTCAGTGAGCCGGTCATATGACTTATTCATTTTTTAACTGACAATCACTGAGACCCGCAGTCCTCGATGAACAGAGTGCATCCTAGATTAGGGAGGCGGGAGGCCAGCTGCCAACAGTGATGGGTGACACTTGCCCCCTCTCTCGAGCAAATGTAAACAATACTGCAAGCATGGGCCCTGACTAGGTACACGGCCCAATATGATGCAAAACGCCTTCCGCCTGTAAGAGGCATACATCTTCATCAGTCCCCACGGCTGCATTAACTCTAGTCTAAGTCTCTTGTTGGTCTCATTGACGCTGATTTTGATCCTCGGAGTCGGTATGAGGGTGCGGCAGCAGACTGGGTCTAGATGTCTGTAGCCAGTTTTTTTTTTCACGCAGTTCAGCAGTTCACGTATTCATAATAGACGTCTAGAAGCAAAGAAAATGGCTTTACTGTTGTCAGTGCTGCCGGTTCGTAATTTTTGCACAGATATGCGTATTTTTACATGATGTCCAAAATGTTGTAATGTAAGATGTTGTAATTGATGTACCAGTGGTCTCTCGTGCTCACACATATAACCTTCAATCTTATTTCATGGTTACACAATCAGTAACTCAATCTTGCTTTGTTCGCATCTTGTAGTTGAAGTCCACATCATGTAATTAGTTGTACACTGATAGTCCATAAGCTAGCAGGGTCTACCGTGCATCCCATCCCCCCCCCCCCCCCCAGTACTCAATAAGATTGGTTTCAAAGTGTACCTTAGTATGTCATCCTGAGATTTTTAATTAAGCCATGTTTCCCCAAAATCCTTAGGAACACACCAGAGATATAGCTGATGGCGCAAGGGTACCCCATTCATGCTCTTTGCGGATGCTAAAATGAGGTTGAGAAACATTTTCCTCTAAATAAATCAGAGTTCATTTGAAAAGCCCAAATCAGACATTATTATATTATGGCACACCTTCTGCGTCCTCTGTGAAAAAGCAGAATGAAAAAATATTGAATCTCTGGCTCACAGTGAAGGTATGTGTGCACCAAGTAAACGGCCATTTCCGCAAAAAAAGACAAAAATAACGTATCAGATGCCTTCAGACATTTTCTATAGCACTGGCAGTCCATTTTCAGTCTTACATCATTAAAACAGGAATTCACAATTATTATAAACTTGACTAGGTGATTCTATGATCACTGTGAGTGCCACAGTGGTTGATTTTGTATCCCTACCCCGAAGTTGTAAAAATAAACAAAATTAATTAGAAAAAATTACTAAATTTATTCCATTTCATTTTGACCTCTCCTTACCTATTAAGTTTCAATAATGTGAGCGTAAAGTGCAAAAAAATAAGAAAAGTTGGCAGACTTTACAGTAAATTCGTGGTGAATGATATTTTTTTCCCATTTAAAATTGCTGAATTGGGAAACATACGTTGTTTCTGATGCCCTCAAAAATTCTTTATACAACTGATAGGTCTTTTTTTAGGTTTTATTGGTTAGGATAGAGTACCACAGTTACTTCCAACCTGATTTTATGATGCTGTGATGCATTTAAGGGCCACAGTGGCTAAATCTGCTGCCCTACTCCCATTTTACCAGTACACAAAAGAACGCAAAATGACCATAACAATTGCTTATGTCATACTCCTCTGTTTAAATATTTTTGTTGCCAGTTTTCATAACAAATTATGCATATTGAGCATAACAATTTGTGATCATTTCATTAATTTCTATGTGACCCATCAATTTAATTGTAACTATTTTTAAGTGGCTGGTCGTTTAGGTGATATTTTACCTAGCGTAAGGCGGGTCTAGCAAGGTATCCCCTTTTTTTTCTCCTTTAATTTTATCTAGAAATGTGTAAATATGACTATGCATAATATTAATAAAGTTTCATGGTTCCTAACAGCCTAAACAATGTTATCAAAATACTTAGTTTCCACATGTCCACCATGAGATCATCACTTCCACCTCCATTTTTTTGCTTTCTTTTTCTGCAACGTTCAATTATTTAATGGCCATCTTTAAATCTTATATTGTTCTGGCTGCCAATGAGTGAGCTGTCAAGAGGTCGGCAGCTGGAAAATGTTTCTCAACCTCATTTTAGCATCCACGAAGAGCGTGAATGCGGTACCCTTGCGCCATCGGCTATATCTCTGGTGTGTTCATAAGGATTTTCAGGGAACATGGCTTAAACATCTCAGGACATACTAAGGTACACTTTGAAACCCATCTTATTGAGTACTGGGGGGGGGGGGGGGGTGGAGGGGGGTGCACGGTAAATCTGCTAGCTTATGGACTATGACATCCACAATCTCTTTCTTGCTTTATTGTTTTCTAGGAGAGGGCGGAGGGTGGGGGTGTCTATCTATGACAATTTGACAAAAATGTGTTGTGGTTGGTGTCCTGGATACTAAAGCTTGAATCAGTACTGCCAGAAAACGGGTTCTTGTTGCTGAGAACCATTGTGCTCTTCACTGTAGGACAGTAATTCAGTTCTTGCAAATGTTTACTGAAAAAAGCATATTTATATGTAATGGAAGTCATTGAAACGCAAACCTGATTACATTAGATTGCAAAATAGTAAAAACTAAATAAAAATCCCAAATTGCCAAATATTCATTTTTCTCTAAAAGGTATTTTTTCGAAAAATACTTACCGATGACATGACTTTATGGAAATGTCTACTTCTAGCTCAATTTTAGCCTACTTACCCGTTGTGTGCCCACACAACCCGGGAGGCACTCGGGGAACCCCCCCCTAGAGGGGCCGAGAGTTGTCTCCCGTTTCCCGCCTTACCAGCTCCGGTCACGAGACCGGCCAGTTTTTTGTGATACTTCGCTCGAAAGCGGCAAGCGGGGCAGGAGGGAGGGTCCTCCGAGTCATGTCATCGGTAAGTATTTTTCGAAAAAATACCTTTTAGAGAAAAATGAATTTGTTTCCTCAAAAACATTACCGATGACATGACTTTATGGAAGAATTGCGATGAGGAGGAGGGTGCCGCGCAACTCTTAATGGTAACAGCGCCGTCCTCCCAGTCGCAACCTCCCGACAATTTTAGCGAAGTGCATACCTACGGCGCCGGTGGCGCCGGGAGGGAGTGTTGCGCCGCGGCGATGTCCCCCACTAGTGCGAGATTCTCTCTTTGGCCTGCCAGGTCCCTGAGGTAGAAGCGGGCGAATACAGATTCAGTCTGCCAGCCCACGGCTGCCACGATGTCCTTGACAGCGCAGTTTCGGTCAAATGCGAGGCTCGTGGCCATGGCTCGTACCTCATGTGCGCGAATGTGCAGCCTCTTCGCTCCCTGCGGGGAGATATCTTGATACGTGGAGCGTATAACCCAGCGGAGCCAGGACGAGATCGTCTGGGCTGTTATGTCATTCCTGCTGGGTCTCAGAGGTAGGAAGAGGCGCGAACGCCCTCTGCGGAAGGCTTTAGATCGTCGCAGATAAACTCTAAGGGCGCGCACGGGATCCTGTTGCCTGGTCTCCTGAGACAAGAGGGTTGGTTCTTAGCGGCCGTAAGGTGATAACCTGAGGTGCCGTCAGAGGAGACCTGTTCTTGGCCAGGAAGGCAGGGTCAGTGAGGAGTTGAACAGACCCGTCCGCTCGGAACTGTAGGCAGGTAGGCCGCGCCGAGAGTGCGTGTAGCTCACTCACCCGAGAGGCGGTAGCAAGGGCCAGCAGGAAGCACGTCTTTCGTGTCACATCTGCGAAACGGGCCAAAGGTAAGGGTTCAAATCTGTCAGAATTTAACCACGTTAGCACCCAGGGCAGGTCCCAGCGGGGAAGGAGTGAGCGGTGTGTTGGGCGCTGGATGCCGAAGTGACCCATAAGGTCGGCTAAGTCTTTGCAGGCGCCCGGGTCTGGGTGTCCAAGGTGTCGATAAGTGTCAGCGATCATGGACAGGTAACCCCTCACGGTGATGGGGGCCAGGCCTAAGTCTCGAAAGAGCCAGAGGAAGAAGTCCGCCAGCTGAGGATTAGTCAGTTCCGTGGGTGACAGGCCGTGCTCAGAGCCCCAGGAACACAGGACTCGCCACTTTCCCTCGTAGACTCGGATGGTGGAAGGTCTGCGGGCCGAAGCGATCGCCTCCACTGCTGCACCCGAGTAGCCTCTAGCTCCGAGGGCTTGCCGCACAACCTCCAGGCGTGAAGGAGGAGCCGCTCCGGGCAGGGGTGGAACAGCGGCTGACGCGGTTGCTTGAGCATGGTGCGTGGGGCGGGAAGCAGCAGGGGCGGGTCCGTGGCGAGGCTGAGAAGGTCGGTGGTCCAGGAGCGGTTCCAGGCGAACGGCACAACTAACAGCAGGACCGCCGAGCATCCCCGAAGCTTGAGAAGGACTTTGGGTACGAGAACCGTCGGGGGGAAGGCGTAAGCCACCAGGCCGTCCCAGGGAATGGAGAGTGCATCGACAGCCCAGGCAAGTGGATCGGGAATCGGGGAGATGAAGAGCGGCAGCTGATGGTTCCACCTTGTGGCGAACAAGTCGACCTGGGGAGTCTCCCACCGGGCACAGATCATCCGAAAGATGTCCTGCCGAAGGGTCCATTCCGTGTGCAGGAGCTGGCCGCGGCGAGACAGCGAGTCGGCTAAGACATTCAGGTGTCCGGGGATGTGTCGGGCTCGAATGGTAATACCCCGGTCCTCGCACCAACGCATCATCCGGTAGAGGAGCATACAAAGGTCGGGAGAGCGAGTGCCACCTTGTTTCTGGATGTAAGCCACCACAGTCGTGTTGTCCGAGAGGACGAGTAGCTCCTGGTGTCTGAGGAGATCCTCCCAGAACTGCAGGGCTTGCCACACCGCCTGCATCTCCAGCCAGTTGATGTGAGTGTGCGCTAAGTCCGCGGGCCAGGGCCCCGAAGTTGAGAGGAACCGAGGAAGGAGATGAGCGCCCCACCCAGTGAGGCTGGCGTCGACACAAAGCGAGGTCTGGGGAGGAGGGGCGGCCAGGGGAACTCCCGACGCTAGCCAAGAGTGGTCGGTCCACCGACGAAGATGAGGCAGCAGCATCTGGGGCACCGGAACCAACGTCGTTAAGTCGCCTGACGACGGGCGCCAATTGAGTAGGAGATGCAGCTGGATCAGCCGGGAGTAGAGACGACCTAGGGGGATAAGGTCCGCTGCGGCGTTCAGCAGGCCCAAAAGCTGGAGCCAGACTCTGGCGGGGGCCACGTCCTGTCGTGCTAACTGACCGGCTAGGTCCGCAATCTTCTGGATCCGAGGGGCTGGGAGGCGCACCGTGTTGAGGTCGGTCGCAAATTCCATGCCCAGGTGCACGAAGCGGCGGGACGGAGAGAGATCCGACTTGCCGTCGTTCACTAGGAAGCCCAAGTGTGCCAGAAGCCGTAGCAGCGCATCCCTGTCCGACGCGAGCGAGGTCTCTGACTGGTTGCGTAGGAGGAGGTCGTCTAGGTAATTCGACGTCGGACTGGAGGAGGACTGTCGGGCCGTGGCGACTACGGCGTCCATCAGCCGGGTGAACACCCAGGGGCTGAGGTTGAGACCGAATGGGAGCGCGCGAAACTGGTATACCACACCGTCGATCGCAAAGCGGAGGAACTTCCTGGAGGCCTGGTGCATCGGGACATGCAGGTACGCATCTGAAAGGTCCAGGCTGACTGCGAAGTCCAGAGGCTGGACCGCGGCTCTCAGGGCTCGAGCAGTCTCCATCCGGAAGGAGGGGGCCGTAATGTACTTGTTCAGGGCCGAGAGATCGATCACCGGTCGCCATCTCCCTCCAGGCTTCGGAACGACGAACAAGCGGCTGTAGAAGGCTGGGGAGTAGGGGACGCGTACCACCTACGTGGCGGCTTTCCTCAGGAGGGAGGAGACCTCTCCCCGAAGAGCGGAGGCCTTCAACGGATCGCTGGGGATCTTGGTCCAAAGGGGGGAGCAACGCAAAGGAGGCGGGCTGCGAAAGGCGATCCGGAGGCCGGCCGAGACGGTGTCGCAAATCCAGGGGTCGTCGGGAAAGAGTGTGAGCCAATTTCCACCGACCGGAGACCCCGAAGTGGTCGGTGGGGGCAAGGCTGGGGGGCAGTCAGGTAGCCCGCCCGCGACCCGGTCGCCGGGCGGGACGGGGCCAGGCGGGGACACGGGCCCTGGAGGGTCTAGGACGGCCAAAGGCGGGGGCCTGCTCAGGAGCCGAAGCAGGGGCTGACGCAGCAGCAGGTCTAACCGACCGCGAGGCGCGACCCCTAGCCTGGCGGGAGGACGGAAAGCGGCGGGGAGGAGGAGCACTCACAGGCCAGCGGTCGGGGTTGGAGGCTCGAACGGATGACCAGGTGTCGCCGAAAAGCAGGGGGCCACCCAGCGGAGCACGACGAAGCTGCGCACGCAGGTCAGGTGGTATCCCTCGGCAGGCAAGCAGAAGGGCGTCTCGACGCATCAGGTCACAGTTGGCGGAGGCAGCCATAGCGTTAACGGACGAGTGGTAGGCGGCTCGGTTGGCGACTTCCGCTAAGACGAGTAAATCCCCAAGGAGAGGCGTGATAGAAGGATGCCAAGCGTCTTCCACACGACGAACCAGGGCTTGAGTGAGCAGCTCCAGGAACCCAGCGCAGGCTAAGGTGTTCCGCACCAGAGACGCAGTCAAATCCAGGCCACAAGGGAAAGAACGGCGAAGGAGGGCGGAGCCGCCAGCTTGCGACACGGCCGGGGGGTCGATCGCAGGAAGAGGGATGGAGAAAGCCTGGGAATGACCGGCATACCAATCCCGACGGAAGGCGATGTCCAGGCCAGCCGGCCAGCGACGATCGGAGAAGAACACCGGCTCTCGAGACGCTGGAAGTTGCAGGTGCGCTGAGAAGACATCTCGCAGCTCCTTAAATCCAGGCGGCTGGGGAAGCGACTTGAACCTCTTCACCTGACGCTCGGCATCCACAAAGGCCGAGACCTTCCTCTTCAGGGGGGGAGAGGCTGGGCAGGAGTCCGCTGGCAGAGTGGCCGCGATGATCCTGGCGGCTTCATCCAAGGCTAGGAGGGTCTCCGCCCGGGACGACGACGGAAGGGTCGAGGGGACATCATCACCGACGTCGGAGGGCGAAAGGGAGCGAGCATCCTCCTCCAACAGGGCTGAGACGGAGTCTTCGGGCAGCAAGCTGAGGGCTTCTTCGTCCAGGGGGTGGCGAGAAAGCGGGTGAGGCACCAAGGAAGGTCGAAGCTTGGGCGGGGGCGCATCTCGAACCTCACGGGAAGTCCGGGCATGAGCCGGCAGCGACGACGGAGGCGGGGATCGCCGAGGCGAACGCGGGAAGGAGCGAGGAGGGGTCCTGTCCGGTGCGCGGGAACGACGTCTGGGTGAAGTACGGCGGACAACCGAAGAGGAGTGCCGATCACGGGAAGAAGGTCGACGATGGCGGTGACGCGGCGAACGCATCGAACGGTGCGAAGGCGAGCGCGACCGAGCGCGCGACGAGGAGAGGCGGGGGGAGCGGCGACGCTCCCGGCGGGGGGAACGATCCTTCCGGCGGCGCTCGCGGGGCGAGTGCGAGTGTCTAGCACTGATGGTGGAACGGGAAAGGTCGGGGGCGCGACTGTGTCGCGTAGGTTGAGGCTGACGTCTCTCCTGGCCGGACTCAGTGAGAAGGGCTCTATGCCGGTGTACAGATCCTCCGGAAGGATCAGCGGGCTTATCGTGGAGAGAGAGAGGAGCAAGGCCAGACAACGTGGGACGGCTCGTGGCGAACTGCTGCAGGCCGGGCTCAGTGAGGCGGGCGCTTTGCCGGCAAACAGACCCTCCGGAAGGGTCAGCGGGCGTGGCAGCAGTGGCAGTCCTCTGGTCAGCGAACAACGCAGGGTCCCGACGATCAATCCGTTCCGAGAGGCCGAGGCGAGGAAGAGCGGTCGTTACCACAGGGGCGACGTCAACAGGAGTGGGACGAGAGATAGCAGACGGAGGTCGCTCTCGCCGGTAAAAACTCCAGAGGTCAGACCAACGGATCTCCGGCCAGGTCGCACAGACATCGCAGAGATGGTCCGAGGCGCAGCCCGAGCAGGGGAGGCAGACCGCATGGTCGTCCGTCGGCCACTTTAAGTCGCCGCATTGAGCGCAGGTAAGCATTTGGTTCCTGCAACAGACAAAGAGCACAAGGTCGCAAAGGCGGACAAGGGAGCCTAGCCCCACACCAAGGTACTCCAAGCGCCGTGACCACCAGCGCGTAAATAGTGGCTACAGTCTCCCAGAGCTAAAGGGCCTTTAAGGTAGACGAACGGAGTGTGGGTGCCCGAAGGCCCTACGAGAACAGAAGCCCTAGTCTACAAGGCAACGTCTTCTCGTAACAGTGAAATAACAAAGGAGAGAAGGCGACGTCCCTCGAGGAGACTCGTAAAAAAGGTCGTGCAAGGCGCCGAAGCGTAAGCTCAACAACTGGCGCCCACGTAGTAGCAAAGCCGAAAGGAAAGCCCAACGGTAGCCGGCTCTCGGCCCGAGGGCCGGCTATGGGAAAACTACCACTACCTTACCTCCGAGACGAATCGGGAACAGGGGGAAGGGTAGTCATACACCTCCACAGCCTAGAGGAGAGCAGCAGAACGACGCCAGCAGAGGCAGGGCACAAGAAGGCAGGACAGCGCTAAGAGGCGCAGAGCACACGAAGAGGCAACGAGCGTAGGCAAGAGAAGGACCGGTCGAAGCGGCGCGAGAGCAAGGCCAGACACGTCTTCTCTGTACGAGCGAAGTAGCAAAACTGGCCGGTCTCGTGACCGGAGCTGGTAAGGCGGGAAACGGGAGACAACTCTCGGCCCCTCTAGGGGGGGTTCCCCGAGTGCCTCCCGGGTTGTGTGGGCACACAACGGGTAAGTAGGCTAAAATTGAGCTAGAAGTAGACATTTCCATAAAGTCATGTCATCGGTAATGTTTTTGAGGAAACAAATACTTGCGTTTGGTATTTTATACACCAAGTATTGTTGGCTGCGTGATGAATGTAACCAGTGCAAGAGTGAGTTTCTAAAGTCTGCAAGAGGCATAGACGTTCAAAAGTCCTCACCACCTAAGGGTCGTTATGAGAATCTATGCATATTGCTCGAGATTTTATCTGATAGTGTTACTCAAACTGAGGAAGTAGATGCGGACTAAGTAACGATTATAATCCACATCTGCAAGAGGCACAGATCCTCATGAGTCGCCTCTGCCTGCGGGTTCATGAAAATCTACGCCTCTGACTGGTTCCATTCATGCTCATGTTTCTCAAATTGAGTCTAACTGAAAACAACCATGACTGTAACCAAATGGCAGGCAAGCACTGCGAAAACGTAAACAGTGAGAGAGTCTGCGGGCCAAGTTACCAAGATGTGTTGACAAGTTTGACATCGAAAATGCCGAAAAAATGAATTTTTTTGTTGTTGACTTATGGATTTTCTAAATGACCTATTGATTTTATGTTCCTCCGGTCATATGACTTATTGACTGCAAAACTCAACCTAATCACTGGACCCTTTAGAGGAGTCAGCGGGCTTTCCGAGGAGAGACATACGAGGACTGCCAGTTACTAAGGCACGGTGCAAGGCGCGATGCTGCAGGCCGGGCTCAGTGAGGCGGGCACTCTGCCGGCATTTAGACCCCTCGGAAGGGTCAGCGGGCTTGGCAGTGGATACAGTCCTGTGGTAAGCACCTTTGGCGTGTGTCCGACGTGTCGTCCGTTCAAAAGGCTGGGTCGGGGAGGAGCAGTCACTTCTCCAGAAGCAGATGGGGGCGGCAAAGTAGCCAGTCGGTCGCTAGCTAGCAAGGGGCGCTCGCACCGGTAGAAACTCCAAAGGTGGGACCACCGTAGCTCGGGCCAGGACGAGCAGACATCACAGAGGTAGTCCGAGGAGCAGCCAGCACAGGGGAGGCAGACAGCATGGTCATCTGTCGGCCACTGGAAGTCGCCACACAGGAAGCATGTAAGCACCTGGGAGCTGCAACACATATCAGGTATGCTAGGCGACTAAGCGTGGGCACCTGAGAGAATAATACAAATGACAAAGAGGTGCCTCTGGTCGAATCAACTGCGACACATGTCCGACACAACACGCTAAAAAGGCGAGGGCACAAGGGGCCACACCAAGCTAAGACGATCGTCGGGTGCACAATGGTACAACAAAGTACAAACGAAATGAAGCGTCGCTGACCAACGGTGGCGCTAACCACCCATAAACGACGAGGACACGAGGGGCTCCGCCAAGCTAAGATGAGCGTCGGGCACGCAATGGCACAACAAAGTACAAGCAAAACATAGTGCCACTGAACAACTGGCGCTAGCCACCCGCTAACGGTGAGGGCACAAGGGTGTCAGAATATACGATGTACGAAAGAGAAAACGAGGCGCCCCAGGCGCAGCTGTGGCCCAGCTCGGGGCCCAGCCAAGGGCGGGGGGGAACCTCCATAACACTGGCCCGGCACAAAGCGGGCCACACCAGGCTGGCGCAGAAGAGGCAACGGTAGCCCAGGCAAAAGAAGCCCTCTCAGAAGCTCTGCAGCTCAGGCAGTGGAGAACATGAAGTCCGAGGTCGAGCGTAAGCAAGAAGACCGGTCACCGGTCGCAGCAACATAGGTTAACGCTGAACACGTCTTCACAGTGCGAGCTAAGTAGGACAACTGGTTGGTCTACCACGTGACCCGGAAACGGTAGGGCAGGGACGGGAGACAACTCTCAGCCCCTCTGAGGGTTCCCTGAGTGCCTCCCGGGTTGTGTTGTAACACAAAGGGTTCTTAGGCAAAAATTGAGCAAGTAGTAGACACTTCCTATTAGTCATGTCATCGGTAATGTTTTTGAGGAAACAAAAATCACCGTGACCTTACCCCATTCGAGACATGCCGCCTCCGGATACGTGCCTTATGCCGCGTATCTGGAGGCGGCAAGTCTTGAATGATTTAACATAGAAAAACACACAAGTACTGCCATGGGAAGGCTGAAGACAGTAAGCTAGGTCCATTTTGTGAAAAGCAAGAATTCAATTGCATTACAATGAAAATCTTGCATTTCACAAAAATGGATTTGCAGCCTTCTGCCTTCACAGGGCAGAGCAGACTAAGTCTTCATCTTTACCTTAATCCTCTTGAGCAGCCACTGTAACAGACCTTGTTGCGCTGCCTCACTGCTTGTTTCTGGTCGAAACTCTGTGATGTTTTCTATAATAGCTGTGAAGCAAAAAAGCAGTCAGGTTTGATCCATATTTTGCACTGTTATTTTCAACCTCTTAGCTGCCAGAGCACACCGAGCACCACCCAGATGCACAAGACATAGATCTTCATGAGCCCCCACATCTGTGGGGGCTCATGAGGATCCATGGCTCTTGCTGGCCTCAGTCATCCCCATGTGCTTAACACATTCGCGGCCAGCCGCATCCGGATGTGTGGCATAAACATCTTAACTCATTCGCAGCCAGCCGCATCCGAACGCGGCTGGCCATGAATGAGTTAACATAGATGGGGTTATCTGGTAGTGATAGTTTAACCTCTTGGCTACTAGTACTACTGACAACACTGTTCAGTGTAAAGACACGTGATTACATACATGTCTTTCCTGCCAGTGTCATTGGTAGCAGTCATGGGGCTAAGATGGCTGGCAAGGAATACCGTAAGCCTAACATATCAACATATCAAAACTACAGCATCTTCCTAAACATGCACCTTTCTCCATCTTGTCTGTTTGAACCTGTTCGTTTTTCTCAAAAAGGCAGCAAAGTCTGCGACTTTCATAGTCTCCAAGACTCACACATAAGCCCAAAATCATTTATAAAGATGCCAAACCAATCAGCCACTACCCCTTAAGCCTTCCCTGTTTATCCATCTTCTGCAGTCGGTAAGATTAAGCCCCTTGCTCATGTTGCCACCAGCATTATTTACAGTACCGGTGCTCTCATACATAAAGGTACTGGTAACTGTATGCATAAGGGAGTCAATAGCTGTAGTAGAACGTGTTTTGACCAACCATGTTTTTTTTTTTTTGCATGGAAAAAGTTGTCTCAAAAGACACATGCTGTCTCAAGTCTTGAAGGGCAAAAATTGACACCTGCCATTAAAAACCATCATTTAGGTGGCTGCAATGACAGGTAATCTCTTATAAAGGTTGTCACTCAAAACAGGTTCTGGGGAGCTGGGTGGCTCGGTGGTAAAAGCGTTTGCCTCCAGACCAAAAGGTCCCGGGTTCGACTCCAGCTTGGGTCAAAATTTGCTCAGACCCTTTTTCGTTGTCCCCGTCTTTGAAATCACCCTCGTGGTGGACAAAAGACGTTAAGCCCTAAACATTTAATTTTTTCAAAACAGGTTCTACTGTATTCCAAATTACCTAGGGTGTTATGGACACCATCAGCCTCCTCCTTGACTGCTTCATCCAGTCTCTCCAGGTTCTGCACCAGCATGGCTGTGATCTGACCCTCCAGCTGACCGACAAGAACCAGTGTAATGTACGTCAGCTTGGGTGATTTGTGTGCCAGCCTGTGATTCTGGACCGTACAGCTTTTAGCCGTAAACTCTAAAATCACAGCCCAGCACACACTTACACAAAGCAGTCTGTCAGCATGGGTGTTTTCACACAAATTCAGCATGGGTGTGTTCACACAAAATCAACATGGGTGCGTTCATACAAAGAAGCAAGTCATTGTTTCAAAACAACAGACAAGCATACACATGTAGCAAAGCTTTATAAAGTGGCACCTGCTTTGAGCAATAACCTTTTTTGGATGAAGAAAGGGGCCTTTAAAGATGGGCTCTCTTAATCCATATCATACTTACTTACGCCTGTCACCCCTACCCGGGTATAGGCCGTCGACGAGAGACCTCCAGCAACTCCTGTCCTGTGCTTCTCCTTCGATTCTACTCCAGGTGGTTCCCAGTCTCTTGATGTCTGCTTAATTAGGTACCCCTCCTTCCAGTCAGCTGGCATCACCTCCTCTTCCCAGATCTTTCCAAACAGTGGGTACAGCATCTCCACTATTGTCTCTAGGTCAGCTTTCAGAGACTCTGCTGGGATGCCATCTGGCCCTGCTGCTTTGCCATTCTTCAAAAATGCCACTGCTCTTCTGATCTCTTCCCGGCTGGGTCTGTCACAGCTGATGGGTAGGTCGGTCTCTGCCGGCTGGATGTCGGGAGGGTCGGGTGGGCTAGGTCTGTTCAGTAACTCTTCAAAATACTCGGCCCATCTGTCGAGTTGGTCTGCTCTGTCTGCAATAGGCTTGCCTTCTTTGTCTTTTACTGGTCTTTCTGTATGGCCATACTTACCCGACAATCTTCTGGTAATGTCGTAAAGCTGTTTCATGTTGCCGCTGCCTGCTGCCTTTTCTGCCTCTGCTGCCAGGCTGTCTGTGTAGGCCCTCTTGTCTGCCCTGATACTCCTCTTCACCTTGCGGTTGGCTTCCGAGTATTCCTCCTGTGCCCTTACTTTGGCTGCTCTCGTGCGACTGTTGTTGACAACTGCTTTCTTCTGCTTCCTCACTTCTTTCTTCTTCAAGGTCTGTGCCGACAGCCAGTCCTTGTGATGGTGTTTCCTGAACCCTACAGTGTCTTTGCAGGTTGAGTTCAGCGCCTCTCTAACTGCCTTCCACTCCTGCTCTGTGGTGACCGCCTCCTCTTCATTTACTAGCTCCTGTAGTGCTTGAAACCGGTTGGACAGCACCAGTTTGAACTCTTCTCTAACTCCAGTTTCTCTCAGGAGGCCTACATTATAGCGCTGTCTTCTTGTTGTCTCTGTGCGGCTTTTCTTTAGCTTGAGCTTCATTCTTAAGGTAAGCAGATGGTGGTCTGAGGCGACATCTGCTCCCCTCCTCACTCGAACATCTTGAAGGGATCTTCTAAATTTCTTGCTAATGCAGATATGGTCTATTTGGTTCTCTGTTGTATGGTTAGGTGAGACCCAAGTTGTTTTGTGTATTCTTCTGTGTGGGAAGATGCTGCCTCCAATGACAAGTCGGTTTAGAGCACAAAAGTCTACAAACCTCTCCCCGTTCTCACTCATCTCCGAGCCTAGTCTCTGTCTCCCCATCACCTCTTCGTATCCGGTGTTGTCCTCCCCTATTTTGGCATTAAAATCGCCCATGACGATGGTGATGTCTCGCTCCGCACATTTGTCCACGGCACTCTGGAGTCGGTCGTAGAACTCTTGTTTCTCTTCCTCGTCACTGTCATTGGTGGGCGCATAACACTGGATGACGTTTAGCTTGAGCTTTTTCTTGGTTCTAAAGGCTGCTGTGATAATTCTTGGCCCAAGAGGTTCCCAGCCCATCAGCGCTCTCTGTGCCACTGGTGACAGCATGAATGCTACTCCTTCTGTATGGGGGGCATTCTCCTCTTCATGACCTGAATACAGAATCATCTCCCCACTTAACAGCCTTTTCTGGCCAGACTGCGTCCATCTGGCTTCACTGATACCTAGCAGGGAAAGGTTGTACTTTTGCATTTCCGCTGCTATCTGGGCGGCCTTGCCGCTCTGGTACATGGTCTTGACGTTCCATGTGCCCATGGTTGTGTCCCTGGATAGAGAGAGGCGGCTCGGTCCTGTGGCTTCTGAAGACTTCCGGCTTTCACCACAGGACATCATAAGTCTTCTGGTAGAAGAACCTTCCTCCTCCAGGAAAGGAATTACTGTTAGTCTTTTCGTCGGCGTTTTTGTAGCTATTTTCTTTTTTGCAGGGTGGGGAAGCTACCCTCTCGCCCAACCCCCTTACTAGGAGGACCAGGGGTTTTCTGTCGGGGTCACCTTCCCTTAGACCATGTTGGTTCACGGCACCTTATTTCATTCGGTGCACCCCTCTCACGAGGGACCCTCTATCCACCACCCAGGGGACGCGCCTCAACGCCATATGGTCCCAGCGCGAGGAATCCATATCATACTGAGGCTAAAAGCTTCAAATTTGTACACTGCCATATGCAAGCTACATTATAGTACTTACAGATAAGGATATAGACCAATGGCTTTAGTTCAAGGGTGGTGCCAGAATAGCTTGGCGCCTAGAGGCGCCAAGCTATTCTGGCACCACCCTTTAACTATTTTAGTCAAACTTATTTCACACACTGGTGTATTCCGAATGATAAGGGTTAAGACAGGATCAGGGCAGAAAGTGTGAAATGTAATTAAAAACCATCATTCAGGCGGTTAAAGCCACCTTAACCTGTTCAGTGCCAGTTGATGCAGATTGTGTATCTGCAATCTTCACTGATTCAACATCAAAAAGACCCAGCTGCCAGTCCCAGGAACATGGATTCAAAAGGGTGTCGGCAAGAGGCATAGATTCTCATGAGCCCCCGCAACTGCGGGGGCTCATGATGATCTATACCTCTTGCAGTTGGGTACTTTACTTACTTACGCCTGTCACCCCTACCCGGGTATAGGCCGTCGACGAGAGACCTCCAGCAACTCCTGTCCTGTGCTTCTCCTTCGATTCTACTCCAGGTGCTCTTGATCAGGCGGACGAGCTTTGTGGGTACACCGTAGTGTCGTAGGAGTTTCCACAGAGTCTCTCGGTCCACACTGTCAAATGCTTTCTCATAATCCACAAAGTTGACGTACAGCGGGGAGCTCCACTCCAGAGACTGTTCCACGATGATGCGGAGAGTGGCGATCTGGTCTGTACATGATCGGTTCTTCCTGAATCCTGCTTGCTGGTCTCTCAGCTGGGGGTCAACGGAGCTCTTCATTCTCTCCAGGATGATCCTGTTGAAGACCTTTCCTGGTACTGACAACAAGGTGATTCCTCTGTAGTTGGAACACTTGCTGAGGTCGCCTTTCTTGGGAAGCTTGATTAGGTACCCCTCCTTCCAGTCAGCCGGCATCACCTCCTCTTCCCAGATCTTTCCAAACAGTGGGTACAGCATCTCCACTGTTGTCTCTAGGTCTGCTTTCAGAGACTCCGCTGGGATGCCATCTGGGCCTGCTGCTTTGCCGTTCTTCAAAAATGCCACTGCTCTTCTGATCTCTTCCCGGCTGGGTCTGTCACAGCTGATGGGTAGGTCGGTCTCTGCCGGCTGGATGTCTGGGGGGTCGGGTGGGCTAGGTCTGTTCAGTTTGCAGTTGGGTGGTATTCAAATTTTCTTCAAATTTTCTTGGCACTGCACAACAGGTCAGTGTTGGTCTTTTAATGATAGGTGGTGACTCAAAACAGGTTCTGCTGTAATGATGATAATCATACAGTGCACTATAAAAGCACTTTAACATGATCTCAGATCAGCTCAAAGTACTGTCATGAGTTGAAAGAAACATGCATGCCAGAATGCAAACACAGGCAACTAGCTTTATGCAAAGCTCAAGACGCTAGTGAAGTTTTGGAAATAGTTATCGCTTGTATTTATAGGCTAGAACTGGTGCCACAAATTTTAAGATCATTATGTTTTTGTGTTTCATATACCATTGCATCCACCAGAGCCGTAGCATCTTCTTCACTCTCATTCAACGTGTCCACATCAGTCAGTTCCTGTATCAAGTCCACCACCCCAATGGCAATATCTGGAAATGCGAGCAAACAAAACTCAGGCTAAAACTGAAGCTTCAAAAATCTAACTTGACAAATCTCAAATGGGTTGGTGCTCTTTGTGGGATGTTAACCCTTTGTATGTCGGTAGCGGTTTTATCATGATTCCTACAGGAATCATCACAACAAAAAGAGCTACCAGCATGCAAAGGGTTAAATGTAAAGCAATAGCTACCAGCATACTAAGGGTTAAACTTACTTAAACGTAAACTTTTCTGCTCAAGGTCAGGTTTATTAATCAGACTAATACAAAAGGTTATCAGCGTTTTTTTGCCTCCACAATAAGACTTTTCTACCATTCTTTTCACATGCCATTTGAGTAGCCACCATAGGGGCCTGATGATTGTAGCTTTGACTAATGCAAATCCGTTGCGCCACTGCGTGCACGCACCACCGCCTACAAAGCTCAAGACAGAATACAAGGGAAGAAACGACAGGCACACAAATCGATGAAGCACTGTGATTCCAGAGCAGTTTTCAACACTCAAAGCAACCATCCGCTCTTTCCCATCAAAAAATTTTCAGCAAGTCAGTTCCCTGCAGACGTAGCAGGAAAAGGACGTGTGTTCCCTGGTGACGTACATTTTTGGGGTAGATAGAATTAATTTTCACAGCCTCCAAAGCTAACAACCATAGATAAAGTGGGTATCATTGGGAAGAGCATTAAAAGTACTTTTCAAAACTGCGCGTGTTTGTGCATCAGTTTAGTGGGAAGTTGAACCAATTTATTATGCAACAGAACAAACATGATGGAGCAAAAAATGAGAAACGTGGTTTTGGTAGCAACAGTGTAAGCCCATGCAACGAAAAACCAAGATTTACTCACCAAAGTGGCAGAAAAATATATTCCACAAGCAAAGAAATCACACAAGAGATCTGTCCCTTTTTGTGAGCTAAAAATCACTGTTGAAACCGCACTCGTGAGGATCGAACAAGCTCATCGTCGGAGACGATCCAAGGCATGTTGTTGGCTATTTAGGCTTGTTCAGATACCATCTGACACAAAGGCATTTACTTTCAGATATTTTAGAAATGGTTGGTGAAACATATTATAGTGGTTGCTTCCCTTAGACCGATAGCTGTGCTTCATGCGATTTTTGTAAAAACCCAACCCTAGAATACTAGCGACTCGTCTATAGACAGCAACGAGCACAACGCTATAACGTAAGCATTACGATGGCAAAGGGTTTGTTTGGGCTAACACTAAACTGGAAGCATTTCGATGGGAAAGAGTTAAAACCTCGAACTGAACAGACTCGGTAGATATTTTGCCACAAATCTATAACGACCTTGTCCTCCGATCAAAACTGATAGTTTAGTAGCAAGGCTTTTTGCACAGTCAAGCATCATTCATAGCAGACGTCGAGTTGCGGGTTTTAGATGCGGCTGGAAATACGCCTCAAGCTCATTTTTCATTGGTTTATGTAATTAGCATATCCGATGAAATTAAAACAAGAGTGCCATCTTACTAGACCCGTCTACCTCAAAACTGATCTTGTAGTACTCCACAGAGCAAATTTTAGTACTCAGTGATGAAAAAGAGTACTTTTGTTACCTAAGATTGCGTACGGGGTGGGGGGGGGTGGGCAGGGGGGGAGGGAGGGAGGGGGCGGGGAGGGGGGGGAGAAGGAAGGGGGCAGGGAGGGGGAGAGGGGGCGGGGAGGGGGCAGGGGAGAGGAAGGGGGCGGGGAGGGGGAGGGCGGGGGAGGGGGTAGCTCACGCGTTTTAAATGTTTGTCGCCAGATTAGCAAACAGGGAGGGGGGGGGGGGGGGGGGGCTCGTGCATCTTTACCGTATTTGTCAGGGTCATCAAGCAGCTCTCTAGCATCACAGCGTTTCTTTGATTTCATTGGGAGCGGCATTTTTTCAAAATGGCCGACGTAATCCTATTTACCGAAAACTGGAAGAAACAACTCATCTATAATACAGAAATGTGCCCCCCAAAATACTATCCAACACATTTGCCGAATTTCATACTTTTTGTCGTATTCAGCGTACTGGCATACTTGCTGGTAAAAATCGTAAAATTACGCCCAAATATTGTAGGGTAGACAGTCTGTCTTACTGTCGACATGAACTTGTGAACTGCACGCAGCAGTCACTTTAGGTAGGTATTTCCCCCAGCCCAAAAAGGTCTACTTTAACGGAGTCTGGTTTAAACACTGCGCAGCCTGCCGGGGGCTGTAGCCAGACGCTGGCGAGGACCGCGTACTCTTGAGACACCTGCCGGGTTAGGGACGCCAACTTTCTGATCCGCAGTTCCGGAGGTCTCCCCTGGTCGAGGTCGGTTGGAACTCCACGCGCAGGCGTCCAGACCGGCGAGCGGGAGCGAGGTCCACCTAGCCTAAGCTGACCAGGGAGCCGAGCTGATTTTACAGAAGGAGCAGCGCCTCTCTGTGCTTGTCCAAGGTGGACTCCGACTGGTTCCGTAGGAGGTCGTCCAAGAAGTCCGCAGGTGAGCTCAAGGGAGCCAGTCTGGCCCTGGCAATGATGGTGTCCCAGATGAGATGTGAAGCAAACATCCATGGGCTGAGGTCAAGGCCAAAGGGCAGCGCCCTAACTGGAGATGACGCACCGGAGGCGAAGCGCCAGAAGAGCCGAGCAGGGGGAGCATGGGGACGATCCAATAGGTCCAGACTGAGGGCGTCAACCAAGGAACATACTGCCGCCCTGAAGTCCCAGCCGTCGCCATGAGGCACGTAGACCCTGCGATGTACTTGTCTCAAGCCGAGAGGACGAAGATGGAACGCCACTTGCCGTCGGGCTTGGGAACCAAGGAGGCAGCTTCCGAAGGCTGGGGGGCGCCGCGGGCCAGAGATCCGGAAGCGCATCCCTGACCGCCTGTCAGGTGGGCCGAAAAGGAGCGTGCCGCCGAGCGGGGCCTGACGGGGCTGCTTCTTCAATGCAGAGGGCAGGTCGAGGCAGGCCTGGAGGACAGCATCCCGCAGCAACAGGTATTAGTCAAGGGAGCGGCCATAGCGTCCGTTGAGAGATACGCCGCCCGGAAGGAGGGTCCTGGCCAGGGTGAGGAAGTCTCTCAGGAGGGGCGAGGACGGGTGCCAGTGGTCCTTGATGCATTGGACCACCGCCGCGATATGCGCCCCAGGAATCCCGCGTAGGCCAGGAAGTCACAGACGAAGGTCACTGTCCTGTCCAGCCGCGGGGAAGGTTACGCTACGAAGTCCGGGCGCCGCCTGCCTATACTTGCGCCGTTGGATCCAGCGCCGGTAGGGGGCAGGAACGGCCTGGGAAGGGCCCGCATACCAGTCCTGGCGGAAGGCAATGTCCAGTCCGGCCGGCCACCAGTAGCCGGTGCGAAGGTGGGCTCACCGCCGCTGCCCTGCTGCACACGCGTGGAGGAAGCCCAGAGACTGGGGGAGTGACTTGAAACTCTTGCCTGTTGGGCGGCAACAAGCGGACAGACGCCTTCATCTGGGGCGGGGGGACAGAGGGCAGGACTCCGGGGGGAAGACAGGCCGCAAGCAGACGCGCCGACCCATCCAGGGACCGCGGGGAATCCATCCTAAGAGTCAGGAGGGCCGCTGGCGACGCAGGGCTGTCTGGGGGACGCACGCCAGAAAAACTAGACCAACTGCTAACACCAAGGAGTGCCACGATGGAGCCCTCTGGTAACTGGCTGGGGGCCTCGTCGCCGTTGGGGGGAGGCCAGTGGAGCAGGGAGAGGGCCGAGATCTGTCACACGGTCGAGGCCAGCCGCGAGGAGAGACAGGACGAGACCGCTGCCGTATGCTGACCAGCGTTCGCGGGGGGAGAGACTGCCACAGAGGGAGTGGACCTGTCAGGTCCGGTAGCGTGGGGTAGCCGTGCGTCTCAGAACAAAGAGCGGTCCTGTCGGCAGGGCATCAGGGGGCAGTCCGGGATCCGAGGGTCGGACGTACACTGCAGTGCGGGGCGACCGAAAAAGGAGCGGGCTGGCCTCCAATGCCACCAGCACTTGGTGATCCCAGGCGGTCAGCCATCCAAATACTCACCGAGCCCGACACTGCTTAACATCGGCGCACAGCCGAGAGCCCTCGCGCTGGGACCATATGGTGTTGAGGCGCGTCCCCTGGGTGGTGGATAGGGGGTCCCTTGCGAGAGGGGTGCACCGAATGAAATAAGGTGCCGTGAACCAACATGGTCTAAGGAAAGGTGACCCCGACAGAAAATCCCTGGTCCTCCTAGTAAGGGGGTTGGGCGGGGGGTAGCTTCCCCACCCTGCAAATAAGGAAATAGCTACAAAAACGCCGACGAAAAGACAAACAGCAATTTCTTTCTGGAGGAAGAAGGTTCTTCTACCAGAAGATTTATGATGTCCTGTGGTGAAAGCCAGAAGTCTTCGGAAGCCACAGGACCAAGCCGCCTCTCTCTATCCAGGGACACAACCAAGACCATGTACCAGAGCGGCAAGGCTGCCCAGACAGCAGCGGAAAAGCAAAAGTACAACAGTGAAGCCAGATGGACGCAGTCT
This sequence comes from Semisulcospira habei, assembly GCA_036245525.1. Lineage (NCBI taxonomy): Eukaryota > Metazoa > Mollusca > Gastropoda > Semisulcospiridae > Semisulcospira > Semisulcospira habei. The sequence continues at coordinate 154,398,394 of BTPG01000002.1, forward strand.
GGCCAGAAAAGGCTGTTAAGTGGGGAGATGATTCTGTATTCAGGTCATGAAGAGGAGAATGCCCCCAATACAGAAGGAGTAGCATGCTGTCACCAGTGGCACAGAGAGCGCTGATTGGCTGGGAACCTCTTGGGCCAAGAATTATCACAGCAGCCTTTAGAACCAAGAAAAAGCTCAAGCTGAATGTCATCCAGTGTTATGCGCCCACTAATGACAGTGACGAGGAAGAGAAACAAGAGTTCTACGACCGACTCCAGAGAGCCGTGGACAAATGTGCGGAGCGAGACATCACCATCGTCATGGGCGATTTTAATGCCAAAATAGGGGAGGACAACATATATGAGGATATGAAGAGGTGATGGGGAGACAGAGACTAGGGGAGATGAGTGAGAATGGGGAGAGGTTTGTAGACTTTTGTGCTCTAAACAGACTTGTCATTGGAGGCAGCATCTTCCCACACAGAAGAATACACAAAGCAACGTGGATCTCACCTGACCATACTACAGAGAACCAAATAGACCATATCTGCATTAGCAAGAAATTTAGAAGATCCCTTCAAGATGTTTGAGTGAGGAGGGGAGCAGATGTCGCCTCAGACCACCATCTGCTTACCTTAAGAATAAAGCTCAAGTTAAAGAAAAGCCGCACTGAGACAACAAGAAGACAGCGCTATAATGTAGGCCTCCTGAGAGAGGCTGGAGTGAGAGAAGAGTTCAAACTGGTGCTGTCCAACCGTTTTCAAGCGCTACAGGAGCTAGTAAAATGAAGAGGAGGTGGTCACCACAGAGCAGCAGTGGAAGGCAGTTAGAGAGGCGCTGAACTCAACCTGCAAAGACACTGTAGGGTTCAGGAAACACCATCATAAGGACTGGCTGTCGGCACAGACCTTGAAGAAGATAGAAGTGAGGAAGCAGAAGAAAGCAGTTGTCAACAACAGCAGATGTGCCTACCCCTCTTAGACCATTTTGTGTAATGGGCTGCTTAAAAATGTGTATTTTGTGTAATCATTTCAGCGCAACACGCAACGAAAAAAATACACCACAGCAAACAAATTAAAAATAAAGACATTTATCCACACTATTACTGTATTAGCTATTTTATTCACACAATATCAGGTATCGCTGTAGCAAGCTTGGGTTTGAAGTTGTGAATAGTATTTGCGAAAAAAAACTTTTTTTGGGGTAAAAATATGGTAATTTGGGACATATTTCTTGAGCTCTTGTGACCCTTGCCTTTTCCGAGGAATCAATGAAATTAGTGTGCATATAAAGGTCTTTTCATCAGGTATCTTTGTACCAAGTTTGGGTTAGAAGTTGTGATTAGTATTTGAGGAAAAGGAAATTATGTCCCCAAATAGCTATTTTTGATATATTCCTGATCCCCTGTGACCTTGACCTTTGTGAGAAACTGTCACTAAAATTGACATGTTTAGAAAGGTCTTGCCACAAAGTATCCTTCAAGGGCCAAGTTTGAAGACTGTAGCTTCAATCAATAGTCTCCGAGAAAATGCCATCGTTAAAGTTTACCACGCACGACGGCGGACAGACGACCGCTGGCTCAGAACATAGACTCACGTTTGCTTCGCATGTGAGCCAAAAATGTCTTTCATGATTGCATGACAGGTCGCTGTTAGTACAAAGGGCATCAGTTACTGCGACACGTTAGTGTCCATGCATTTCCAGTGTGCCGATACATTGTAAGGCTCCTTCATACCTGGTCACCAGATGTCAATGTTTACACCTTCCACTGTACAGTATATCCACAGTCTAGACAACATGTAATAAGCGGCATTGAACGATGTTGTGTCTCATACACGATAGGATGGAAGTACCAGTTTTGTAAAGACGATGCACGTACTACACGTGTGACCAATGTGTGTCAGTTGGTGTCCACAGAGTCACCTGCATGTGCACCAAGGTGTAGCATCAGAGGAACGGAATATCAATTAGAACCTCCAAATTCAGCTTCAGAATCAAGCTGTACATCATTGCCGTTGTCAGTGCCTCAACCGTCGATCGCTCCAGCTGACACTGCCAACACGTGGTTATGCTGCCACGCGGTAGGTGGACACACGAGTCCCAATATATCAAAGCTATCTGCTTTTGAAACCATGTCTCCAAATACAACATTTTATCACTCCGAATATCTACACATTCACTCGCCATTTCGAACCGTAATACGCATGCTTATAGCGCCGCAAAGCTGACCGTGTACCACGTACAAAAGTATGCACGCACTGTCAGGACCCTGTAGTATAAAACATGATGCATCAGTGCAGGGTGAAGGGCGAGGTCACCACACGCGCGGCAAGGCTCGCGTATCACCGGGTGCTAGCGGTTTTCCGGGAAGACCGCCAACCAGTACAGCGGTTTGCCGGGCCGAAAGGGTTAACAAAAAAGTGCTTTTTTGGGATGTACTACTGCCTTGGTCTTGTGCCCAGCGGACTCCAAATGTCTTTGAATATCATACTTTTGTACGCACCACTGTGAGCAACAAGAAAGTCCTTTCTGCACAAGTTGCATGCATTTGTAGCAGTGGAGCCCCCTGCTATCGCTATATGTTACAAGTTACGCGAGTAAGAGTTCAGTGCACGCTTGGCGTGCTGTGTGCGAGTATTTTTGCTGCCTTGGCTAGTCAGTGTGTAGCAGACTACACGCGCAAAGCTTAGTGACAGTCTCTGGTTCCAGAGGCTGGAAGCCTAACGGCCAATCTTCAGTCCACAATTAGCCAGCCCCCTCCCCCCCCCCCCTCCCTCCCCCCCCCTCCCCCCGTAAATTGTGTATTTTAGAGGGACTGGTCGTATTCCCGTAATTTGAGCCGAAAATGCGTAAAATTACGAGCTAGCGCGTAAGGTAGGCACCTCTGCAACAGTCGCATGAGAGCAGCCAAAGCAAGGGCACAGGAGAAATACTCGGAAGCCAACTGTGAGGTGAAGAGGAGTATCAGGGCAGACAAGAGGGCCTACACAGACAGCCTGGCAGGAGAGGCAGCGGCAACATGAAACAGCTCTACGAGACATTACCAGAAGATTGTCGGGCAAATATGGCCATACAGAAAGACCAGTGAAAGACAAAGTAGGCAAGCCTATTGCAGACAGAGCAGACCAACTCGACAGATGGGCCGAGTATTTTGAAGAGTTACTGAACAGACCCAGCCCACCCGACCCCCCAGACATCCAGCCAGCAGAGACTGACCTACCCATCAGCTGTGACAGACCCAGCCGGGAAGAGATCAAAAGAGCAGTGGCATTTTTGAAGAACGGCAAAGCAGCAGGGCCAGATGGCATCCCAGCGGAGTCTCTGAAAGCAGACCTAGAGACAACAGTAGAGCTGCTGTACCCACTGTTTGGAAAGATTTGGGAAGAGGAGGTGATGCCGGCTGACTGGAAGGAGGGGTACCTAATCAAGCTTCCCAAGAAAGGCTACCTCAGCAAGTGTTCCAACTACAGAGGAATCACCTTGCTGTCGGTACCAGGAAAGGTCTTCAACAGGATCATCCAGGAGAGAATGAAGAGCTCCGTTGACCCCCAGCTGAGAGACCAGCAAGCAGGATTCAGGAAAAACTGATCATGTACAGACCAGATCGCCACTCTCTGCATCATCGTGGAACAGTCTCTGGAGTGGAGCTCCCTGCTGTACGTCAACTTTGTGTGTTTACGAGAAAGCATCTGACAGCGTGGACCGAGAGACTCTGTGGAAACTCCTACGACACTACGGTGTACCCACAAAGCTCGTCCGCCTGATCAAGAGCAGCTACGATGGCATGACATGTCGTGTGATCCACAAAGGGCAGTTCACCAAGGAGCTCCAGGACAGAACTGGTGTCAGGCAGGGGTGTTTGCTGTCTCCGTTCCTCTTCCTACTGGCCATAGACTGGGTTATGAAGAGGACCACAGAGCACAGACGAATTGGAATACAGTGGACATTGTGGACACAGCTTGACAACCTCGATTTTGCAGACGACTTGGCTTTACTGTCCCACACTCATCAACAAATGCAGGACAAGACCACGAGGCTTGCTGATATCTCGTCCCAAATGGGCCTAACCATCCACAAACAGAAAACAAAGACAATGAGGCTGAACGCAGTCAGGGAAGAACCAGTCTTGCTTGCTGGCACCCCGTTGGAGGAGGTGGAGTCCTTCACCTATCTCAGGAGCATCATAGACAAAAAAGGCGGCACTGATGCAGATGTCAGAGCACGAATCGGTAAAGCCAGAGCAGCCTTTCTCCAGTTGAAAAAAGTGTGGAGTTCCAGAGAGCTGTTACAACACACCAAAGTCTGGATTTTCAACTCCAACGTAAAAGCAGTTCTCCTATATGGAGCAGAGACTTGGAGATTGACAAAAATGAATTTTTTTTCTAAAATGTATTTTTTTGAAAAATACTTACCGATGGCATTACTATCTGGAATACACTCTATTGCCTATAGATTTCAGCAAAAGTTGTGTGTAGCACACAACTGGGGAGGAGACACCGGGGATCCAAGCACTAGGACCCCGGGTGGCCTCCCCTTACTACCCTATCCCGGCGAGCACAGGGCGACCTCGTCAGTTTCACACTTAGCCACAAGAGGCAAGCGGGGCAGGTGGGAGGGCCATCCGAGTATTGCCATCGGTAAGTATTTTTCAAAAAAATACATTTTAGAAAAAAAATTCATTTGTTTTTTCAAAATACATTACCGATGGCATTACTATCTGGAAGAATGGCGAACAGGCGGAGGGTGCCGTACCTAAACCATAACCCAACCACTCCGCCGGCCCCATCGAGAGAGAACTCCCGACGATTTCAGCTATGACGTAACTAAGACGCCAGCGGCGCTCGGAGGGAGTGCTGGGCCGCGGAGAAGTCGCCCACTCGTGCCAGGGAGTCACGTTGGCCGGATAGGTCTCTAAGGTAGAAGCGTGCGAAAGTGGAGTCTGAGCGCCAGCCACCCGCTGTCACTATATCTTTGACCGAGCAGTTGCGGTCCAGGGCTAGACTGGTGGCTACTGCTCTCACTCCAAGCGCCCGGATTTGTAAGAGCTCAGCGCCGCGTGGGGAGAGGTCCTGGTAGGCTGACCTAATCACCCACCGCAGCCAGGATGACAAGGTTTGGGCCGAGATGTCGTGTCTGCCCGCGGACAAAGGTAGGAAGAGGCGCGAGCGCCCCCGGCGCTGCGGCTTAGAGCGGCGCAGGTAAATCCTTAGCGCCCGCACTGGGTCCTGTTGCCGCGATCCAGGGGAGAGGTCCGCTCCCCGGAGGGGCCGTATAGTTAGCATCTGAGGGGCCGCCGCGGGGCGGCGGTTCCTGGCCAAGAAGGACGGATCGGGGAGCAGCTGCGCAGAGCCGTCGGACCGAAGCTGCAAACAGGCTGGGAGCATCGAGAGAGCGTGAAGCTCGCTGACTCGGGACGCTGTAGCGAGAGCCTGAAGGAAACAGGTTTTCCGGGTCAAATCTGAGAACCGAGCCAAGGGGGAGGGGTTCAAACCGGTCCGTATTCCACCACGTCAGTACCCAGGCAAGATCCCACCGGGGTACTAGGGAACGTGAAAACGGACGTCGGAGTTCAAAATGAGTCAGTAAATCCGACAGATCCGTGCAGGCGCCTGGGTCCGAAAGACTCAGGTGGCGGTAGGTGTCCGCGATCATAGCGCGGTAGCCCTTGATGGAGACCGGGGCTAAGCCTTGGTCGTCGAAGAGCCACAGGAAGAACTCCGCCAGTTGGTGGGAGGCTAGGTTAGTGGGAGGGAGTCCATGGGAGGCGTACCAAGTCTGAAAGACCCTCCACTTGCCTTCGTACACCTTCCTTGTAGAGAGTCAGCAGGCTGCTGCACTTGCCGCCACTGCAGCATCCGAGAAACCTCTAGCGGTGAGGGCTTGCCGGACAACCTCCAAGCGTGTAGGCGGAGGCGTTCCGGGCACGGATGGAAGAGCTGCTGACGGGGCTGCTTGAGCATCGTGGGAGGGGTAGGAAGCTCCAGGGGAGGGTCCGTCGCAACCGCGAGGAGGTCCGTGGTCCAGCTCTTGGTCCAGTTGAAGGGGGGCCACCCGCAAGAGGACCGCCGAGCATCCGAGAAGCTTCCGCAGCACCTTCGGAACGAGGACTGACGGGGGGTAGGCGTAAGCAAACAGGCCGTCCCAAGGGATGGCGAGTGCGTCCACTGCCCAAGGGAGCGAATCCGGGACTGGAGAGACGTAGACCGGGAGCTGGTTGTTCCATCTGGTGGCAAACAGATCCACTAGCGGCGTTTCCCAGTGAGAGCAGATCAGGCGAAAAATATCCGGGCGTAGGGACCACTCCGTGTGGAGCACCTGTCTGCGTCGAGACAGGGCGTCCGCAATCACGTTGAGGTGGCCGGGGATGTGGCGGGCACGTAGAGTAATGCCCCGATCCTTGCACCAGAGGAGAAGGTGGTACGGTAGAATGCAAAGGGAGGGCGAGTGAGTGCCCCCCTGATTCTGTATGTAAGCCACCACCGTCGAGTTGTCGGAGAGCACGAGGACTTCCTGATTGGCCAAGGTCTCCTGCCAACCCAACTGCCTTCAGCTCCAGCCAGTTGATGTGATTCCCTAACAGCTCCCGAGGCCAAACGCCCGAGGCCGAGAGAAAATCCGGTAACAAGTGCGCGCCCCAGCCGGCCTGGCTCGCATCTGTACAGAGAGACCACCGAGGCGGCGGGGAGTGTAGGGCCACCCCCGAAGCCAGCCAAGCGAGGTCCGCCCACCTCTCGAGGTGAGGACGAGCCAGAGGAGTGACTGGTACTAGATCCGACAGAGCGCCCGAGGAGGGTCGCCAGTGAAGAAGGAGATGTAGCTGGAGAGGCCGAGCATAAGGTCTGCCCAAGGAAAGCAGGTCCGCAGCCGCACTGAGGAGGCCCAGGAGTTGAAGCCAGACCCTGGCGGTGAAGGAGGATCCCATCCCCATCGAAGTCGCTAAGTCGACGATCTTCTGTCGCCTGGCCAGAGGCAGGCGGACAAGGTTGAGGTCGGTCAGGAATTCCATCCCCAGATGTAGAAACCGTCGAGAGGGAGAAAGATCGGATTTCCCCAATTGAGCAGGAAACCGAGACAACGCAGAAGGGAAAGCAGGGCATCTCTGTCCGTCTGGAGTGCTGCGGAAACCAAGTTGCGCAGTAGAAGGTCATCCAAGTAATTGGAGGCTGGGCTCAAGGAGCGCTGACGGAAGTAGTCCATCACTGCGTCGAGCAGTCTTGTAAATACCCATGGACTGATGTTGAGGCCGAAAGGAAGGGCGCAGAACTGGTAGACGATCCCCCCAAAGGCAAACCGAAGGTACCGGCGAGACGACGGATGAATCGGGACGTGCAGATAGGCGTCTGACAGGGAGCTCCAGGTCAGAACCGGTGTCAGGCAGGGGTGTCTGCTGTCTCCGTTCCTCTTCCTACTGGCCATAGACTGGGTCATGAAGAGGACCACAGAGCACAGACGAAGTGGAATACAGTGGACACTGTGGACACAGCTTGACGACCTCGATTTTGCAGACGACTTGGCATTACTGTCCCACACTCATCAACAAATGCAGGACAAGACCACGAGGCTTGCTGACATCTCATCCCAAGTGGGCCTCACCATTCACAAACAGAAAACAAAGACAATGAGGCTGAACGCAACCAGGGAAGAACCAGTCTTGCTTGCTGGCACCCCGTTGGAGGAGGTGGAGTCCTTCACCTATCTCGGGAGCATCATAGACAAAAAAGGCGGCACTGATGCAGATGTCAGAGCACGAATCGGTAAAGCCAGAGCAGCCTTTCTCCAGTTGAAAAAAGTGTGGAGTTCCAGAGAGCTGTCACAACACACCAAAGTCCGGATTTTCAACTCCAATGTAAAAGCAGTTCTCCTATATGGAGCAGAGACATGGAGATTGACAAAAACCACAGTCAACAGAGTACAGACCTTCATGAACAGTTGCCTTAGAAGAATTTTGAAAATCCACTGGCCAGAGAAGATCAGCAACGTCAGACTCTGGGAGAGAACAGAGCAGATAACAGCAGAGAATGAAATTGGGCGAAGAAGATGGGGATGGATCGGTCACAGTCTGAGAAAGCCAGCTTCCAGTATCACTAGGCAGGCATTGTCATGGAACCCCCAGGGAAAGAGGAAAAGAGGTAGGCCGAGAAACTCCTGGCGTCGAGACCTCCAAGCAGACATCAAGAGACTGGGAACCACCTGGAGTAGAATCGAAGGAGAAGCACAGGACAGGAGTTGCTGGAGGTCTCTCGTCGACGGCCTATACCCGGGTAGGGGTGACAGGCGTAAGTAAGTAAGTAAGTATTTGACAGCGTGGACCGAGAGACTCTGTGGAAACTCCTACGACACTACGGTGTACCCACAAAGCTCGTCCGCCTGATCAAGAGCAGCTATGATGGCATGACATGTCGCGTGATCCACGAAGGGCAGTTCACCAGAGAGCTCCAGGTCAGAACTGGTGTCAGGCAGGGGTGTCTGCTGTCTCCGTTCCTCTTCCTACTGGCCATAGACTGGGTCATGAAGATGACCACAGAGCACAGACGAAGTGGAATACAGTGGACACTGTGGACACAGCTTGATGACCTCGATTTTGCAGACGACTTGGCATTACTGTCCCACACTCATCAACAAATGCAGGACAAGACCACGAGGCTTGCTGACATCTCGTCCCAAGTGGGCCTCACCATTCACAAACAGAAAACAAAGACAATGAGGCTGAACGCAACCAGGGAAGAACCAGTCTTGCTTGCTGGCACCCCGTTGGAGGAGGTGGAGTCCTTCACCTATCTCGGGAGCATCATAGACAAAAAAGGCGGCACTGATGCAGATGTCAGAGCACGAATCGGTAAAGCCAGAGCAGCCTTTCTCCAGTTGAAAAAAGTGTGGAGTTCCAGAGAGCTGTCACAACACACCAAAGTCCGGATTTTCAACTCCAATGTAAAAGCAGTTCTCCTATATGGAGCAGAGACTTGGAGATTGACAAAAACCACAGTCAACAGAGTACAGACCTTCATGAACAGTTGCCTTAGAAGAATTTTGAAAATCCACTGGCCAGAGAAGATCAGCAACGTCAGACTCTGGGAGAGAACAGAGCAGATAACAGCAGAGAATGAAATTGGGCGAAGAAGATGGGGATGGATCGGTCACAGTCTGAGAAAGCCAGCTTCCAGTATCACTAGGCAGGCATTATCATGGAACCCCCAGGGAAAGAGGAAAAGAGGTAGGCCGAGAAACTCCTGGCGTCGAGACCTCTAAGCAGACATCAAGAGACTGGGAACCACCTGGAGTAGAATCGAAGGAGAAGCACAGGACAGGAGTTGCTGGAGGTCTCTCGTCGACGGCCTATACCCGGGTAGGGGTGACAGGCGTAAGTAAGTAAGTAAGTAAGTAAATACACTGCTGGCTGGTCTCCATAGGGGAGTGGGCGGGCTGTTCCCGTAGGACTCGTCGAGACCTCCAAGCAGACATCAAGAGACTAGGAACCACCTGGAGTAAAATCGAAGGAGAAGCACAGGACAGGAGTCGTGGGAGGTCTCTCGTCGACGGCCTATACCCGGGGAGGGGTGACAGGCGTAAGTAAGTAAAGTACAGTCGAGAGCCCGGCATCCAACGTGGTATGGTTGTTGGCCGAGGAGAGACGCGCCAGGGACTCCATAGCCTTGTGTGGTATAGCGGGCTTGCCAAGTCGCAGCACAGTGTGACGTAGGTCGCTGTGGACCGGCCTGAGCGAGGCAGGCGCACTGCTGGCCGGTCTTCCTAGGGGAGCAGGCGGGCTGTACCCGTAGGATGCATCAGGGCTGGAGGGTCAGTTGCCGCAGAGCGGGTCGAACGAGGTCGCTACCGGCCAGACGTCTCCCAGGAGCGGGCATGCCGGGTAATCCTAGCGTCATCCGGCGTAGCTGTAGTGCCATAAGTCGAAGTACAGGGTGAGGTAGGTCACTGTGGCCGGCCTCAGTGAGGCGGGCACACTGCTGGCTGGTCTCCATAGGGGAGTGGGCGGGCTGTTCCCGTAGGACTCGTCTGGGGCCGGAGGGTCAGTCACTGCAGAGCGTGGTCGCTGCAGGCCGGTCTCCTCCAGGGAGCGGAAACGCCAGGCACTCTTATCGTCGTCCGGCTCCGCGAGTGTGCTATTAGTCGTGGCACGGGGCAACATAAGTCGCTGTGGCCGGCCTCAATGAGGCGGGTGCACTGCCGGGCGGTCTCCCAAGGGGAGCAGGCGGGCTTTCCCGTAGGATGCGTCGGGGCCCGAAAGGTCAGTCACCGCCAAGCGGGCGAGCAAGGCCGCTGCCGGCAGGTCTCCTCTGGAAAGCGGGCGGGCCAGGTCAAAGTGGGCACAGTGGAACCAAGAAGACAAGGTCTGGGGACCTGAAGGGTGGGTCTGGGCCCGCGCCGAGTCCTTCCTCCTGGCAAGGTGCAGGCCGCCATGGCAGTTGGGTGGTCTCAGGCCAGCACAGGGCGCACTGTCAGCCGGTCTTTGCTTGTGCCGATAAATCCCCAGAGCTGCGGCCAAGTTCCTTCGCCCAGGCGGCGCAGGTTTCACATGCGCAGCCGGAGGCACAACCGGAACAGGGGAGAAACCCGCGTAAGTAACGCTCAGTCATAGGAAGTCCCCACACTGCGGGCAGGTGCATGCTTGGCAGCTGCAACACAGCAACGTGAAAGGCGGTCGGGCGTGGGGTCCCCGAGGCCCCGCCAGGCGCGCTTCACCAAAACCTCAACATCTACGGGGCACTACATGGGCTACCTGAATGTAATGTGCCTGCACAGGACAATAGTGTATAATCAGAACAGCTTGGAAGATCAGTGGCTGATAGAAGAATGTACCACTGAACCATCGCAGTTACCCCAAGCGTGGTATCGATCTACGGCCCCTGGTCATGGCCGAGCACGCTGCCAACGCGCCACACTGCTTCACCACGCGTTCGAAAATGTCTTCTTCCCTTAGCCAAGGATCGTACGAGCAAAAGCACCCACGGTCGACGCTGCCGCCCGGGCCACCCAGTGCCGGTCGAGGGCATGAACCGAGGCTTTGCCTTATCATAGCTGCAAGGCCAGAGGGAACCTGCCACGAAGGGTGCACGGCGCAGTCCCTGATGACCGGTGTGTCTCGGCACCGGTCGCTCACTCCCTGAGTGAAGAAAGACCTCGCAGTAGGTCCCTCGGTGAAGCCACTGGCCGAGAGGTAGAAGTCCAAAAAGGCACAGCCAACCAAGCAGAGGCAACCCTCGCCGCAACGGAGTCCAAGAGCGAAGGAAACCACGAATAACGAAACGACCAGTCACATCGTACACAGCCGAAGTCCAGTAGGCTTGAACACAACCGTTCATGGTAAGCTAAGCGAATAGACTGGCGTGTCACCACTGGACACGTGACTGGATAGGGAGGGACGGGAGACTACTCAGGGCCCATGGTTACGGCGCCCTAGAGTCGCCTCCGTGGTTGTGTATGGACACAACAGGTTCTTAGGCTGAAATTGGTAAGCTAGGTGTATCTTCCTACTAGTAATGTCATCGGTAAGGGGTTTGAGAAAACAAATGCATTTTGTTGAGTTTGAATTTATTATTGTTGTGAGAGAAAGGTGAAGGAATATAAAAGACGGCAATTAAAATTGCGGGAAGGGTGATGTAATTACCTTGCTTCTTTTTGTTTGTTATTCATATGTGTATTCTTGCACCCTTGTTTTAGTGCATCTAAAGATCCGAGTGGATTAGTCCGCCGCCGTTACTGTGCGGAAGGGCTGGCTGGCACGATTGTGAGAATGGAGGCTGGCTGTGTCACTCCTCATGGGATTACGACGCCGTACCTGAGCACTGTTGCGAGCGTCGTGGTTGACACCACGTTTAGCCCAGGTCGGGTCATCCCATTTAGTGTTTACTAACTTGCTTTAAGCTGGGATGGGAATTGGCCATGGCAAAAAACTCTGAAAACTTCGGCACACGTCAACTTTGCGAAAGTGTGTGCCCACGCGTTCTTTCTGAACTTTCTCACCCACTACAGTCTTAGCAATCCACTGGCCAGAGAAGATCAGCAACGTCAGACTCTGGGAGAGAACAGAGCAGATAACAGCAAAGAATGAAATTGGGCGAAGAAGATGGGGATGGATCGGTCACAGTCTGAGAAAGCCAGCTTCCAGTATCACTAGGCAGGCATTGTCATGGAACCCCCAGGGAAAGAGGAAAAGAGGTAGGCCGAGAAACTCCTGGCGTCGAGACCTCCAAACAGACATCAAGAGACTGGGAACCACCTGGAGTAGAATCGAAGGAGAAGCACAGGACAGGAGTTGCTGGAGGTCTCTTGTCGACGGCCTATACCCGGGTAGGGGTGACAGGCGTAAGTAAGTAAGTACAGTCTTAGCTCCAACGCCACCCGAGTCCCTGAAATTTCAGGGAAATCCGATACCCCCTGACCGCAGGGTGAAGTCACAAAACTCATCACTGAAACTGGTGCCAACAGCCCAATGTTTATCTTATGCAGTTGACTGTCACCCACACAACACTTCACTTTACATTTCTGTCCCCTCTAGTGTTCATTTTGCCTGGAAACAGTCAGTGTCCAAGTCAGACCAGTACAACTGCAACTGACACAGATCTTCATGAACCTCCCCCCCCCCCCACCCCACCCCCAGAGACTGTGGATGCAAACCTAGCTTTTATTCCCCTACCAGTACCAGCCTCGTTTGTATCCTAAAGTTAGGATGTTATTCAGTACTGGTTAAAGTGTGGACTAAAAGATGTAGAGTTGCACATACTATTACTGAAACTCAGTGTGTGGGCACATAAATTTGGAGTTCTGATAGGTATGTAGTGTACATATTAAATTCCACGATCTCTCGAAATATTGTTTAACGTTTCAAAATTTAGCCTGAATTTTTCATTAAAAAAAAAAATTAGTTCAGATATCTCAACGCACTACCTGTGGTTTGCCAGCTGAGTAATATAACAAAAGAAAAAGACAGAGCTGGCTCTCAGGGACAGACAGTGCCGCTGGACTGCTGGCTGGTGCTAAAGAGGGAAAAAGGAGGGTCCTGAACAAACACGATGCCGTCATCAGGCACTGGGCAGTCAGAAACTAGCGGTTTTTCGGACAGCTTGGCACTCACCCACCCACCACACCACTCCTTGGCGTTGGACCTACGACTGTTTAACTTTACTTCGGCCGATATCCAGTCCCATCTCCACTTTTTAAGACTGCTTGAATGTTGTGAGACTAATTTTGTTTCCTTGTGGTGACAATATTATGAGAGGAACTTTGTCGCAGTGACAGAAATATTTATATTCTACTTATTCAAAAGGAACTATGTGCCATAAAGGACTTTATCGTGGAAGCGAAAGCATTAACTTAAGCTTGTCATTTGTGCTCCCGCCGAGGAGATCCAGTAACTTGTGAATTATATTCATTTTTTCCTTAATTTTCATTTGCATTAAGTATATTTGTTTTATTACATATTTGATGTTATTTTGTATTGTGTACGTTGGATATTCACACAGGGGAGTGTGGATGTGTGTGTGAATGTGATGCGCGAGTGTGGGGTTAGGATTGTGTGAAAATATTTGGATCATTGTTATTTTTTGTATATAATAAATATTGTTGTGATTGTTCCTCTGGTGTTTGAGTTAGGTTGGGATGGTTGTTCTCGAGTGGTAACGCTCATAGTTCGTGCCCCGGAAGCAGGGGTCATGACACTTCTTCTGTCAGTAGTGCTTTTTAGTTGAAACGATTCCGACAGAAAATTAATCACCTTGACTAAACTAGTAAAAGTTCTTGAGACAGCCAAAGGGTTTTAACTCCCTGTGCCTTAACAGTACTCTTAACGCTTTGGCTGTCCATAGCGCTTTTTGTTGAAGTGATTCTCTTGTGCTTGTAGCCTGCCAGTATTTGTAATCCTTTGGCTCTCCATAGCGCTTTTTGTTGAGGTATTCCCTTGTGGAGGCAGCCACAAGTACTGTTAACTTGTTGGCTGTCCATAGCACTTTTTGTTCAGGCGATTCTTACAGGAATCACCTCAACAAAAAGTGCTATGGGCAGCCAAAGGGTTAACCGTAGTGACTGCATGCACAAGGGAGTTTATCAACTTTACTCTTCTGCTGTTCCATGTTGGTTTAAAGCTTCACATTTAGCTCACTGTCACTGTCAGCCAAGTTGCGTCTTAGTTTTTCATTACCCCGGGAAATGGAGTTAAACCAATGCTGTTGCACTCACCTGTGTTTTCATGAGAGAGGAGCTGCAGCAGGGATCTGACAGTGTGGAGTTCCACCAGCACATGGTACAGTTCTGGGACGGTCGCTATCACATGCATTTGCTGCAAGATGTCATTCAGCTCTAACTCTGACTCCATAAATCTGACAAAATACAGCAAAATATGCAGTGTCTTGGTATAATGACCTTGTTATTATTCAATATTAAATTATCATTTCAGTGGACCTTGCTGTAAAACATGGTTTCTTTGAATCCTTGACCTGTGTAGCAAACCCCTTGCTACCAGTAACATATTTGTCTTAAGTCCTCTGCTATATTCGTGAAACAAATCAAGCTGTTGAAAGGTCATTATTAATAATGATTTATTGGTTGGTTGTTTAGTTCTAGGTTTAACCTCCATGGCACCAAAGAGATAATAAAATGAACAACTCTAGTGAGTGGGTTATGGGGGACAGGAACATCTACTGTCTAAGGATGCCGTCTGCTCAACCAGCAACAATGTCTTTAAACTGTCGACAGAGAAGTGCAAAGGAAGAGGTGAGTGTTTTGCCAGTTACTTCTTCCCTCAAAACATTTGGAATTCTTCAATAAAATAGTTGGCACTGGTCAGCAATGTGCTTTCGTCAATCTATTCTGCAGTTCTTTCTATAGTGTTTTGTTTTTAATGCAATGTTTATTACGCAATATACATGTATTGTTGCAAATGTGTGCATCCAAAAAACCCTCCAGGGTGTGCACTGTTTCAAACAACAGACGTAACTTTGTACTTTAGCATGTTTTGATGCTCTTTTAAGTTCTATGGAACAAAACTGGTATCTAAGATGTGTCACAAAGTGAGCCACAAGGAAATCATTTTTTTAAAGCGAGGTCATTGTTAAGGTTGCGCCTACATGACTGGTCAAGTGATGTACCAATGAAAACAATACATGTTAGCTGAAAATAAAACATTATCATTCACAAAATCACATTATACGAAAAGGATTGAACGAACCAGCCTTTGATAAAGTACGCATGGGAAGCGCACTTCACCTGTTCCTCTCAGAAACAAACAAAAAAACCCATACTTACAAATAAACAAATTCTTGGTAGACAAATTTTCAGCAAGACATATCTGGTGTGAATGACATAATTTAGGATGAGTTTAGGATACTGAAAGTGGTAAAGTACTTTTCTGGGAGGTCTGGAAATTTGATTCTCATCTCTTGGTTTCTGTAGACTCGTTTTTCAAACTGCAGCAACATTTTCTTCAAGCTTGTATCATCCATGGGTTCAGCCTGGAATAGACAGAGGAAAGGAAGTAGGTTTTTAATGCTTTAATGGTCTTCCCATGTGCCAAGCTCTTTTGGCACTGTTCTTGAACTATGTTGGTTGACCCATCTCTTGCTGTGATGTCTAAAGGGTCAATGTGCCATAATCATTAGCCAAACACTACAATTAGTACAAAGATATTACACATTGAAAATCACAAAACATTTGTTAAACATAATCACTAAACATTTTAACCCTTTGCCCGTCAGTAATGCTTTTTGCTGAGGTGAAGGGAAAAAACCAAAGTGATAGGATTTTTGGAATATGTGGAAGGGCCTGATGGTGAAAACTAAAATCAATGATCAATATTGACCCTTTAATTCAAAATGTGATTTCGGGCCATTCTGGGAAATGATGCAGCATTGGTGCTGGACACATTTGAAAAAAAATAACCTTATATTTCTGTCAAGTTTTATATTACAATTTAAGCATTTATAAGCCAGATAATCCATCTCTCACAGATGGTACTAGCAGTAAAATAAAACAAACATTTAACCCCCTTTATATATGCAGCCAGCAGGAAACAGTACTGCAGCTATAGGCATAATAGAGGTAATCTGTTTCTCTTGTCATGGTCCTTATGTCTCAGTCCTTACATCTGATGTATCATCCATCATTTGTAAGACTGTATCAGTGTCACCAGCCCCATCCGGCACTGCTCTAGGAGGCACAATGATTGTGCCACCTTTCCGTCTCTTGGTGGGAACATCCTCCGAGTCTTCATCTTCTTGTCGCTTTCGGGAAATCACCTCGGGTTTGTCAGGCTAAAAAAAAAAAAAAAAAAAAAGTCAAAGAAATGGAGAATAAAAACTCTCTTCATTCAGGAGAAAAGAGAATATTGCTGCTGTATGCACTCACATGATGTGTGTTGAAAAAAGCAGAGTAACCTTAGATATTAAATCTGCTTTTTTCAGGCAATAATAGATTAATATTTCATAATACTGTAATTGTTCTTGGTACATGTCCTACTTTAGTGCACAAAAGGACTATCTTTAACTTGAAAGACATTCCTGCTCTTTTTGCACAACTCCCCCTCCCCTCCTGTCCCTCACTACTCCCACTCCCTCATCCCCATCCTTTCGCTGCGCCTTCATCAGGTTACTTTAATAAACCGCGCACCAGGCTACCAAGTCTTTGTGTAGAACTACATTATTGTAAGCACAGCCAAAATCTTCAGTACAATGAAGTCGGGTACTTTCTTCAAGAAGAAGAATCCCTGATGTGGCATATTAATCAACTGATAGTGGCCACATTTCATCAGGAGAGAAATGAAAATGAAATTTCATTTATTTAGCACCCCATGGCAGCTCCTCCTCCCCTCTTCTGTCCCGTACTACACCTCACTCTTTTACCCCCAACCTTTCGTTGCCCCTTCATCAGACTACTCTGTTAAACCACGCCCGAAGCTCTCAACAGACTTTGTGTAAAATTTCCTCCAAACAGTGCCAACATTTTCAACATGATGAAGTCGGGCACTCCGGCATAATCAATTGACACTTCAGTCAGGAGAGCTCTCCAGGGACAGTGTCACGATCCACAGATGCAAAAGTTAATAACGCCGTTGGAAATAAATTTGACCATTGTTTGCAAACCGACTGTGTGTTCAGGCCGATCACGTTGCCTTAGATTTAATCATGATACCTATTAGTAGTTTGTACCTTGTATGAAAGTAGCTCTACGACGTCCATGATGGATAGTGTGTACCACGACTTCCGTTTGTCACATGACCAAGAAATCCAATGAAAACACAGCAATGGCAGCCTTCATGGGGATAAGCTTAGGTTCTCTTGTGTGACGTATTTTAGTATTTTACACAGTCATTCGGATTATTTCACTCTCCTTTCTAAGGCCGTTTAATTTTTCAAGGTATGAGGCACTTTTGTACGGAGGTAATTTGGTAATTACACTCTGAAGTTTTGTAGTCTGCAAGATAAACTTTCTTTGCATGCTGCACAGAACCAAAAGCCACACCGTACGTTGTTTACCTGAAACGAGGGCATCCTTTCTTTAGTTTGTCCTTTGAAAAACATCGTCAAACTCAACAGCTGATTTTGTCTTTAAACCCTGTTGTCTTGTGTCTAGTTTGCCGTTATTGTTTCATAAAAGAATCTTTGAAGATTGTAAAAAGAGACTAGTGAAGTACTAGTGTCATGCAGTCTGAACTTTGCGTGCATGATCAGCCTTTGTAAATAGCTAGTTGATACAGTTGTTCATTAACAGATTGAGGGTATCTGTCATTTAGCATTGCCGATATTGTGCTTATGTATGTCCATGGACGTAAAATATGCTACAGAATCATTAGCATTATGCAATTAATTACTATTTGTTACTTCACCATATGCAGGTGATGCTGTTTTTAATCAACTCAAAGTCTAAATCATGCATTTGTTCCAGAGTGTTGTTTGAACCTTGTCCCTGATGGAAGCTGATCATCACCCAGAACCTGCTGTGTCACGAATAGAGGGAGCTGAAGATGTTAGTGATGACAGTGACAGTGGTGGGGCTATCATCGAACTGGATGAGTCACAGATTGGAAGTCCATCAGAGTCAGAGGAGGAACAGAGTGCAGATTCTGTGAAAGAGTCAGAGTCTGATGCGGCACATGCATTAGAAAAGGAAACCAAAGAGTTCTTTGACAGTGTGTCTGATGGAGATTTTCCTGATTCTGATGCAGGGAGCAGTGAGTTCAAGAAAAAGCCTGTTAAGAAACAGGCAGACAGAGCAGGTGGTTCTGCACCCAGTTCATCTTTGGGTGCAGGAGATGACACCAAATCTGAAGATCTTGCTAAGACAGAAGTGAAAAAAGCTGACAGTGTGGGTAGTGCCTCACTTGTTTCAGCACCAGGTGCAGGGCAAGGTAAGACAAAATTTAAAGATGCAAACAGCAGCACTTCAGGTGAATCTCAGGGCAAGGCAGAGTCAGAAGTAGTACCACTGTTTGCTGACTCAAGTTCTGCTGCTGTCGCTGATAAGGCACCCTTTTCTGAAATAGAACCCTTTAGTAATGCTGATGCAGAGCCCTCTGGTAGTAACACCACACAGAATGAAGCATCAGTTTCAACAGAAATACCAACCAGTGTTGAGCCTGAGTTGTCAAGTTCACAAGTTTCCACAAAACCTGAGGATGCAGGCACAGCAGTTTCAGCTGATATTCAGATGGACATTTCAGACCCAGGACCACGGGTTGAAAGTAAGGTTGAGAATGACAGTGATCAGTCTGTTAAGTCACAAAAACAAGACAGTTTAGCAGCAGGAAAAATGGATGTTGACAGTTCTGAAGCTGTGCCTCAGAAACCCTTAGTCATAGAATATGAGCCCATGCCTGAGAAGGAAAGGACAGAGCAGCTAATCAGTAGTGGATGTTTAGATAGCAATTCCTCTGCTTTTGTTGAGAAAGGGCTTGATGAGGAAGGTGAAAAACCAGTATTGTCAGATGTTATTGTTAAGGACGGTGCTGTTTCTTCTGAGGCAGTTTCAACTTCAGCTGCCCCCGATGCTTTGGATGTCGGTAGTCAGTCTGTAGTGGAAGTGTCCAAAGAAATCAGAAGCTCAGATGGTGCCACTAAGCCGGCAGATGTTTTGTCAGAAGTATCGAGCGCCGGGGATTTGGCAGATTCTGCTACTTTGGCTGAGGAGGACAGCCAGGATGCAGGAGCGGAGGCACTGGCTGCCCACCAGGCGGAAGTGGACCGCATCAAGGACCAGCTTCGGGAACTTGGCGCTGAGTCTGTGTCAGATCCTGAAAGTGGAGAAGACATGGGTTCTGATGAATCTTCTCCTGAGCATGTGGTTGACTATAATTCCCCTGCTTTAGTCACTTCATCATCCCGGCACTCTATAGGCAGCAATTATGGTGACCGGGATAGGCGGAACTCCCTTCCTCTGTCAGAATCTCCTGGGGGCATTGATAGGTCAAGGTTGGGGCGGGCATCATCTGAAGGTGGGGTAAAGCCAGTTACTTCCAGTACCACAGAGGACGGATCACGCAGTGCACACATCTCACTTTCCGCTTCCTCCTATATGGAAAACATATCTGATGATGAGAACATAGGTGATGATGATGACAGTACTGGTGCTATTATTAGTGACTCTGACAATAAAGAGGAAGCAGACACTGGTAAGGCAGAAGACACTGTTTCAAGTTCGACAGCTCAAGCAGAAGAGGAGGTGCAGAAGTCGGCATCAGGGGAGAAGATTGTGAATGGTGAGCGTGTGCGGCGCCCCATCATGATTGCATCGCTTGGCAACAAGCAGCAGGTGCAGACACACTTCAATGAGGAGCAGGTGGAGTTGGACTATGAAGATGTAGACGGAGAGGGTGATGATGGAGAGGTTAAAGATGATGATGACGATGACAGAGAGGTAGGTGTTCATTGTGTAGATCTATGTAATTGACACTTTTAGTTAAAATATACTAGTTATCCTTTTTTAGGTTTTTGGATAACGTGCAAAGCAAAAGTGAGTTATGTTGACTCAGTTAGAGCTGTTCTTAATTGGACGAACTTTTGATCAGCAAACCTAGATCGGAGAAGATCGGCAATCTTTTGGTTTGTTTCTTAATTGAGGTTGAACAAACCTAGGCGAACTTCAGCAAACCAGGTTTGCCATGGTTCTCTTTCTTAACTGAAGTGCTTGATTCGGCGTACTTACTCATACTGTCTGCGAAGGTGTTCAAAATGGCTGCCGCTATGCCGCTTCGCGATTTGTACGATGTTTGTTTTTGTACTCCTTGCAGTAGCGACCCCATAAACAGTGTTGCACCTCCCACAAATCAATAAAAATAGCTCTTGTTCTTTGCACGAGTGAAATATCGCTGTCCGCCATATTTGTTTGTATCGGTGACTGTCTTCTTATCTCCAACGCAGAAGAGGGTAAATGTTTTGACCAATCAGAGAAAAGGTTCGCCTTTGTTTGCTCAACATGTTGAGCAAACCTTTTCCGACAGCGAACTATGGTTTGCCGAGGTTCGTGAACTACTTCGAACTAGGTTCGCCGTATCTTTAGATCGTCCAATTAAGAACCAACCTGGTTCGTCCGAGATCGTGAACTGTAGTTCGTCAGAGTTCGCAAACTAAAGTTCGTTTAATTAAGAACATGCTTTAAGCCAGTGGTCGTCTGTCCGTCATCTGTAGTGAACTTTAACGTTTGCATTTTCTCGGAGGCTATACAAGCCACAGTCTTCAAACTTGGCCCAAGGATACTTTATGGCCAGACCTTTCTAAATATACCAATTTGAGTTCACCTCTTGTAAAGGTCAAGGTCACGGGAAGAGAAAGTAAGTCAAATTTAGATTTATTTTTCTCAAATACTATTCACAACTTCAAACCCAAACTTGGTACAAAAATACCTGATGGTAAGACCTTTCTATGCATACTAATTTGATTGATCCCTTGGAAAGGTCAAGGGTCACAAGAGCTCAGGAAATGGGTAAAGAATAGCCATATTTTGACAAAAGATGATTTTTCCCAACAAATACTAATACTATTCACAACGTCAAACCCAAACTTGCTACAGAGATATCTGATGGTAAGACCTATCTATGCATACTAATTTGGATGACCCTTCGGAAAGATCAAGGGTCACGTGAGCTCACTTACTTACTTACGCCTGTCACCCCTACCCGGGTATAGGCCGTCGACGAGAGACCTCCAGCAGCTCCTGTCCTGTGCTTCTCCTTCGATTCTATTCCAGGTGGTTCCCAGTCTCTTGATGTCTGCTTGGAGGTCTCGACGCCAGGAGTTTCTCGGCCTACCTCTTTTCCTCTTTCCCTGGGGGTTCCATGACAATGCCTGCCTAGTGATGCTGGAAGCTGGCTTTCTCAGACTGTGACCGATCCATCCCCATCTTCTTCGCCCAATTTCATTCTCTGCTGTTATCTGCTTTGTTCTCTCCCAGAGTCTGACATTGCTGATCTTCTCTGGCCAGTGGATTTTCAAAATTCTTCTAAGGCAACTGTTCATGAAGGTCTGTACTCTGTTGACTGTGGTTTTTGTCAACCTCCAAGTCTCTGCTCCATTATATAGGAGCACTGCTTTTACATTGGAGTTGAAAATCCGGACTTTGGTGTGTTGTGACAGCTCTCTGGAACTCCACACTTTTTTCAACTGGAGAAAGGCTGCTCTGGCTTTACCGATTCGTGCTCTGACATCTGCATCAGTGCCGCCTTTTTTGTCTATGATGCTCCCGAGATAGGTGAAGGACTCCACCTCCTCCAACGGGGTGCCAGCAAGCAAGACTGGTTCTTCCCTGGTTGCGTTCAGCCTCATTGTCTTTGTTTTCTGTTTGTGAATGGTGAGGCTCACTTGGGACGAGATGTCTGCAAGGCTCGTGGTCTTGTCCTGCATTTGTTGATGAGTGTGGGACAGTAATGCCACGTGAGCTCAGGAAATAGGTAAAAAATAGCCATATTTTGACAAAAGATGTTTTTTTCTCAAATGCTATTCACAACTTCAAACCCAAATTTGGTAGTGGTACAGAGATACCTGATGGTAAGACCTATCTATGCATATTAATTTGGATGACCCTTCAAAAAGGTCAAGGTCACAAGAGGCTGGAAAATGTGTGTAAAATGACAATTTTTGATGAAATTGTATGTATTATCAACATTTTTGCAAATTGTTCAATCAACTTTGGCACAAAGGCACTTGATTATAAGACTTATGCATACTAAATTAGTAGACTCATCGCAAGGGTCACAGGGAGTTGACAGATGTGTGGAAAATGCTTACATTTTGAGAGAACATGGATTTTGCTGGTGTACAAGCCATCCCTTTATTGTCACAAAGGTCATACATGCAGACCTGCCTACCGTACGATTTTTAGGCATATTTTTACTATTTATTTTTCAAAATAGGAAAATACGATTAATGCCTAAAATTTACGATTTAAAAAAAATTATTGTTTTTTTTTTTTTTTTTTTTTTTTTGGGGGGGGGGGGGGGGGGGTGGAGTTATTTAGTCGTTTAATTAAGTGTGTGTGCGAAGAGTTATCGATCCTATTTGTGGCATCTTTCTTCTTGCTTTCCTCGTGCGTGTTGTGGATAACCGCTCTTCTTGTTGGACTTGTGACGGTGTCTTTTCAGATGTGGATCTTGTAGAGATATGGATTAACTTGGTGTTATTGAGTGTTGTGAATTACCCATCAGTGATGGTTATTGTTACCCGTCAGTGATCAGGGCTAGAAATTAACTTTTTTCTTTGTGGGCCACCGGGCCCCTTGATTGAAAAATTTGAGGGCCCACAAGCAACTTTCGGGGCCCAACTTTGAAAAATAATGCAAACAAAAAACAAAAGAATTATTGACAATATAATAAGTAGAAAGTACAATTTGTCTGATAATCTAAAATAAAAACAATTGAATTTCCAATTTTGCTGAGTGATGTCATTTTTATTTGCCTTTTCTTTCACTTTCAAACATTACCAACAAAAAAGGGGAAAAAAAACACACACACACATTCAGTGACACACATATTCCAGTGACTAGTGAGCCTGAAATGGCCATTAAACAAAATAGAAAAAAATCAAGTGAGTCTCTAATACTTTTCAGTTTTGTGACTGAGTATTGCACAATACACATCATTAAATTTTTAATATGAGTAACCTAACAAAAAATCTGACCTCAATGCACAAAAGTTCAAAACAAAACCATGAAAGGGAACTAAACCTAACAGTACTCTTCCTGATAAACTAAAGTGAAACAAACAGATTTTGCCTTTTTTTTTTTTTCCAATCATCTATTCATATTACACTTATGTGCACTTGAGTTAACAGAAGTAAACTAAAAATACAATAACCAAAAAAAAAGAAAAAAGAACACAATACTATTACTGTGACGGAGTCAGGGCGCCGTGGACAATATGAGTGCTGACACTCGAGAAAACCCACCCACTCTAAATAAATCACACAACGCCAGTGATAAACAACAACAAATCTTTTATTACCCACTCTTACTCTAAACCCCACCCCAACCCACTAACGCCCCACACACTCACACATACCCACGCATGCACTCATAACTTATTAACACATAAAAAAGATTAACAGTTAACAATGACTAATAGGTGAAAATCGGCAATGGCTATACAAGTGAAAAAGACTAACAGGTGAAAGTGACTAATAGGTGATAATGACTAATATGGCCAATGGCTATACAAGGCGGGTAACTTTGTCCCGGTACAGTGTCCTCTGTCCCACACTAGACAGGGTGGCTCGTAACGTAAGAGTACTACCCCTACACCACAGAGCACCGTAGCCACGCTTGCCCACGCACGCCTGTGACCGACGCTCAGAACGTAGAATCAGCCTGCTGTAGCCCAACGTACTTGTCCAACAGGACCGGCTAGCGAAGGCGTTCCGACTCCCGATGATGCGTCACCGTTGGTCATGGAAGATGAAGAGATCGAAGGACGAAATCTTCGAAGCAAGTGCACTGGAAAAGGGCGCATTGTCAGTCAAAGTGCCAACACAGTTAATTCTGGCCTATTTGACACGCACCTACTCACAAACCACGTGAGTTGTGTCTCGTCTCACCCTAATACCCGCCTTGGCCATATTAAATATACAATCATGGATATGAAAGCTTCCTATGTACATTCAACATTCACCAGGTCTGCACTACTCCATTACACTAACATTAAACTAGCACAACCACTTTTGTATAATAACACTGCCACTGCTAAAACCAACATTATCAAAATATCCACATGTACATACAAAAATATCAAATAATCACCAGCAACCACCCCACGTGACAATCTTATTACATTACATCTAGGACTTAATACAGATATATTTGAAAGGATACCCACTTTAATTCATTTTACAACATGGCCCTTTAAATATACTCACTCGGCGACAGCCGACATAAACAACTAAATCCGACACCCACCACATTACAACCCAACCTAAGAAACATGGTTAAAGACTTGATTAAAACATCACTAAAAAACTAGACGAACATACCCTTCCGAACCTATGTACACATTCACACACCCGAGAGCACAGCAGCTAACTGAGGAAAATGGCATGACTCATTACCTGTCACTGGTGAGTCCTCCGGCAGGACGAGACAAACAAGACGAAGACGAACCGGAGGGGTCTTCTGTTGAGTAGCAGCCGTGGTCGCTATAGTCTCTTGGACACCCACACCCAGGAACACTGGCCGTGGTCTTGCAGGGAGGGTAACGCAACCCTCACACAGCTTGTCAAGGGCTCCAAACGAGGCCGCACCCTGACCCAGACTCTCACTTCGCTAGCTAACTCCGCTCACTGACTGTAATATCCCTCTGCTACCTCGCAGTTTAACTTTACTCTGAACACTGTTCGGTTAAAGCTACGCGGCGAAAGCGTGCAACCGCTGTACTCGCTCACTGCTAAGCTTGCTGCACGGGCTTTACGATTACGCTCACACTACATTTATTAACTTCCCTAAACTAAGGCTATTTACAGAAGTCGGCGACCTACATTTATTAACAAGAAAACGACTTGGCGAAAAAATGAAACAACATGTCACATCCGTTACGTGACATACCCCCCTCCCAGATCAAACACCCGGGTTTGATTCCTATATGACTGTCCCATTACTGCTTCCACATTTACGGTTTCTACCACCCTGTCCTACTCAAAAAGTCAGCAGGAACATTTACTTTACCGGCTATGCTTTCTACTCTAATGGAAAATGGCTGCAACTGCAAAGCCCACCTCATCAGTCGACTGTTTGTGGATTTAGCTTGTTGCAAGTACTGCAATGGTCTATGGTCTGTCTGTACGACGAACGTCCTACCATACAGATACTGACGGAATTTTTGAATTCCCCACACGATTGCAAGACACTCCTTTTCGATGGTGGAGTAGTTACGCTCTGCTTTGGATAGTTTCTTGCTCGCGCATGCAACAGGCTGTAAACCGTTACCATGGTCCTGACATAATACGGCTCCTACCCCCCCTTCGGACGCATCTGTCTGCAACACGAAGAGACGATCGAAGTTTGGCAATGAGCACACAGGACCTGAACACAGTCGCGCTTTCAGCGTCTCAAATGCTGTCTCACATGCATCGTTCCAACCGATCTGTCCAGTTTTCCCTCCCTTGGTCAGGTTGGTTAGTGGGGCTGCTATGGCCGCAAAGCTAGGAACGAACCGGCGGTAATAATTTGCCAACCCGAGAAACGATCTGACTTGTTTCTTTGTTTGTGGTTGCGGCGCGTCTTTTATCCGCTGCATCTTGTCTCCCTCTGGTTTTATCTGACCGTTACCCACTGTATGCCCCAGATATTCCAATTGCTTGAACCCCAAGTAACACTTTGTAGGTCTGGCCGCCAACTGGACCTCTCTTAGCCTACCAAAGAGCTGGGCAATACACTGTAAGTGACGCTCTTTAGTGGAGGAAGCAATCATGACATCGTCCATGAAATTGCTAACTTCTGTCAATCGCAAAGGTTCTAGTAACCTCCTCATCATTCGGGAAAAGATTGCCCCTGCCGTCTTTAACCCGAAAGGCATTACCTTCCACTGGAATTGCCCTGCCGGTGTGGTGAAGGCAGTTTTCGGTTTGTCGCTCTCTAACATGGGTACCTGCCAGTAGCCTTTAGCTAGGTCTAACTTACTTAAGTACTTAGCCTTGGACAGTAAGGAAAATAGGTACTCCACGTCAGGCATCGGCTCCGCATCGAACACGACCTTTTGGTTCAGTTTTCTAAAGTCCACGCAAAACCTAACAGTGCCATCTTTCTTCTTCACCAAGACGATCGGTGAGCTGTATGGGGAATTGGCTCTCTCGATTACTCCCATCTCTAGCATAGCATCCACTTCGGCTTTCACTACCTCTAGCTGAGAATGAGGTAGAGGATATTGCTTCGTTCTCACCGGCACTTCATCAGTCAAATGGATTTCACATGAGTCTAGTGTCGTCCTCAACGGATAATCTGTCAAAATATCCTTAAACTGGACAGTCAGAGCTTCTATACTAGAATGGATCTCTGGACAGTTAGGATCAAGATGGATGTCAGAGGGTCCTTCAGACGCTACTAAAGGAATGGTAGGTACTTCCTTTACCGCCCTGAATGCCTCTCCCCCCTCATCTTCGTCCTCCTCATCTATCACTACTGTAGCTACTGACACTCGTTCTTGGAACTTTTTCAACAGATTTGCATGGTACAGTTTATTTTTACTGCCCACCCGTACCCTGTAGTCACACTCTCCGACTCTCTCTAGAACTTCGAATGGTCCCTGCCAAGCCATCTCCAGTTTGTTGTGTTTAACTGGAAGTAACAACAAAACCTTGTCTCCTGCATTAAAACTGCGTGGTTTGGCTCTGCGGTCAAAGTGCTGTTTCTGCTTTTTCGAAGCTAGCTTCAAATTCTGTTGCGCTAACCTGCACGTCTCTTCAATGCGATTCTGTAAATCTACCACGTACTGGCTTGCATCTCTCACCTCTTCTCCCATCTGCTCTTTCGCCCTGCAAAATTCTATCAGACTCTTTCCTGACGGAATTGCTCGGCCCTCTTCGGCCAACTTTCTAGCGCGAGCTAGAGTTTCGTCCTGGTTTTGCCACTCTATCAGTTGGGCAGGAGTCTCATTGAGATCGGCCTGCTTAACGACTTTAAGCGCGCTCTCTCCCTCCTTTTCCCTCTGAACCTGAGCTCGAGTTTGGACCGCTGCTGCCATAGCACACTCACTGGCATCGATGGATACGGGACTACGTTTCCCATCTGAAAAAGTCACCCAGTTTCCTAGGATTACGTCCGGTCCCATGCGCTCCATTACGATAAGTTCGATCGTCCCTCGTACGAATGGGGAATCGATTTCAACCCATGCAGTCGGATACTTATCGGACTTAGTATGGTCGACGGGATTGACGTCGATGAACCGACCTGTAAAATCCCTGGGTTCTATCCACTTGGCGGCGATTGCACTCATATCCGCGCCGGTATCACGCATGATACAAACTTCCTTTCCCTTGGCTAATCCCTTACTCCACGGGTCGTAGGGCCGGATCGTCCGCATCCCTACGGTCACGGGCTCTGTCATTACGGCTACTATCTCAGGGGCAATGGTGACTTGGTTAACTGACGCCTCACTCTGACAGTTCCTTGCTAAGTGCCCTGGTTTGTTACACTTAAAACACAGCCGTTCACCAGTCCCCCTGCCTGAACTAGCTGGTTCTGCCCTATGTTCTGCTTTGGCCTCAGGGGGTTTATTCGACCCTTTGTCCCTCTTGAACGGCGGACGAATCGGCCCCCCACCCAATGGACGCGAGACTGCCCGTTTGGTGTCGATATGGAGGTGCGCTAGCTCCGCGGCCTCTTCACCATTCCTAGGACGTTTTTCCCTAACGAACATTTCAAGGTCTGCATTCATAATAGCATAAAGTTGCTCAGACAGAAACACGTCTAGCACTTGTTCTACGTCCTCTATGCTCTTATGGGCTAAAGTGAACCAACACTTGACTGAGGTCTTTAACCTAACGAACAACTGGGGAAACGTTTCGGGACCTTCCTTTCTGGCTTCGCGAAACTGGCGTCTGTAATATTCAGCGTCACGCCTAAATCTTCTCAGTAAGGTCTCCCTCACCACCTCAAAATCTTTCTCTTGCTCTACGGTCAGCCTAAGGTATGCATCACGGGCCTCCCCCTGCAATAGAGGTGCTAACCTGATCCCCCATACCTCTTTCGGCCACCCCTGGGTTTCGGCTACTCTCTCAAAGAGCTGAAGGTAAGATTCCACATCTTCCTTATCCTCTAACGGACGCATCTTGAGCGAGTAATGCTGACTAGACTCCGTAACTGACTTCTTTTCCGATGCTGCTAACTGTAATCTAAGCCGCGTTTCGGCCGCGACGAGCTCTTCTTTCTGTGCTTGTTCCGCGGCAGCTAGCTCTTCTTTCCGTGCTTGTTCCGCGGCAGCTAGCTCTTCTTTCCGTGCTTGTTCCGCGGCAGCTAGCTCTTTTTTCCGTGCTTGTTCTGCGGCGGCTAGCTTACGTTCGGTTAATGCTAAGTCATCCCGCCTAGCCCGCTCAGCCGCCTCACGGTCCATCTGGAGCCGTCTCTCTACCGCCTCACGGTCCATCTGGAGCTGCCTCTCTAACGCCCTACGCTCTAGGTCACGTTCCCGTTTTTCTTCCTCTCTCCTAACTTCGGACAGAATGAACTGGGTTAGGGCTCCCCCACTAAGTCCTAGGCCCTCTCCTAGCACTTTATACTGCTCATATGGGTTTACTATCACCCCTAACCCCTCTTTACTTTCCTGATCCCTACTGGGTGTCAGTCCTGCTGCAGTGAGAGTACGGGTAAGGGTACTCACCACCGTTTCCTTCCGAGAGGGAGTGGCCAAAGTGGCTCCTCTCTCTCCTGGACCCTCATCCCCTGCACCACCACCCTCGGACTCAGGGTCGTGCCCCGACGTGGCACGGGTGGCCCTGGTATCCCGTTTAGGGGGCATCCTGATGTGGGTGTCCCGGAGGCAGCGACGACAACTGCTCCCCAGCAGGACCCCTGCCAAAGATAAAACAAATAAATACACAGAATACAAACAACGAATAAGGGCTATACAGTGACAAGAGCCGAAGGGTCCTCACCACTCGGTACCTGAGTAATGAGAGGCAACCACTCATGCCACCCCCCCGTTTATGCGCACCGCACTCTCTGGCCGAGGCTCCCGGCGCAATACGCCCCCACTCCCGCCAACCGCCCGCTAAATCTTACTCGTACCACAACACGAACAAACGGTCACTGGCGCACAAAAATACCCTAATCTACCTAATCCGTTACCTCCCCCTAATCCTTATCCCACCGCTGCCACCAAATATGTCACGACACGCCTGACGGAGTCAGGGCGCCGTGGACAATATGAGTGCTGACACTCGAGAAAACCCACCCACTCTAAATAAATCACACAACGCCAGTGATAAACAACAACAAATCTTTTATTACCCACTCTTACTCTAACCCCCACCCCAACCCACTAACGCCCCACACACTCACACATACCCACGCATGCACACATAACGTATTAACACATAAAAAAGATTAACAGTTAACAATGACTAATAGGTGAAAATCGGCAATGGCTATACAAGTGAAAAAGACTAACAGGTGAAAGTGACTAATAGGTGATAATGACTAATATGGCCAACGGCTATACAAGGCGGGTAACTATGTCCCGGTACAGTGTCCTCTGTC
Source organism: Semisulcospira habei (assembly GCA_036245525.1). Classification (NCBI taxonomy): domain Eukaryota; kingdom Metazoa; phylum Mollusca; class Gastropoda; family Semisulcospiridae; genus Semisulcospira; species Semisulcospira habei. Next base: position 154,428,042 of record BTPG01000002.1, read on the forward strand.
CCACACTAGACAGGGTGGCTCGTAACGTAAGAGTACTACCCCTACACCACAGAGCACCGTAGCCGCGCTTGCCCACGCACGCCTGTGACCGACGCTCAGAACGTAGAATCAGCCTGCTGTAGCCCAACGTACTTGTCCAACAGGACCGGCTAGCGAAGGCGTTCCGACTCCCGATGATGCGTCACCGTTGGTCATGGAAGATGAAGAGATCGAAGGACGAAATCTTCGAAGCCAGTGCACTGGAAAAGGGCGCATTGTCAGTCAAAGTGCCAACACAGTTAATTCTGGCCTATTTGACACGCACCTACTCACAAACCACGTGAGTTGTGTCTCGTCTCACCCTAATACCCGCCTTGGCCATATTAAATATACAATCATGGATATGAAAGCTTCCTATGTACATTCAACATTCACCAGGTCTGCACTACTCCATTACACTAACATTAAACTAGCACAACCACTTTTGTATAATAACATTGCCACTGCTAAAACCAACATTATCAAAATATCCACATGTACATACAAAAATATCAAATAATCACCAGCAACCACCCCACGTGACAATCTTATTACATTACATCTAGGACTTAATACAGATATATTTGAAAGGATACCCACTTTAATTCATTTTACAACATGGCCCTTTAAATATACTCACTCGGCGACAGCCGACATAAACAACTAAATCCGACACCCACCACATTACAACCCAACCTAAAAAACATGGTTAAAGACTTGATTAAAACATCACTAAAAAAATAGACGAACATACCCTTCCGAACCTATGTACACATTCACACACCCGAGAGCACAGCAGCTAACTGAGGAAAATGGCATGACTCATTACCTGTCACTGGTGAGTCCTCCGGCAGGACGAGACAAACAAGACGAAGACGAACCGGAGGGGTCTTCTGTTGAGTAGCAGCCGTGGTCGCTATAGTCTCTTGGACACCCACACCCAGGAACACTGGCCGTGGTCTTGCAGGGAGGGTAACGCAACCCTCACACATCTTGTCAAGGGCTCCAAACGAGGCCGCACCCTGACCCAGACTCTCACTTCGCTAGCTAACTCCGCTGACTGACTGTAATATCCCTCTGCTACCTCGCAGTTTAACTTTACTCTGAACACTGTTCGGTTAAAGCTACGCGGCGAAAGCGCGCAACCGCTGTACTCGCTCACTGCTAAGCTTGCTGCACGGGCTTTACGATTACGCTCACACTACATTTATTAACTTCCCTAAACTAAGGCTATTTACAGAAGTCGGCGACCTACATTTATTAACAAGAAAACGACTTGGCGAAAAAATGAAACAACATGTCACATCCGTTACGTGACAGAGGGCACCGGTGTGGGTTGCTTCCCTTGGCCCAAATACGAAACTGCCGAGTAGAGCTAGCTGTAGCAGACGAATTATTTTGCGGGCCAAGCGGGCCCTTCGTTTTTCAACTTTGCGAGCCCGAAATCAACTTTGCGGGTTTTTGGCCCCGGGCCCCCGCTAATTTTGAGCCCTGAGTGATGGTTATTGTTGGTTATTGTAAGTCGAAAGATTAAATTGGCATTCATGAATATGACTGGGTTGTACGGAATAGTCTAGTTTACTTTACTTACTTACTTACGCCTGTCACCCCTACCCGGGTATAGGCCGTCGACGAGAGACCTCCAGCAACTCCTGTCCTGTGCTTCTCCTTCGATTCTACTCCAGGTGGTTCCCAGTCTCTTGATGTCTGCTTGGAGGTCTCGACGCCAGGAGTTTCTCGGCCTACCTCTTTTCCTCTTTCCCTGTGGGTTCCATGACAATGCCTGCCTAGTGATACTGGAAGCTGGCTTTCTCAGACTGTGACCGATCCATCCCCATCTTCTTCGCCCAATTTCATTCTCTGCTGTTATCTGCTCTGTTCTCTCCCAGAGTCTGACGTTGCTGATCTTCTCTGGCCAGTGGATTTTCAAAATTCTAATAGTCTAGTTTATCAGTATAAATTGATTTTTTATTGTTTGAAATTGTATGTTTTGATAATATTCTGCTACAATTTTATGAAAATACTATTTTCCCCGAAGAATACTATTTTTGGCGATTATGAATACTAATTAAAAAAAATTGGTGGTAGGCAGGTCTGCACATGTAAATCGGTCATACACGTGAGCCATATGGCTTTGCCTTCTTGTTAAATCAAATGACCAAGTCATATTTTGAGTCCACTGTATACTATGTATTGTACTAATACTAATAGGCGATTATAGTTAGTTATACCTATAGTGTAGCTCTGGCTTAACACTGTAACGTAATTGCCTATAAGTATAACATGGTATCGCAGGCTTTGAGTTTAAGCAATGGCATACATGTGCATTACTGATAATGCACACTTCTGCATCTGAGATACACAAACATAGTGATCTAACTTAAAACATTTTTAAAGAATTTTATTGGTGCACAGAATATTGTGTTGCTGTGCTTCACCAGCATAATTATGTCAAGCTGATCTAAACTGAAAATAATAACTTTACTACTGTGCAAAGTTGCAAGTGCAAGTGCCTCCTGGGTGTACTTTGCTTCACTTTATGACCCTCACATATTTCACCAGGCTGACTGAGAATTTTAAACAATCCTGTATGAATCACTGCTGCATTATCTGCTTGTTTGCCAAATGAATTAAGTTTGGCTGTGTGTGGTCACTCCATCGCCTGCTGTGTGTGCTTGATTAGTGATGTTGAATAGACCGTTTAATCAGTGTTTGGGGTTGAAATGTTTGAAACAGCACTTGACTTACTAGTGATTGAAACAAAGTTGACTGTCATCTGAGAGCTGAATTTAGCTCCATGTCCACTTTCAACCCAAATATAATGTTTCTGTTTTCTTTCAGTGCTCTGTCAAATTGAAATGATGATGTCCACTTGTAATGCGCATCCACTCCATGCTAGCACTGTAGCAGCATGCTCAGGGTGCCCCAAAAAACAAAACAACCTTTGGTGCACAGTTGTCCTAGAATTAAAAGTCAAGAAACAGGTGGGTCTTGAGGTGCCTCCGGAAGGTGCCAATGCAGTCAATGTCCCTCAAGGATTGTGGTAGTCCATTCCATAGCATAGGTCCGCAGTGTGAAAATGCTCGGAAACCAAGTCGCTTCTTTGTGTGGCTTTCAACACTTGGGGTGCAGAGTTTCCCTGACAGCAGAACGGAGCTGCCTCGGAGGGTTATGATGTGGGACTATTTCCCGGAGGTACTCCAGTCATTTATAGACTTACGGCAGAGAGTGAGAATCTTGTGATCAATTCTTTGCTTGACTGGAAGCCAGTGCAACTGTTTAAGGACTGGTGTGATATGCTCCCTACTTTTGGTTTTTGTGGCAATTCTGGTGGCAGTGTTCTGAACCAGTTGAAGACGTCTGAGTTATTGCTCTGGTAGACCCCAAAGACGGCTGTTAGTGTTACAGTAGTCCAGTCTGGATAGGACAAGGGCAACGGTGATAGCATTTGCAGCTTTGGCTGTCAGTGTCAGGACAGGTCGTAGTTTCCCAAGGGAGCGAAGATGGAAGTAGCATCCCCTGACATTTGACAACAGCATTGAAATGCAATAGCCTATCATCTGCAGATCAGGGCTTATATGGTTTGGTTGTGCACACAACTTCGCAAACCGAGCTGATCTTCTTCTTCTCGAACGCCATCACACTTAGAGTTTGGCTCTCAAAATAAAATCTGTGGTCTTCTGTAGCGCCTCCACAGGCCTGTACAGTTTCTCTTGTAGAGTGGCGGGCTTCGGCCATATCTCTCCGAAGAGGTGCAGAGCCTGGTACTGCACCTGCCTGGTGAGACTCCACAGAGCGAGCACCATTTCTGTTGAATCCATCTCCAAGTGTCATATGGCTGTATATCATTATATGCGTGGTACTGTGGTTTATTAGAGTGCACTGTGCAGCCCAGTACCTCCATTTTCAGCACTCTGGGTTTCTGTTGGGGTTACCTCACCCCTCCTGGTCAAAAGGCCTTTCCTGGGAGCACAGGATGGTTTGGTTTTGGAGTGTCCTTCTCCTAGATGGGTTACCGACCAAGGCTTATGAGTCCCATCTACTCAGATTTTTCCTCGTAGTTTTCCTTCTCGAAAGAGATCTGCCAGCCAAGGCTATCGAGCATCCCTGCCCGGATTTGTATAGAGGGTTTACTCCCCTAGCCTTTGCCTCTCCCAAGGCACCCATAAGGCAGTGGGGCTATTTACCCATAGCTGGGAATCTGGTTCATGGACATCAATGCTTGTCCACACATGGATGGGCCTGCATGCCGCATGTCTGGGGGCCAGACCTCCTCAGAGTCCTCTGTAGTTCAGCCCGAGTCCGTAAGGTGCTCTGTTACCGTAAGTCGCCACGAGGAGGCACTACATGATGCTTGTTGTTGGACAGGCTGTGTACTGGCAGGGAGAGACTGACATACTCTGCTCCCCTTTTCGCAAAACTGCTAGCCAGCGGTGGGAGCTGAAAGTGAGAGTGACAAGCACAGACGCGCTACACTACCACACTAGATGCATCACAACAACCATTTGACCCACACCGAGCTGATCATAGAGTGGATGCATGTGAAATGCATGTTGTACATAGATGGCAGTAAAGTTAAAATTTGCTGTTGAGCTTGCTCGAGGTGTGGATTCATCTGTGATAAATCTAATATGTTTTCATTTCATGGAATGGTGAATTAAAAATAGATGCCCTTTTAAGTATTTTCTTGTCATAAAATACTATGGTATAAAATGTTTTTCTTGTATTTTATTTTTACAGGATGGAGAATTCAAGTCTGAGAAAGATGAGGGAGAGCTGGATGATGTAAGCTCTCGAGAAATTATTTTTATGTCATGACACATTCGGTTAGCTTTTGGTTACAAAGATAGTGTGCTGCTCATCACTGTCAGCTTGAAAATTTGACAATAGCAAATGCAGATTGTCTACTTTTTAAACTAGATAGTGTTGTAACTGGCATACATTTCTGTAGCGAATGCTGATTTTCTGCAAGAGGCCTTGATTCTCATGTGGCCTTGTAATTCACAGGCCTCATTAGGATGGAGGCCTCCTGCCAGCCATTTGGCGTTTTGTGGTCTTTCTGTCATACTCATGTCATAGTCACATTGGAGACCTTGATGTTCATAATCATACTCATAGAGTAAAATAATTGCCAAGCATATCATTATATAGTATATGATCCCTATAAACAGGCTGAAAATCATCAACTCTTTCCAGCCCTGTTTTCCCAAGCAGAGGTCTTTTGCAATGCAGGCACAACTTCTTCCATAAATTAACCATTTTACTTTTAGATCCAGAAGCTGATTTTTACAAATTTGCTCATTGTCCTATGAAGTTTATATAATACATTACATTTACAGATTAGGAGTATATTATATATATTATATATCAACCATTTTAGTTGAAGGATGATGCCAGGAATAGCTTGGTGCCTCAGGCACCAAGCTATTCTTTCACCACCCTTATACTTTATAGTCAAATTAATTTCAATCATTAGTCATTTAGTGTATCAGGATGAAAAGGGATAAAGATAATAAAATTGGAATTTCATGCACATAGTGGATTCAAAGAGCAGACGAACATGCAGTCTGGGCTGATCTCTTTAGATTTAGGTCGTTATTTGTTTTTTCAAAATACATTACCGATGGCATTACTATCTGGAATACACTATATTGCCTATAGATTTCAGCCAAAAAGTTGTGTACCCCACACAACCGGGGAGGAGGCACAGGGGCCCCAGGTGGCCTCCCCTTACTACCCTATCCCGGCATTCGCAGGGCGAACCTGTCAGTTTCACTCATAGCTTGACCGTGGACGGTCGAGTTTTTTGCCTTGCTCCGTTTCGGACTGTTATCTTCAGTGTTTGCTAGACTTTGGCCTTCGGCCTTGGGGTTTATTTGATAAGCCTTGGACTCTCTACCATCGTTGGCTTCTCTTCTCTTCGTAGTTAGAACACTACTGTGTGTGAGCTGAGCGCGTCCGGTTCGGACCGGCTCTGCCATTTCAGTGAGCTTCGCCCTTGGCTGTGGCCTTGGGGTTAGTATTCCACACGTGACTTTGTGCCTTGTGGTGGGAGTGCGACTTGACTGTTTTTCGCTACGTACGGTATTCAGCGGACGCTATGGCTACTTCTGTGTTGAAGTCTTGCCTCCTTGGCGGGGACTTTCAGTGGCCTTTTGACGCCCACGACGTTTACTTGCCGTGTTCGGGCTGTTCTTCGGACAGGACCTGTGATGTGTGTGCCGAGTGGATGGAAGACCGGTGGTCGCAGTTGTGGGACTTGTACAGACGTGTCCGGCCCTCCCGGCCGCTTCAGTATCCCCGGAATCCTCCACAGGTGGACGTCACTCCGTCGGCTCCTCGGGCACCGCTCCGTCGTTCGGGCCGTCCGGCCCACAGGCAAGTCCCCTTCTTGCACCATTACCTCACAGGTTCTCCCTCCCCACTCCGAGTCTTCGGAGTAGGGTAGGCGAGTTCCGGAGTCGCGCTCCCCACACTCTGCCTTGTCAGCGCGTGGCTTGAGCCCCATGGGTCTGCTCATCCCCTGCTCTGCTTCGGGCGAGCGGTCTAGGCGAGCTGAGCGTTCGTCAGCCACCCCCTGCTCTAGGTCCCCTGAGCGGGTGCGGATAAACGAACACAAGCGTAGTAAGAAAGAGAGAAAACGTGCTAAGAGAGGTTCTCTCTCATGCTCCGAGACGTCGGAGCGTGACTTGAGGCCCTTAGAAGTGCTGCCCCCCCCCCCCCCCCCCGTTCAGTTGTTTCCGAGCGGGCTCGGCCAGCTTCACTTTCGTCCCCCTCCCCACCCCGTCTCGTCTGGGCGGGTCCGGTGCGACGTTGACTCTCGTCCCCCTCGCTCCGAAGCGTCTGAGCAGGGGTCGCGTGCTCATAAATTGTCACCTCCCCGCTTCGCTTCGCCTGAGCGGGCTTGGCGATGAATTTGTCCCCTCCCCGCTCCGCCTTTCCTGAGCGGGCTAGGTGTGACTCCTTACAATCGCCCCCCCCCCCCCCCCCTTTGTCTCAAGACCGTTTATGTTCGGAGAGTGGTCTCCGTCACCCGCTTGCGGAACCTAGCTTCGCTGCTGACCGTCCATCTATTGCGGTCCCTCCATCACCCGTGTGCAGAACCTAGCTTCGCTGCTGACCGTCCGTCTATCGTGGTCCCTCCGTCCCCGCGGCGCTCCACCCCGCGGGCGTTGCGGGCGGCTCCGTCTATCTCTCGCGCGGCGGTGCGACGCTCTCGGAGCCGGTCGCCTCTCTGTGCGCCTTCGCGAGATGGACGGCCTAGCTTCTTGGAACCAGATGTCCTCAGCCTTCATCCTACGGATTCGGCTTTGGCCATCTTCTTGCGGGACTCTGCGGCTGGATCTCCTTCCCGCCTGTCAGCTGTCTTGTCGGGCTCCTCCTCCTCGGACGTCGTCGGCCCTTCGCTCGGCTCGCAGACGGTCCGCGCCTTGGGAGAGGCCTACCGGCTTTTTGCGAAGTTCCTCCCACCTGAGCGGGCTTAGCGAGACCATAATCTGCCCCCCCCCCCCCCCTGCCCGCCCCGTTCCGACCAGGCGGGCCCGGTGTGTTCCCCTCGCTCCGAAGCGTCTGAGCTGGGGCCGCGTGTTCATAGTTTGTCCCCTCCCCGCTTCGCTTTTCCTAAAGCGGGCTTGGTGTGACCCTAGACTGTCCTCCCCCCCGCCCCGTATCGACCAGGTGGGCCTGGTGTGACGTTGTTGCGCGTCCCCCACGCTCCGAGGCTTCGGAACGGGGGCCGCCTGCCCGGAATTTGTCCCCTCCCCGCTCCGCCTTTCCTGAGCGGGCTAGGCGTGACTCCTTACGCCGGCCCCCCCCCCCCCCGCCCCGTTTTTTTCCAGGTGGGCCCGGTGTGACCAGACCGCTTCGTCTCAAGACCGTTTACGTTCCGAGAGTGGTCTCTGTCACCCACGTGCGGAACCTAGCTTCGCTGCTGACCGTCCGTCTATCGCAGTCCCTCTGTCACCCGCGTGCGGAACCTAGCTTCGCTGCTGACCGTCCGTCTATCGCAGTCCCTCCGTCCCCGTGTCGCGGGTGGCTCCGTCTATCTCTCGCGCGGCGTTGCGGCGCTCTCGGAGCCGGTCGCCCCTCTATGCGCCTTCGCGAGATGGATGGCCTAGGTTCTTGGAACCGGATGTCCTCAGCCTTCATCCTACGGATTCGGCTTCGGCCATCTTCTTGTGGGACTCTGCGGTTGGATCTCCTTCCTGCCTGTCAGCTGTCTCGTCAGGCTCCTCCTCCTCGGATGTCGTCGGCCCTTCGCTCGGCTCGCAGACGGTCCGCGCCTTGGGAGAGGCCTCCCAGCTTTTTGCGAAGTTCCTCCCGCCCGACTGCTGTCCTCCTTCACCCCCGCTGAAGAGACAGGCTTCCACCATGGTCGACGCGCAGAGGCAAGTCAAGCGCCGCAAGTCCCTCACTCAGCCACCTGGCTTCCGGGACCTCACCGATGCGTTCTCCGCCCAGTTAGGACACGACTCCTTCCTTTGGGACCTGGAGGTTTCGTCCCCGCTCCGCGATGTGCAGTCCATCCTGGTAGCGGCCAACCGGGCCGCCTACCTTTCCTCCACCAACGCCATGGCAGCGGCCGCCAATTGTGACCTTTGGCGGCGGGATACCCTTCTGTGTCTGCACGGATCTTCCTCCCCCGCCCCCGTCGGCAGTTCTCGGGTCTCCAGTCGGCGGGTGGCTGTCCCTCTGCAGCGACCATTGGAGATCGCTGTTGACACTGGATCCTTTCCACGGTTTCCACCGGCCTCCAGCTTTCGTTCCAGTCCCCTCCGCCTCTTCGCAGGCCCCCCCTTGTGGACCCAGGCTCCGCTAGACGGTCTTCAGGCGGACGCTCTGCGCGGAGAAGTTTCGGCCCTCCTCGACAAAGCAGCGATAGAGGTGGTTTCGCAACAGGACTCACCAGCATTCTACAGCCGCCTCTTCTCGTTCCAAAACCAGGAGCCAGTTATCGACTTATCGGCGCTAAACAAGTTCATTTCGGCCCCTCGTTTCCGGATGGAGACGGCCAGGTTCCTCCGAGGCGGCCGTCCGACCGATGGACTTCGCGCTTAGCCTCGATCTGTCAGACGCCTATCTTCACGTCCCGTTTCATCCGTCGTCTCGCCGGTACCTTCGGTTTGCCTTTGGTGGGGTCGTTTTCCAGTTCTGCGCCCTCCCCTTCGGCCTCAACATCAGTCCTTGGGTTTTTTCGAGGCTCCTCGACGCAGGGATGGCCTACTTCCGCCAACGATCCCTGAGCCTGGCCTCCAACTACTTGGACGACCTACTGCTGCGCAACCTGTTCGCCTCGGCGCTCCAAGAGGACAGACGCCCTGCTCTCCCTTCTGCGTCGTCTCGGGTTTCTCCTCAATCCAAATCGGATCTTACCCCCTCTCGGCGTTTTCTACATCTGGGGATGGAATTCCTGACCGACCTCAACCTGGTCCGCCTGCCTCTGGCCAGGCGGCAGAAGATCCTCGATCTAGCGCATTCGATGGAGGTAGGTGCCTCCTTCTCAGCCAGGGTCTGGCTTCAACTTCTGGGCCTGCTCAGTGCGGCTGCGGTCTTGCTTCCCTTGGGCAGGCTTTATGCCCGCCCGTTGCAGCTACATCTCCTCCTCCACTGGCGTCCTTCATCAGGCGCTCTTTCGGATCTCGTACCGGTTACTCCCATGGCTCGTCCACACCTCCAGAGGTGGGCGGACCTCGCTTGGCTGGCTACAGGCGTGCCTCTTCACTCACCTCCGCCCCGGTGGTCTCTCTGCACCTATGCGAGCCAGGCCGGCTGGGGCACGCATCTGTTACCGGACTTTGTCTCGGCCTCGGGCCTTTGGCCTTGGGGGTTGTCGGACAAACACATCAACTGGCTGGAGCTGAAGGCAGTTGGCTGGCCCTCAGCTTCTGGCAGGAGACCTTGACCAACCAGGACGTTCTCGTTCTCTCCGACAACTCGACAGTGGTGGCTTACTTACAGACCCAGGGGGGCACGCGCTCGCCCTCCCTGTGCATTCTCCCGTACCACCTCCTCCTCTGGTGCAGGGACCGGAGCATTACACTGCGAGCCCACCACTTCCCCGGCCACCTGAACGTGATCGTGGATGCCCTGTCCCGCCGCGGACAGTTGCTACACACGGAGTGGTCCCTACGCCCGGACATCTTTCGCCTGATCTGCACCCGGTGGGAAACGCCTCTAGTGGACTTGTTTGCCACCAGTTTGAACAACCAGCTCCCGGTCTACGTCTCCCCAGTCCCGGACCCGCTCGCCTGGGTGGTAGACGCGCTCTCCATCCCCTGGGACTGCCCCCTTTCCACTGGACCAAGAGCTGGACCACGGACTTACTCGCGCTAGCGACGGACCCGCCCCTGGAGATTCCTACCCCGCCCACGATGCTCAAGCAGCCCCGCCAGCATCTTTTCCATCCGTGCCCGGAGCGCCTCCTACATGCCTGGAGGTTGTCTGGCAAGCCCTCGCCGCTAGAGGTTCTCGGATGCGGCGGTGGCGGCGTTTGCAGCAGTCCGCAGACTGTCTACACGGAAGGTGTGCGTAGGCAAGTGGAGTGTCTTCAGACCTGGTGTGCCGCCCAATGTCTTCCTCCCACAAATCTAGCCACCCCCAGCTGGCGGAGTTCTTCCTGTGGCTCTTCGAAGAACAAGGCTTAGCCCCCGTTACCATCAAGGGCTACCGCGCCATGATCGTGGACACTTACCGCCACCTGGGCCTTCCAGACCCAGGCACTTGCAAGGATCTGTCGGACATGCTGGCACACTTTGAGCTCCGACGACCAGTCTCCCGTTCCCTAGTACCTCGGTGGGTTCTCGCCTGGGTACTGATGTGGCTGAATACGGACCGTTTCGAACCTCTGCCTTTGGCTCGTTTCTCAGTTTTGACCCGGAAAACATGTTTTCTTCTGGCTCTCGCCACGGCGTCCCGAGTGAGTGAGCTTCACGCGCTCTCGGTACTTCCCACCTGTTTGCAGTTTCGTCCTACGGCTCTGCACAGCTTCTCACCGATCCATCCTTTCTGGCTAAGAACCGCCGCCTTGCGGCGGCTCCTCAGATGCTGACCGTACGGCCTCTCCGTGGAACGGACTTTGCCCCTGAGTCGCGTCTACAGGACACAGTGCGGGCGCTGAGGATTTACCTGCGTCGCTCTAGCCGCGATGCCGGGGGCGTTCTCGCCTCTTCCTCCCACTGTCCACTGGCAGGCCCGATATCTCGGCCCAGACCATGTCGTCCTGGCTGTGGTGGGTGATTAGGTCGGCCTACCAGGACCTCTCCCCAGACGGCGATAGACTTTTTCAGATCCGGGCGCATGAAGTGAGAGCAGTGGCCACCAGTCTAGCTCTGGACCGCAACTGCTCGGTCAAGGATATCGTTACAGCGGTCAGCTGGCGCGCAGACTCCACCTTCGCCCGCTTCTACCTCAGAGACCTATCCGGCCAGCGTGACTCCCTGGCACGGGTGGGCGACACCTCCGCGGCCCAGCACTCCCTCTGCGCGCCGCTGGCGTCTTAGTTACGTCATAGCTGAAATCGTCGGGAGTGCTCTCTCTGGGGCCGGACGGGGGGTTAGGTTTGCGGTTATAGGAACGGCACCCTCCACCTGTTCGACATTCTTCCAGATAGTAATGCCATCGGTAATGTATTTTGAAAAAACAAATGAATTTTTTTTCTAAAATGTATTTTTTTGAAAAATACTTACCAATGGTATTACTCGGACTGCCCTCCCTCCTGCCCCGCTTGCCTCTTTTGGCTAAGTGTGAAACTGACAGGTTCGCCCTGCGAATGCCGGGATAGGGTAGTAAAGGGAGGCCACCCGGGGCCCCTGTGCTTGGAGCCCCGGTGTCTCCTCCCCGGTTGTGTGGGGTACACAACTTTTGGGCTGAAATCTATAGGCAATTGAGTGTATTCCAGATAGTAATGCCATCGGTAAGTATTTTTCCAAAAAATACATTTTAGAAAAAAATTAATTTTTTACTACTTTTGATCAGCAAAAAAAAAAAAAAAATCATTTTGCTTGATCAGGATGATGACTGTGAAGAGGGAGAGATCAAAGAACCTGGCAACAAAAAGCCATATGTCAAGCCGCTGTGCCGTTTCTACATGCGGGGGGCATGCACTTGGGGGCTCAACTGTCGTTTCCTCCACCCTGGCGTCAACGACAAGGGTGTGTATCTTAACGAAAGTAGTGCTCATGGACAAAATCTGCATTTTGCCTATGTGATCTGCACAACGTTTGGCCATAAAAAAGCTATTGACCGATTTTAGCACTACAGGAATCGTGACTCAAACCGCTACCAACACATAGAGGGTTAATGCATGATCACCAAATACAATTTTTTTAAATGTGTTGTTGTTTGTGTTCCTAAGATAATCAGTGATAACCGTGATGAGGAAAACTCTCCACAGCATCATGTACACAGTACAGGTCATGGTAACAACTACATTTCCAACTTTTGCTGTATCATACTCGGATATAGCTTTTGATAACAATATGTCTTCTAGATCTATTCTTTTTTATGGTCATAGTTATTTACATGGTAAACATGAAATATCATGGCAAAGTTAATTAACCCTTTGGGTTTTGGTAGTGGTTTTAGTCACAATTATTCCTGCAGGAATCATCGCGACTTAAACCACTACTCGGATGCAGTGGGCTAGAATATTGTAGAAGCTTGTGTGTGGATGATTTTGTATTACACAAGTGAAGTGTAGTGTGTGGTGAATGTGTATGTTGACTAATATACAGTGCCAGTGTTGTCTGTTGCAGGTAATTACCAGATGATAGAGCTGCCGGGCAGGTGGAATGGGCCCCCTGGTCACATGGGCAGACCCCCCTGGGGAGGACCGGAGGTAAATTGTTCAGTGTTTTTTTAATTTTAACGCATATCATACTGAGGCTAAACACTTCAAATCTGTACACTGCCAAATATGCAAGCTACATTATAGTATTAAAGATAAGGATAGACCAATGGCTTTACTGCAAGGGTGGTGCCAGAATAGCTTGGCGCCTCGAGGCGCCAAGCTATTCTGGCACCACCCTTGAACTATTTTAGTGAAACTTATTTCACACACTGGTGTATTCCGAATGATAACGGTTAAACAACCCCCCCCCCCCAAAAAAAAAAAACGAAACAAAAAAATAACCCCAACAACTTTTAGCTTTTAATAGAACTGTCACATATGGCGTCTTGTTTTGGATAGAGGTCTGACTCTAGTCCGTGTTGGAGTGCTCAACAGGCGACAGATTGACTGTGTTTTAGTTCAAGATGTTAAACATTTTGGGCTCAACATCTTTTTTCCACCACGAAGGTGATTTCAGCGACGGGGCCCCGAGACAAATTTTGACTCCAGCTGGATTGAACCCAGGACCTTTCAGAAGAGAGACCAACGCTCTACCACTGAGCCACCCAGCTCCTCTGTTTTAGTTCAAGGGTGGTGCCAGAATAGCATGGTGCATTAGCTTTTTGGCACCAGCTTTGAACTCACATTGTTTGTCTGTTTTCTGAACTGGAGTACAGTTATGGCACAATTTATGGCACAACTCCAAACTTTGAGGAATTTGAAGATGTTTGCATTTCACTTTCAGGCTCAGTTGTTGGTGTTAGGTTTTTCAGTAACATTTTGAGACAAGTGCAGTATGTGCTGTTTTGTGCATCAGGTGTCTGAGGAACTCAGTGATATTCTACCCCACCAGGGCTGTGTATTAGGTATTCTAGCAACAATGCACTTGTGTTGAGGGGACTGTTCTGCTTTCTTCGTCAGGCTCCTGAAGAGCCCATTGATATTCCACCCCCTCCGGAGGCTCCGCCTTCAGAGTCAGCATGGGAGCGAGGATTGCGACATGCTAAAGAGGTGAGTTTTTGCTACGTAATTTCAGGATTGAAAACAAGAATAAGTGTGCATAATTGATGAATACTAGGTTGACTTCCGTATAAGATATGTCCAAATTGAGTGTTGGGAGTTTGTCTGCTTCCATTTTGGTATTTGCATACTTCAAGAGGGTTGACACTTGAGACGAGAACAAGTTGAAATTTCAGGATGCACTGATTGCAGGTATTTGAAAATAATGTGTCATGCAATATGTAGATTAGGTCAGTTGTTCAGTATATTTAACCTCTTTCTTGGTGGTGGATGCATATTTTGTTTATGAAATCTGTGTTCATTCAAAGGCTAAAAGCCACAACTGTCCAAGGAACATGTAATCAAATTGGTCTCTCTTTCAGCGAGAGACACATCCTGATGAGCCCATGCAGTCGCGATGGCTAAAGAGGATACATATGTCTCTTGCAGTTAGATCGTGTACATTTGTTTTCAGCATTGGAGGGTTTACAAACAATTGTTATGAGTGCATTAACTGCCTAGTGCATGCAGCCGTAAACCGTACTGCTGGTTGCTCCAGAAGATGTTAACTTACCTGCACTGTTGTAAGGTAAACACATCAATATCGGTCCAAGCCAGAGTTTCATTTAGTTTCACAGTTACTTGATTAACTCATTTAGCCCCTACGCTCTACAGCTTGAGATGGAATGACCATGATAATTCAAGGGTTGTGCCAGATTAGCTTGCCGCCTGAAGGCGCCACGCTAATCTGGCACTACCCTTAAATCATCATGGTCAACCCATTCCCTACAACTGGTACATCATGGTTCCATAACATTTCCAAAATTTGGGAATGCACCCAGGGGGTTAAATGAGTTGAGCCTGTCTTTTCCAGCAAATGAAGAAGGCTTCCCAGCGTAAGGAACAGGAGTCCAACTTCGAGGAGAAACGTCTCAACTTGTCTGTGGACGAGGAGCGAGAAATGAACAAGGAGAATGACCGAAGGATGGTGGTTCCGCCTCCCAAAGACCCGTACTACGATCAGCATGCGTGAGTGTTGGATTATAAATCACAGGCTTGTTAGAAGGGGCTAAAGAATACGTCTTGTAAAATTTAGATTCTGTTACATTTTTGGCTCACGTGCGAAGCAAAAGTGAGTTATATTTTGGGCCAGTGGTCGTCTGTCGTCAGTGGTAAACTTTAACGTTGGCATTTTCTCGGAGACTATTCAAGTCACATTCTTCAAACTTGGCCCAAGGATACTTTGTGGTAAGACCTTTCTAAACATACCAATTTGAGTGACCTCTCACAAAGGTCAAGGTCACAGGGGATCAGGAAATAGGTGAAAAATAGCTATATTTTGACATAATTTATTTTTTCTCAAATACTATTCACAACTTTAAACCCAAACTTGCTACAGAGATACCTGATGGGAAGACCTTTCTATGCACACTAATTTGCGTGATCCCTCGGACAGGTCAAGGGTCACGAGAGCTCAGGAAATAGGTCTAAAATAGCCATATTTTGACAAAAGATGTTTTTTCTCAAATACTGTTCACAACTTTAAACCCAAACTTGGTACAGAGATACCTGATGGTAAGACCTATCTATGCATACTAATTTGGATGACCCCTTGGAAAGGTCAAGGGTCACAAGAGGCTGGCAAATGTGTGTAAAATGCTGATTTTTGATAAAATTATAGGTATTCCCAAATTTTTGCAAATTGACAGATGTGTGAAAAAATGCTTACATTTTCAGAAAACATGGATTTTGCTGCTGCATGAGCCAGGCCTTGTCACAAAGGTCACACATATGTAGATTGGTGATACACGTGAGCCATAATAGCTTTGCCTTTTTGGCTTACGTGTGAAGCAAAAGTGAGTCAATGTTTTGGGTTAGTGGTCCGTCCACCATCGTCCGTGGTAAATTTTAATGTTGGCATCTTATCGGAGACTATTCAAGCCAGATTCTTCAAACCTGGCCCAAAAATACTTTGTGGCAAGACCTTTCTAAAACATACCAGTTTGAGTGACCTCTCACAAGGTCAAGGTCACAAGAGATCAGGAAATATGTCAAAAATAGCTATATTTTGACATAATTTACTTTTTCTCAAATACTATTCACACTTCAACCCAAACTTATTACAAAGATACCTGATAGTAAGACCTTTTTATGCATACTAATTTGGTTGATCCCTTGGAAGGGTCGAGGGTCACAAGAGCTCAGGAAATAAGTGAAAAATAGCCATATTTTGACAAAAAAAGTATTTTTCTCAAATACTATTCCCAACTTCAAACCCACATTTGGTACAGAGATACCTGATGGTAAGACCTATCTATGCATACTAATTTGGATTACCCCTCGGAAAGGTCAAGGGTCACGAAGGGCTCAGGAAATAGGTCCGAAATAGCCATATTTTGACAAAAGATGTTTTTTTCTCAAATACTAATCACAATTTTAAACCCAAACTTGCTACAGAGATACCTGATGAGAAGACCTATCTATGCAAACTAATTTGGATGACCCCTCAAAAAGGTCAAGGGTCACAAGGGCTCAGGAAATAGGTCCTAAATAGCCATATTTTGACAAAAGATGTTTTTTTCTCAAATACTATTCACAACTTTAAACCCAAACTTGTAACGGAGATACCTGATGGGAAGACCTTTCTGTGCACACTAATTTGGGTGATCCCTCGGAAAGGTCAAGAGTCATGAGAGCTGAGGAAATAGGTGAAAAATAGCCATAGTTTGACAAAAGATGTTTTTTCTCAAATACTATTTACAACTTAAAACCCAAATTTGTTACAGAGATACCTGATGGTAAGACCTATCTATGCATACTAATTTGGATGACCCCTTGGAAAGGTCAAGGGCACAAGAGGCTGGCAAATGTGTGTAAAATGCTGATTTTAGATAAAATTGCAAATTTTTCAACCAAATTTGGTACAAAGATAGCTGATGATAAGACCTTCCTATGCATACTAATTTAGTCAACTCATCACAAAGGTCAAGGGTCACGTGGGGGGGGGTAGTTTGACAGATGTGTGAAAAATGCTTACATTTTCAGAAAACATGGATTTTGCTTCTGCAGAAGCCAGCCCTTGTCACAAAGGTCACACATATGTAAATCGGTCATACACGTGAGCCATAATGACTTTGCCTTTTCTTGTTTTTAATTAATTTTATTTTAGCTGACTCCATGCGCCAATCAGTAAGGACCGTAACTGCAAAATCTTTATACATGTCCAAAGTAACTGGATTAGTGGTGAGATATTTAGAAGTTGGTCTTTTCTCTACAACTTGGTTTGAAATATCAGTTATTATAGGTCAGTTAATTGCATTTGTACTTTGCATGTGAAAATGAGTTGGTGTGGTATGGTTTCAGGTATGAGGAAGATGAATATTACAAGCCTCCAGACACTATGAACCAATGGCAGAGCGGTCGCTATGAAAACTTTGAGGTTCACTACAACCGGGAGCAGTCTTTTTCTCCATACAATAGGGTAAGATTATTTTTGTCAGAGTATACGTCGAATAAGTTTTTCTGTGATGTGTTGTGAATGTTGGAAATTTTTTTTTTTTTTTTTTTGGGGGGGGGGGGGGGGGGGGGGGGGGCGTGGGGGGGGGGGGGGGAATACATTTGTCAAAGGTACAATGTACTTGTAAACATTTTTTTAATTTGTCAAATCTTCTCCTGAGCATGCACACACAGACACTTAATCCCTTTTATTCTGACACACTACTTCTTGAAATAAATTTGACTCTGATAGTTCACGGGTGGTGCCAGAATCGCTTCGCGCCTGAGGCGCCATGCTATTCTGGCACCACCCTTGAACTAAAATGGTTGATCTATCTGTGGCAAGGGGGCAGGAGGGAGTAATGCCATTGGTAAGTATTTTTCGAAAAAGTACATTTTAGAGAAAAATTCATTGTTTTCTCAAAATACATTACCGACGGCATTACTATATGGAAGAATAGCGAAGAGAAGGAGGGTAGCCGCCCCCTACCACTCTGCGAATTATAAGGCCCGAAGGCCCCCAGCGGAGCACTCCCAACGATTTCAGCTAAGAGTTACATAGGGCGCGAGGAGGGAATGCTGGGCCGCTGAGATGTCCCCGACCAGGGCCAGGGAGGCACGCTGGCCGGATAGGTCGCGGAGGTAGAAGCAGGCGAAGGTGGAGTCGGCCCGACAGCCAACCGCCGCCACAATGTCTTTAATGGAGCAGTTGTGGTCAAAAGCCATGCTGGTGGCTACTGCTCCCACTTCGTGCGCCCGGATATTCAGCCTCTTATCCCTGTCAGGGGAGAAGTCTTTGTAAGCCGATCGAATGATCCACCGCAGCCAGGATGAAATCGTCAGTGCTGAGTGAGATATTAGGCCTGTCCGGTGATAGCGGCAGGAAGAGGCAGGAGCGCCCCTGGCAGCGCGGCTTTGTGCGACGCAGGTAAATCTTAAGCGCCTGGACAGGGTTCTGTTGGCGCGACCCGCGGGACTGATCCGTACCTCTGAGCGGACGGATGGTGAGCACCTGAGGAGCGGCCAAGGGAGGTCGGTTTTTTGGCCAGAAAGGATGGGTCGGTGAGGAGCTGCGCCGAGCCATCCGACCTAAACTGCAAACAGGCGGTACGCACTGAGAGTGCGTGTAGCTTGCTCACACGGGACGCAGTGGTGAGGGCCAGGAGGTAACACATTTTCCGGATCAGGTTGGAGAACCGTGCCAAGGGCAGGGGTTCGAAGCGGTCCGAGTTTAACCAAGTCAGCACCCAGGCAAGATCCCAACGAGAGATGAGTGAATGGGAGACTGCCCGTCGGAGCTCAAAGTGGGCCAAAGGTCCAAGAGGTCTCTGCAAGTGCCCGGATCTGGGAGGCCCAGGTGGCGTAAGCGACCAAACCGTCCCAAGGGATGGAGAGCGCGTCCACCGCCCAGGCAAGGGGGTCTGGTACGGGCGAGACAAAGAGCGGGAGCTGCCTGTTCCACCTGGTGGCGAAGAGGTCGATTAGCAGCATGTCCCACTGCGCGCAGATCAGCCGAAAGATGTTCGGGCACAGGGACCAGTCCGTGTGGAGGAGCTGGCCACACCGGGAAATGGAGTCCGCGGGGACGTTTAGGCAGCCCGGGATGTGGCGGGCCCGGAGAGAAATGCCACGGTCCCTGCACCAGAGCAGGAGATGGTAAAGGAGGATAACAGCGAGGGCGAGCGAGTGCCCCCCTGGTTCTGTATGTAGGCCACCACCGTTGTGTCGTCCGAGAGAACTAGGACCCCCTGGTGTCCCAGTGTCTCCTGCCAGGCGCTGAGAGCTAACCACACCGCCTTCAATTTCAGCCAGTTGATGTGCTTGCCGGTGGCGGGAGGTGGGGGGGGGGGGGGAGGAGGAGGATGAGTGCAGGGGCACACCCACTGGAGGTGGGGTCGGGACTAGAGGAAGAATGGGGACCGGGTCCGCCAGCCCGTCGGAGGACGGGCGCCAGTGCAAAAGAAGGTGAAGGGGTAACAGATCCACTGCCGCACTGAGGAGTCCCAGGAGCTGTAGCCAGACCCTGGCGGGGAAGAAGTTCCCTAGTTCCATCTGACGAGCGAGCTCAGCGATCTTCTGCCGCCGCGCCACTGGGAGCCGCACCAGGTTGAGGTTGGTCAGGAATTCCATGCCCAAGTGGATGAACCTGCGTGACGGCGTGAGATCCGACTTGCCCGGATCGATCAGTAAACCGAGCCGTCGGAGAAGGAAGAGGAGAGAGTCCCTGTCGTCTTCCAGGGCCCTGGCGATCTGGTTGCGAAGGAGCAGATCGTCTAGGTAATTGGAGGCCGGGCTCAAGGACCGCTGCCGGAACTTGGCCACCACCACGTCGAGGAGCCTTGTGAAGACCCTGGGGCTGATGTTGAGGCCGAAGGGTAGGGCTCGGAACTGGTACATGACCCCGCGAAAGGCGAAGCGCAGATATCGGCGGGAGGCAGGGTGAATGGGGACATGTAGATACGCGTCCGCCAAATCGAGGCTGAACGCGAAGTCCAGCGGCCGGACCGCCAAGCGAAGGACCCTGGCCGTCTCCTCCGAAAGTGTGGCGCGGAAATGTATTTGTTTAGCGCTGACAGGTCGATGACTGGACGCTACTTGCCACCGGGCTTGGGTTTGACGAACAGACTGCTGTAGAAGGCCGGGGAGTCGTGATGGGAGACTACCTCTGTGGCCGCCTTGCGGAGCAAGGCACCCACCTCTCCAAGAAGGGCGTCTGCCTTGAGCGGTTCGCATGGTAACTGGGTCCAGAGGGGGGGACCATCGCAGAGGCGGCGGGGACTGGAAGGAGATCTGAAGCCTTTGGAAATGGTTGAGAGGATCCAGGGGTTGTCCGGGAACAGTGAGCGCCAAGCTTCGCTGTGAAGGGCCAAACGCCCGCCGACTGGCGCGACCCACAACCTTGCGGGAAGCGAGAAAGCGTGAGGCGGAGGGGGCGGCGGCAGGTCCTTGGACGCCTCTTTGACAGTCTGTCACGTCCCCAAAGAGTTGCGAGCCCCCAAGCGTTGCCTGGCGAGCTGAGACTTCACTGACTTAGGAAGATCCGCACAGAAGCGAAGGAGGGTGTCCCGGCGCCAGAGGTCACAGTTGGCCGACGCCGCCATGGCGCTAGTTGACGATTGATAGGCCGCCTGGTTAGCTGCCACCAAGATGGAATGGATGCCAAGGAGGGGGGACGTGGCCGCCAGGTCCCAGGTGTCTTCCAAACATCGCAGCACTGCCTGCGTCGCCAGTTCCAAAAACCTGGAGCAGGCATGAGAGTTGCGAAAGAGGGTCGCGATCTTGTCCAGTGCGCAAGGCCAACCGTGCTGGAGCAACCTGCGGCCCCCCACCCACCCTCCGCCTGAGTCGGCGCTGACGGATCCAGGGCGGGGAGAGGCACCGAGAAGGCTTGGGAATGCCCGGCGTACCACTCCTGGCGAAAGCTCATGTTGAAACCGGCGGGCCAACGGGAGTCCGCGAAAAAGCCATTGTCGCCGAAGCTGTCCTGGCGAAGATGAGTGGAAAATGCATCCGCGAGGTCCTGGAAGCCGGCTGGCTGCGGGAGCGACTTGTGATGCTTGGCCGGCCTCTGAGCAACCACTAAGGCGGACGCGGTCTCTTGAGGGGGGGGGGGGGGGGAACGGAGGGCAGAAGCCTGGCGGGAGGAAGGAGGAGATAAGGCGGGCCGTCTACTCGAGGGAGCGGATGGTCTGGGAGCCAAGCGTAAGCCCGTCCGCCGGGGAAGATGAAGAAGAGGAAGAAACAGCCGACTGGGCGACGGGAGATCCGGCGGGGGTGTCCCTGAAGGAAAATCGCCAAAGCGCAGTCTCCTGGATGCAGGTTGAGGGCGTCAGGGTCGTCGGCCGGGGACAGCCTGTCCTGCGGCGCCTGGAAAAAAGGCGACCCACTCCGGGAACGAGGGTCAGCCGAAAGGGCTGGCGACGGGTCACTGCGCGTGGAGCAGTGGGGGGGGGGGGGGGGGGGTGCGTACGCGAAGCCTGAGATGAAGGGCGCCGCGGAGAGGTGGAGGGGCATTGGCCGTGCGTGGAGCGTATGACCAAGCGCAAACGATGAAGGAGGCGTGGGCGGCTCCAGAAGGCCACCGCTCCCCATGGGGGACTAGCCGGGGAGTCCACGACGAGTGGCTGGTGGGAGGACCACGGAAGCCGCGGGCTGTGCTTGGAACGAAGGAGCGAGGGGGCAGCGACCTTAAATCTCGCCAGTCCCATCCAGACGCAGTGGGGGGGGGGGGGGGAGAGTGACCGAGTCTCGCCGGCCCCGACTGGACTGAGGGGTGGGGGCTGGGGGAGAAATGTAGGGCTCTCTGGCCCCACTCGGGCGAATCAGAGCAGGGGGGGAGCAAATCTAGAGCTTGCCAGCCGTGCTCAGACAGGTTGGAGCGTGGGGAGAGCACGACCGAGTCACGCCGGACGAATCGGAAGCAGGGGGGCAGGGCGGGGGGGGGGGGGGGGGGGGGTGATGCATGTGAAGCACGTCGGTCCCGCTCGGACGAATCGGAGGGGGGGGGGGGGGGCAAATCTAGGGCTTACCGGCCACGCTCGGACAGATCGGAGCTGGGGGGGAATGCGACCGAGTCTCGCTGGCCCCGCCTGGACGAATTGGAGCAAAAGGGGAGGGAGGGGGGTGCGCATGTGAAGCTCGTTGGCCCCGCTCGGACAAATCGGAAGGGGGGTGAGGGGAGCGCGACCGAGTCTCGCCAGCCCTGCCTGGATGAATCGGGGGGGGGGGGGGGGGGGGGGGGGGCAGCAATTTTTGGGCTCGCCAGCCACGCTCTTGCCGGGTTGAAGCATGGGGGGGGGGAGGGGGACCGAGTCCTGCTGGCCCTGCCCGGATGAAACGGAGTGGGGGGGGGGGGGGAGGGAGTGGACGAACGTAAGGCTCGCGGTCTCGCTCGGATGAATCGGAGCGGAAATGGAGCGTATGTAAGTCTCGCCTGCCCCGCTCTGAAGCCTCGGAGGGGGGGTGGTGGGGGGGGGGGGAGAGCATCTCTGAAGCTCGCCGGTCCGGGGGTCCCGCTTGGAAACCTCAGAGGAGGGGGGGGGGGGGGGGGATGGTCTCTAATCTCTAAAGCATGCGTAGAAGGAACGCACTTACCTGGGGGCACCAAGGCCCGAACGACAGGGGGGGGGGGGGGGGGGGGGGGGGAGGGAGAAATGTAGGGCTCGCTGGCCCCACTCAGGCGAATCAGAGCGGGGGGGGGGGGGGGGGGAGCAAATCTAGAGCTTGCCAGTTTGCTTGGACGGGTTGGTGCGAGGGGAGAGCATGACCGAAGCACGCCGGCCCAACCCAGACGAATCAGAAGCGGGCGGGGGGGGGGGGGCGGATGCATGTGAAGCACGTCGGTCCCGCTCGGACGAATCGGGGGGGGGGGGGGGGGGGGCAAATCTAGGGCTTACTGGCCACGCTCGGACGGATTGGAGTTGGGGGGGAACGCGACCGAGTCTCGCTGGCCCCGCCTTGACGAATCGGAGCAAAGGGGGGGAGGGGGGTGCGCATGTGAAGCTCGTTGGCCCCGCTCGGACAAATCGGAAGGGGGTGAGGGGAGCGCGACCGAGTCTTGCCAGCCCTGCCCGGATGAATCGGAGCTGGGGGGGGGGGGGGGGGAGGGCGGGCAGCAATTTTTGGGCTCGCCAGCCACGCTCTTGACAGGTTGAAGCATGGGGAGGAGGGGGGCCGAGTACTGCTGGCCCTGCCCGGACAAAACGGAGGAGGGAGTGGACGAACGTAAGGCTCGCTGGTCTCGCTCGGACGAATCGGTGCGGGAGGGGAGCGTATCTAAGTCTCGCCTGCCCCGCTCTGAAGCCTCGCGTCAAGGGGGGGAGCATCTCTGAAGCTCGCCGGTCCCGGGGTCCCACTCGGAAACCTCAGAGAAGGGGGGAGGGGGGGTATGGTCTCTAATCTCTAAAGCATGCGTAGAAGGAACGCACTTACCTGGGGGCACCAAGGCCCGAACGACGGAACGCAGGGGGGCCAGTCGAGCTGCCGCACCGACCACATCCGAGCTGGCGCGCCGCAGAGGTCCCGTAGAGAGCAGGGGTGCTGGGGGAGGCTGCTGGGGCTGGGAAAGACGCTCCCGCCGGTAGAAATCCCAGAGCTGAGACCAACGCTCTGCTCTCCATGAGGCACACATGTTACACGTCCGACCGGAAGAACGGGAGGCAGACTTCGTGGGCGTTCGTGGGCCACTGAAAGTCTCCACAGCGAAGGCAGGTCTTCATCTGCGCACTCACCATAACACCCAGTCACTTCCCCCGAAGAAGGCACAAATTCCCAACAAGCACACTAGCCGGTGCCAATGTAAGAGTCCAGGCACATAGAACCACAAAGTCCGAGACTTCTTCTTCATCACACTTGGAGTTTGGCTCTCAAAATGAAATCTGTGGTCTTCTGTAGCGCCTCCACAGGTCCGTACATTTTCTCTTGTAGAGTGGCGGGCTTCAGCCATATCTCCTCCCTCAGCAGCTGGTGGTTCCCACAGTCCTGGAGGATGTGCTCTGTGGTCTGCTTTGTTTCTCCACAAGGGCACAGGGGAGATGGCACAAGGTAAAAGTCCGAGACAAAGCAGGACCATACACAGCCGCAAACGCTTTCTGTCTTAGCTAGGCCGAAACACAACCGCACACGGTCGAGCTAAGGTAAAACTGGCGGGCTTACGCCCAACATGCGACCGGATAGGGAGGGAAGGGGAGGCCACCCGGGGCTCCTACGCATGGATCCACGGTGTCTCCTCCCCAGTTGTGCAGGGGCACAGCTTATTACTTACTTACTTACTTACGCCTGTCACCCCTACCCGGGTATAGGCCGTCGACGAGAGACCTCCAGCAACTCCTGTCCTGTGCTTCTCCTTCGATTCTACTCCAGGTGGTTCCCAGTCTCTTGATGTCTGCTTGGAGGTCTCGACGCCAGGAGTTTCTCGGCCTACCTCTTTTCCTCTTTCCCTGAGGGTTCCATGACAATGCCTGCCTAGTGATACTGGAGGCACAGCTTATGCTTATGCTTAGGCTGAAATCGGTAGGCTAATGGGTATCTTCCATATAGTAATGCCATCGGTAATGTATTTTGAGAAAACAAATAGGTTGTGGGCCAATTGGCCCACTCAGTCAAAATTCAATGGGCAAATTCAATGAGCAGTGGGCCAATCATTCCTCGACATAGATCTAACAGGGAGACAGTCCTTCTTTCAAAGTGAAAAGTTTTCTGAGAATTAGGTCGGCTCATAGAACAATGGTTCTCATTGGTCAAATAGTTAATGAGTGAACCAATTGCAGGCTAGAATCTATGTTGAGTAGCATGATGACTCCTGAAACATACCTACAGCGATCACAGAATGGCACCGATCGAATTGTCAGGTACCTTTTTCAGTTTTAGTCTAAGCCAATTGTGGTTATTTGGTTTGTTTCAAGCATCGTTTATAGAATTGTGCAAGAAATAAACCCACGGCTGGTGCGCGTTCACGTGAAAACAATGCGCCCGATGTCGCGCACCCCAGAAAAGGAGTTGGCCAACATGAGATTCGATGCGATAATTGGCATGGGGTGCGTTCCCAAAATGAACCCTGCTTCATAGGACAATAAGCAGATTAAAAACTCCGCCGCATAATGTAATGGATTAAATATGCACCAACGTGAGCAAGACTGATGAGGATTTCTTGTCTTATTTATGCCCCCCCACCCAGGTCTGCCCTGTGGGACTTGGGTGGGGTTAACTACTTTTTAGTTCCCTGGGTCACCCTGGTCAGCCCCACAGGGTGGGTTTCCCTTCTATTCTGGGGCATGTGTTTCTGTCTACCCTTGGTCCATTCACCTGTATTTTCCTTTTTTGAACTCTCCCTACTGTCTGCACTGCCTGTAGCTCTTGATGTTGGATGTGTGTTGCGTAATGGTCTTAGCTTTATTTAGGCCGCATGTTGTAGGTTTATTTAACGTATTGGACCGGCTGGCGACATACATTCAATATTCTGTTTAGTTTTTTTTTTTCACAAGCAGTGCAGGCACATCCTGAGAAAGTCTTGTTGCTGTCGGGACGTTAAGCAATGTACAATCAATCAATTATTTATGCCAGGAAAAGGAGTACTACCCACCACCTCCTATGGAGAGGTACCCTGGGCCTCCTGGCCCTCCTCGTCCCTACAGCCCTCCTGTTGACAAGTGAGTTGTTTGGTCAAATTATTTGTTCACACTTCTGCATGTATTCCTTTATAAACTACTTTCGTTATGTATTAATTTTTGGGTATAACGTGAAACAATTTGGGTCCCCTTGAATTTTATCCAGAATTTACCATATTCTGTACATGTGTCATTTCTTGTTAGCCCTTTGGCTGTCCATAGCACTTTTTGATGAGGCGATTCCTGAGTGTTGTAAACAGCCAAAGGGTTAAACTCCTTGGCTATCCAAATTCAGTGTCTCTGTATTATGTGGTGTCATGTGTGCTAAATTTACTGCTACACTGTATTGCAGATTGTATTCCTGGGCCTGGGTGCACAAGACACTTCTAGATAAAAACAATTGAAAGCCTAAAATCATTTTAGATAAGATTAAGAGGCTTTAATACAGTTGTAAAACTGTGACATGACACGAATCCTACCTAAAGTTAATGCTGATGCAAAATACTGGCTATTTTTAGAACAGTTTTAGTGTGTTTAGAATAGCTTTGTGCACTTCTAAAGTTATGAGCAAAAATCTTCTCTAAAATGTTTGTCAAACGTCCATGCACCGCATCAAACAGCACTAAAAATTATTTTTTAAAAACATTTATAAATTTTAACTTTGAAAATTGTTTTAAGACTTTATGCACACTCCCTTGGAATGCGAGCACACCCACGTGTACGTGCTCTAACATTTCTGTTGAGGTTTCTCACACAAGAAACAAATGCTGTGTGAGCATCACCAACACCTTGGAGACAAGCTGGGTAGCTCAGTTGTTAAAGTATTTGACTCTCGTCCAAAAGGTCGTGGGTTCGATCCCAGCTGGGGTCAACATTTGTACAGACCTCTTTTTGGTGCCCTGTCTTTGAAATCACCTTTGTGGCGGGCGAAAGACGTTAAGTCCTAAACGTTTAACATTTATAAAGTTTTTGGAGACGATCTCCATCGTTTTCTTCACTGCTAGAAGTCTCGTCGCTCATCTCATAGTCATTATCATCAATATCTTCGTCACCACTATCTTCGCCCATCATCAGCTCTGCATTCACTTCTTCCAAGCCATGATTTTCCGCCGATCAGACGGAAATAGCCAGAGTTTTCTCCCTTCAATTAAGCCAAGGTTGAATGATGCCAAAAATAGATTCGGAACTGATAGCACTGTATGGCGGGAACGGCAGTCTGTCGGTTGCGGACGTCTTTTGTAATCCTGCGCAGCCAACAGAGTCATTTGACGACGGAAATGTGTTAAGAGTTAGAAACATGTCGTTTACCTAGGTGTTGGTAACTTTCGCGTGTTGTGAAGAAAAAGCCATCATATAGAAGTTCAAGACAACGGTTTTATCCTCTCGTGCTATCTAGATTTGGCCGACACCCGCGAGATGATAGGATGGAGAAGTACAGAGGGGACCCTCGTATGTTGGAGGACATTCGTAGTCCCAGCCCTCCTCCCACCGTCCCTCAACGACGACCCGCAGATGAGTGGCATGACCCATGGAGGAGGTAATTCTGTCAAGGGTACTGCCTGATTAGCTTGGTGCCTGTCCAGGTGCCAGGCTAATGAGGCCCTACTTTTGGGCAATGGTGGTTGAAATCAACTAGTTTCATAGTGACTTTCATGTTTTACAGTGTCGTTACAAATCATTTACCTAGTATGCACACCAGATCCAGACGTGAACTCTTAACAAAATTACTTAGTAGCAAAGTACATAATACAGAAAAGTTCCTGACGGAACTTTTCTGTATTATGTACTTTGCCACTAAGTAATTTTGTTAAGAGTTCATTTCTGGATCTGATGTGCATGCTAGATAATGGTTTGTAACAACACATTCACTGATACTGCGCCCAAAATAGCTAACACACACACTGCAAACGAACCTTGCCTGGGCGGATCTCGCTGCTGGTAGTGTTTTAGTGGAAGTAATTTTGCAGAGGTTGAAGTGAACATCCATAGGCAATGAGCTACTATCAGCTGAATTAAATGTATGGCTACATCACCTATCAAGTCGGGTCAAACTGATTTTATTAGTTCATACTCGTTAGAGTGGAATGTCTAAAGCAGTACACATATCAAGATTTAAAAATTTCTCTGATGTCAGGTCCAAGTCTCCCAAAGCCAACAGGCGTGGTCGTAGCAGGTCCCGCAGTCGCAGAGGCCGTCGCTCCCTCAGTGATTCATCATTCTCATCAAAGTAAGTCACTTGTTGAAAAACAAATGAAGTATTTTTAACCCCCTTGTGCATAAACAGCCACTGGCATAGTTTACGGTACAGGTTGATAAACATTACCTGTGGATGCATGCACGTGGGGGTTAATAAAATCTGTTACAGTTTGATCACTTGTTCCAGTGTTGAAATTTAACCCCTTCACTGCTGCGGAAACTGTAACACGATCCAACTGCAAGAGACATGGATCTTCACGAGCCCCCGCAACTACGGGGGCTCATGAGGATCTGTGCCTCTTGCTGAGACCAGTTTGTATCCATGTTTCTTGGACGGTGTTGGCTTGTGGTTGTAGAATAAACCAAGATTTCAGAAACAAAAATGTATGTACAGCGGCAGGGAAGGGGTTAAAGTTTGAATTTATAATTGTTGACGATTTTAATAAATTTTGTGTTCAGCCAGTTTATTGGGAAAATTATTGATGAGTTCATATTTCTTTTTAATTTAATTGTTGGAGGAGCCTGGCAGGACAGTGACTTCAGAAATGTATGGTAAAAGGAAAATGAGGCCATTGTATACTTTTCACCTTGTTACTACCGTTTGCAAGAGCAGGCATAGATCCTCAGGAGCCCCAGCCTGCTGCAAGGAACTTGGAAGATCTGTGTCATTTGCTGTCCATTTTTCTTTGGCCATAGGTGAGGGGTTGGTTTTGACAGTTGACGTAACCCTTTGGCTGACAGTAGCACTTGTTGAGGTGATTCCTGCAGGAATCACCTCGACAACCAGCGCTACTGACAGCCAAAAGGTTAAGGATCCTGGTATGCTGTTTCAAATCCCTGCATTTATTTGTCTAAAACTGCCCGATATTTCAGTTCCCGTTCCCGATCTCGATCCTCCTTCTCCCGAAGTAGCCGGTCATTCAGTCGATCGTCAATTAGTTCCAGGTAAGTCCATGCTTATGGGGGCACTCAGCCATGTGCAGGTATAGAAAGGCAGTGATGTGAGCATGGCTTGTTATTAACAGGACAAAGACTTCCAACTGTTCGGTAGTAGCGGAAGAGGATGCAGCATGTTCGTTAACCCTCTTCTGCATGCAAGTGCATATGCAAGGCGGATCTTGAAAATATCACCAAAGGGAATCAACTCCATAATTTTGAATGGGTGACATTAAAAAAAAAATGTTTAAAAATATTTAGACCAGTTTTGAGAAAGAGCAATTATTTTTTCTAAAGATATAAAATAAACATTTGTAGAGCTGTAAAATGTGTAAGGAAATAGAGGGAAAAATAATCTAAAGTTGAATGAACTGCTGTTTTACGTACTGTGAATCTTGCTGATGATCACAAGCTTCATCCTCAGACGATGATGATGACTAAAAAAAAAAATGATCCCCAAGTCATCCCATTCCAAATTAAGTCAGATTCTTCCCCTCTTCTATCCACTTTCACCAAGTCTTGCTCTGTAAATCCCTCAAAATCTTCATCGTCCCTGCTCTCCCCCACCAATGATCACTACAGTTCAAGGCCAGCCATTCTTACCGATGCTCGATTCGCACTTGAAACTTTAAAAATTTGTTGCTCCGTAAGGAAACATCCAAAATGCACATGGCATGCTTTGACAGGAAGTGGAAAGAATCGCGAAAATGAGGCTTGTGGTCTCGCGAGATTTCTATTACTATGGTAAACATGGCAGCCTCCACAGTATACACATGGTTCAGCGGGCGTTCTATGCACAAACGCTGTGTGTTTTCAGCGGGCGCTGGCGGGCGCTCTTTGCAGAAGAGGGTTAACCATTTGTCTGTCAGTAGTGCTTTTTGTCAAGGTGATATTTCAGGAATCACAACAAGAAAGAGTGCTGCTGACAGCCAAAGGGTTAATGTTTGTTTTTGTTTGTTTCAGTTGAAAGTTAACATCTTTGTTGGTTTTCTTTGCTACTGACTGCATCAGCAATTTTTGCTACCTTGATTTCTGTGACAAGATCATACAGGATATGATGATACATTAAGTTAGCCCTTTTAGCGCCATGGACGCATTTCCCAAATTTTGGAAGTGTTACTTAATGACTATGTACCACTTGCAGGAGGTAGATTGACCCTGATAATTCAAGGGTAGTGCCAGATTAGCTTGGCACCTGAAGGCACCAAGCTAATTTGGCACTACCCTTGAATTATCATGCTCAATCTGCTGTAGGTGTTGGCGCTGAAAGGGTTATAGAAATAGACTGACAGGTGTTAAGTTATGAATTGTGTAGGTTTTATTTGTGCAGTAAACTTTTGATGTAACAAACAGCCAGGGGACTCCAGTTGGTTTGTTATATCCAAAGTTTGTTACATGCAAATTATAGAAAAGGTGTAGTTGATGAAAGAAATGTTGATCCGATATTGCATAATGTTCTAGATGTAGCTAGCTGAATGAAGAGCAGAGTGTGTATTTGGTGCATGTATGAATGTGTGTGTGGTGGGGTTCATGTATGCAAGTGTGTGTGTGATGCATGAAAGAGTGTGTGTGAGTGCGCATGTGCCTCATGTATATGTGTGCTTTTGTATGACACGTCACAATGACATGATGATACACACATGCTGTGCGCTCATGTCCAGATCCCGGTCACCAGAGCCAGCACCCCCTGGTGTGGACAGAGGGGAGAGAACACATGGATCGCCACAGGGACGTTACATGTGAGTTAAAAAAAAAAGTTTTGTTTTATTTTATTGTTGTTTCCTCAAAATACATTACTGCTGGCATTACTATATGGAAGGTACACTTAGCTTACCGATTTCAGCCTAAGGATCTGTTGTGTATACATTATACATACACAACCATAGAGGCGACTAGAGGGAGTCGTTTCCAAGAAACCCTGAGTAGCCTCCCTTCCCTCCCTATACGGGTCACATGTATAGTGGTGCCACGCCAGTCGAACGCACCACGTGTTTCCTACACGTGCTCAGCTTCGGATACCCTTGGTTGCCCTTGGATACCTGTGGATTCTTTTGGATTATGTGGTGTGTTGTACCTCACCTTGGACTACCTGTGGTTTCCTTGGACTAAGCATGTGGGTCCCTTGGTTGGTGTCTCTCCTTGCTTGCCTTCCGTCGTTCTGGATATGGCTAGGTAAGGTCTCGGGGCTTGCCTCTCTCGGGCAGGTTCACCTACTGGCAGAGGTATTTCCTCAGATAGCAGATGGTTTGTACACAGCCGGCCTTTACTGTGTCACCGGTCATGAGTTTTCGCTCACGTGGACCTTTGTTAGTATGGGCCGCGTGCTGTTGCCTCGCATGTGTTCCGCTCTCGGTTGCAGTGCATCGTTGCGTACTTGTCGTCGGTGTAAGGGGCTTCAGTGGCCAATGGATTCCCACACACTGTCTCCCTTGCTTCGGCTGCTCCTCCGCACGGCTGTGCGAGAGATGCGCTCCATGGAAGGAGCAACGATCGTCTCAGTTGTGGGAGTTCTACCGGCGTGACCGCCTGTCTGCCTACCGGGAATGCCCACAGCCTCCCCACCCCCTCGGCGGGCGACCTGGGACATCGTGGGGCTCTCCTCCCACCGCGCGCTTCTTGCTGCGCCTGTCATGGCCCTCATGACCATGTCCCCCCCCTCCCACCTGCCGGCTGGATTTCTTCGCCGGACTGCAGGGACTCCAGGAGCTCACGTCGTCCGGACCACCAGCCTCAACTCTGACGGAGGTACGCTCGCGTTTATGCGCATGCTCTCCGTCAGTCTGTGTCTCGCTACCCGGGCCGCGGATCCGCTGGGCTGTTGATGTTGCTGGACCCTCCTTCCCTACTGCGTGCTTGGCTCGCGGCGGCAAGGGCACCGCCCTGCGCTCAGCGCAGCCCTCACCGGGACAAAGATCCAGGCCCCCCTCGGGGTCGCACTCTACCTCTCGGTGCCGTGCGGCTTTCGGGTCCCTCGCCGCACGCAGCCAGGATTCACGAGGCCAGCGGGACCCCGCCTGTCTACAGCACAGGTCGGCTTCCTGAGAACAGCGGCACCCGGCCTGTCTACAGCACAGATTGGATGCCAGAGACCTGCGGGACCCAGCCTGTCTATAGCACAGGTCGTTTTCCCAGGGAACAGTGCCCTTCAGGGTGCCGCCATGATTGGCGTGATTTCCCTAGTGTCATCCTTCCCCACGTTGTGCGCCTCCGTAGCCACGATCGGACCCCCCCCCCCCCCCCCCGCCGGCGACCCCCTGTGTTTCGCTCTGTGGCGACCGCCCCTGGGGGGATGCCGACGATGCGCTTAGTCTCCACCCGGAGGACTCTGCGTCATCTCTCTTCTCACCAGACCTTCCCTCCTCGGGCCGGTGCTCGTCCCCTTGCGCAGTCCTGTGGCAGTGCCCAGTCCCGTTCCCCCTCACGCAGCCCACTATACATGTGACCCGGATAGGGAGGGAAGGGAGGCTACTCTACTAGAACTCTTGTTTCTCTTCCTCGTCACTGTCATTATTGGGCGCATAACACTAGATGACGTTCAGCTTGATCTTTTTCCTGGTTCTAAAAGCTGCTGTGATAATTCTTGGCGTTGGCAAGACTGTTCCTCCCAAATGTGTCCAGCAGACTGACTGTAGCAAGTGCAGATATGACTGCAATAATCATATCTCAGAGGAGTATCGGCAAGACCTCTTTCAGACATTTTATGCCTTAGACACTTACGAATGCCAAAAAGACTTTGTGCTCATGTTAGACAAAGAGAGTATTTTGGGTGCAGACACAATAAGCCAGTGCCCAAGAAACGCCAGAGATGCCGCACCTTCTTTTTTATTGTTGATGGCCAAGAGCGATGTGTCTGCAAGATGTTCTTTTTGGTGACACTGGCTCTTGGTGAAGCCTATGTTGACCATGCTTTAAAGAATAGCACGAATGGAGCTTTCACTGGGAAGGAACGCCGAGGAAGTGGCAAGCCATACAACAAGGCCTGTGAAGAAGCTATTGAAGGGGTAAGAAAACACATCGAGTCCTTCCCCGCTGTAGAGTCACATTATACCAGGAAAGACTCTCAACGCAAGTACCTACAGCCCGGATTGACGGTGAAAAGATGCTCGACCTGTAATGTACAGCAGTGCAAAGAGGAGGGCCGTCAAGCGGTGTCAACAAAGAAATACAGACAGGTTTTCAACAACTGAATATAACATCTTTTCATGCCCCCAAAAAGAACCAGTGTGCGCTGTGTGCTGCTTTTGCCATGAGGAAGACGAAAGAGCTGGCCACAGAAGATGACAAGAAGGTGTTTGAAAAACACCAGGAGAGAAAGAATCGGGCACGCCTTGAGAAAGAGAATGACAAGGCAGAAGCCAAAGAACATCGCTGAAAGTTTGTCGTCACTGTGGATCTCCAGGCGGTCCTGCAAGCCCCTTGTGGCCTCGTCAGCCAGTTATACTATAAAAGGAAACTCTCCGTGTATAACTTTACCATCTATTCACTAGCTGACGGGGCAGCCAAATGCTACACATGGGATGAGTCGGAAGGTAAACGGGGAGCATGTGAGATCGCAACCTGCCTCTACTTTTACCTCAGCTCACTCCCAGACAGCGTTGAGGAGGTTACAATCTATTCAGGCTGCTGTCCAGGCCAAAATCGGAATCAATACCTGGCAGCCGATTTATCCCATGCTGTACAAAACATCAAAAACATAAAGATCATAACCCACAAATACCTGGAAAGTGGGCATACGCAGATGGAATGCAACTCCATGCATGCAGCCATTCCATTGGCAAAGAAAAGCACACCCATCTGTATGCCCAGCGGCTGGGACATCATCCTAAGAATGGCCAGAAGGACGTGACCATGTTTGGTTGTCCCAATCAAATACACAGACATCCTTGACTTCAAAACACTAGCTGCCTCAACACTACGCAACACCAAGACAGACGTCATGGACAAAAAGTGAACTGGCTTCAAATAAAAGCATTTCACTTTGAGAAAGGCAAAAGAGAGGAGATATTTTTCAAGACGTCCTTTGATCAGGTCGACTACCAGACCATCAAGGTTGCTGGAGGAAGGAAGAGAGGCCGTGCTGCCCCTATCAAAACTATACCACACCTGTACAGTCACAAACTTCCCATCTCCCAGGCCAAGAAATCTGACCTCTTGTCCCTGTGCTCGTCTGGGATCATCCCTGAGGAGCACCATGCATTCTACAGGCACCTTCCGGCCTCTTCAGCTACAGTAGATCGGCTTCCACAGCCTGACGCCGATGAAGTGGACACTGACTCAGAGTGAACACAAGGCCAGGACAATCAACACTTCTGGAAGATGTGAACTGCGATCATACTCGTTTTTGGCAGAGACTCTTAAGGAACCAACCCGGCGTTATCCTTGAAAAAAATGATTATCAGAACCCCTGCAAAGCGCACAGAGTTTTGCCACTTCATCGACGTTAGGCTGTTCTGATACAACAGCAGCTCCTGAACAATAATCAACATCTTGTGGATGACTCGGTGAAACTGGTGTGCTCAAAAACGGTGTCTCTTACTCAAAAATACACGTAGAATTTTTTTAGATCAGGAAATGCTTCAATCGAAAATCAAATATCAAATTACGCACTTGATATAGGCAAGGGATACCCTGTTAGCATAGTATTTGAGTCCCACCTGGGTCCAGGTCAGACCCTGGTGAGACCCACATGGAGCGCGTTGATCCCAACCTGTCCCCATATTCGGTCCAAGTGAGATCCATATGGATCCCACTGACTTTGTTGACCGAGTACCGAAAAGTGATTTTAAGTGTGAAATGTTTCGTGGTTGCTACTAGGAAACAAAAGCCATTTTGTGACTTAGTGATACATTGATGTGTAACTTGAATACATTGATATGTGCGACTTGGATACTGACATGCTGGATACATGAAGACACATTGGATTGTGGCACTGGCTTTAGGTCATGGTGATGACCAAGTGAGTTTTCCTCTGTTCTGTACTTTGTATGGAGTGTTGAATTTAAAAAAAACTTAACTTTTCACTTATGAGTCACAACAACCCATACTTAAGGACTGTAATATTCGGCAACCATTCTGTCATGTCTTTTTCGCGGCCTCTCTCTTTGTTTCCTTTCCACACTATCATTTCGTGTGTGTCATTATCATTAATTCATAACGAAACACTCAACATTGCAAAGAGACCACTGTATGATTAAGTTATTGGAATACGAAGTAGAGGAAGAGCTTTTACGCCAGAACTTTATTAGCAGAGTTGAAAATAAATCAAGCAGTTTTCAAATGCGACTTTCAGACTCTGCCAAGAGGTGATTCAGTCACGTTTTGTGACTTTTTAAAAGATGTTACTGGTTGTACTGGCTTTCATTAGGTGTTGTTGGAAATTCTAGGCATGCACAGGCCTGTCTTAAGACCGCATATCCATATGCTTTCCGCTGGCTGTTTATTCCTAAAAGTGCTGCCGTGACGAAACCGTAGTTCTAGTTACGAGTTTTATTTAGGAACTAGAGCTGGCCACCTGCTAACCATTCCTGCTAGCGTCTCGAGTTACGACTGAAAGGCAGCCCTGTTTTGTGATGACATGCCATGTATTTGGCCTGTGTAAACAGCGGAAATGCATTTACGAGGTTTATACGGACACTGTTCATGTAGAGTTTACAGTTCCTAGTACTACATAAATCCCGTATTTGCTACATATGTCATAAAGCATCAAATTATTTATAAAATTAATGCTTGTGCAGTTAATCATTTAATGCAGAGAAGAGAACAAAGTTTTGGTAGACACTAAATGTTTTGGCAATAAAAAAAAGAAAATATTTAATTTTAGATGTCAAAATTTCAAAAGGTTCTCCTGTAAAGTTAGCTGAAATGGAGATACGAGGTTTATCTGGTAATAAATATTTTTAGAAAAAAAATTCATTTTCGTTTACCAGTCGAAGACGTTATGAGTGTTTGACCAATTGCTTGTGTATACAACTGGAAACTTGGTTATGCAGCCTATTGTTTATATGTGCATTCACTGTTATAATTCTTCTTTTTGTCAACATTTCATTGTTGGTGAGGGCTGTCTAGTGTGTCCGTTGTTGGTTTTATGGTACTTGCGTGTCTTTTTTGTGTGTGTGCATGTTTTTTGTTGGTGTGTTTTTTTTTGTTTTTCTTATTTTTCTTGTATATCTTGTTGCGTGAGTGTGTATCACTGTATGTTAGGGACTATTATGTGTTGTAGGATGCAAGGTGTATGTATGTTAGTATGTCATTTGTATGGCGTCTGGAGCTTTTATATCGAAAGTATAGGCACCTTAAAAATATACATTATTATTATTATTATTATTATTATTATGTGTGCCAGCAAGAGGCGTAGATTCTCATGAGCCCCTGCAGCTGCAGGGGCTCATGAGAATCTATGCCTCTTGCTGATACATGCCTTTTGGCAGTATGCATCTGTAGATGCGTATGTACCCATGCCATAAAACTTTCCCTTCTTTTACATATGTAGTTGGACAAATTGATTCGGGTCTTGTAATCACACCTTCTGGGTTACTGGCACCATGCAAAATGTGGCTCAATATAATATACTGTCTGCCCTCTTGTCAACAGGGACCAGCCTCGTAGTGCAGTGTCAGTGAGAGGTCGGGGAGGTCATTGGCGTAATCATGACCAAGGGGGCCAGGGATATCACCGTGGGGGCTATAACAACCGAGGCGGTTTCCACCAACGTCATCACCAACAGCAGCAACAGCAGCAGCAGCAGCAACATCCACCTGAACGACGGTTCCCTGAGGGCTATGGCTACAACCGCCATAGCAATCGGGGACGACCACAGGAGAGAAAAATACCCCCTGGTGCATTGAGGTATTGGTTGTTAGTTTACCACATCATGTAAAATAATACTGGATCCTAATAAGTCTGGATCTCTGTCATCTCCTGAAATGAATGACTTAGACTATCTTATTTTTTTGTGGTCAGCTAAGCCATACCAGTTTCAGTGTCAGCCTGAGGCAGGCTGATGCATACTTGTGTTTAATCTTATTGCTGTCAGTAGCACCTTTTTTTGAGATGATTCCTGCAACAATCACTTTTGGGGGGGGGTTGGATAAGGCAGTTCGTGCAGGAATCACCTTGATAAAATGCACTACCAGCAGTCAAAAGGTTAAAGTTGTTTTATTGTCTACTTTTGTTATTGCCAATACAGGTGCTTGAACACCATCTCCTTTTTTAAAGTCCCTTCTATTTATACAAGGGACTTTTTAGGACGGGTCACGGTGGTGCAAATTTAATAGCATGTCCATGATGTCAAAGGCTGGCAGGCTGAACTTCTAACAATTGAAGTAACAAGATAAAAATTACATCATGTCTAGTTACGCTAACCTTGCTGCTGAACTTACATTTGACGCGAAGCGACGTATGTGCGTATGTATGTATGTGCGTATGTATGTAAACAAGAGAATCTCTGATATATCTGTACACACAAGCTTGAAACTTGGCAAAATACTTAAGTGGGTGGCTAAGAGAACCTCCAACCATATTGTACTTTAATGTCTCATTGAAGACATAAACAACCGTTTATAGGAAGTCGGTTGACCCAGATTAGAGTCCGTAATTTTTGTCATATTTACTTGAACTTTTGCATATATAGCTAGTTTGGAGAAAGACATTGGATGAGTTCGTTAGCCAGCTTTGTATCCTTTCAACCTTTTAAGTAAAAATAATTCTTTTCAGAAAAAAATTAAAACACTAAAAAACCTTGACTTCTAGAGAAAGTCAGACAGTGGCAGTGACGTAAAAGCGGCAACTTCGTCACCATGCAGACACTGACATAATAATCTAAATATGACGTCATTCTCTCTCGCACACGCGGCTCTCTCTCTCTCACACACAAACATACATGCATCTCCAGGAGGAATAGATCCTCATGCGCCCAGAGGGCGCATGAGGATCTATGCCTCTTGGAGATGTTTGGAGCGCGCACACACGCGCTAACATGCACACACACACATCATCACGCTTTCAGAAGAGGATGCAAGTGACCTGTGTACTTAGTATATCATGTAGCAAGGTAAAGTCAACCTGCTTTCACACAAATTATAGCAAGACTGAAATTGTACTGTGAAATTCTAGTTTTGTCAAAATTTTCTCAAGCCTATAAAGCGAAAGTGAAACTCGTATCACATAAAAAAATAAAATTACGTAAAAACTAAAACGTACGTCATGACAAATGATGTTTGACAAATCAAAGACGCGTATGTCCTGCGCCCCATATAGAACTCACTGACACATTGGCAGATCTGCGAGACTTTTTCAATAGGAGATAATTCAACATCAGAATCATGTCAAAGACTAAAGGTAGAGACCATTGACAGCGAGAACAGCTCATATAGAAGGGACTGTGTGGGTTATGGTTCATCCCATCTTGTTTGCATCTACTTTCATTGGTATCGAGGCTGTACTGGCATTGGATGTTGCTGTTTGTGGAAACTATTTGTGGTTTAGCTACTCACTCATTAGCCTTTAACCTATTTAATCCCATGGCTGCATTTCCCAAATTTGGGAAGTGTCACCCAATGACTATGTACCAGTTGCAGGAGATTGATTGGCCATGATAATTTAAGGGTAGCGTCAGATTAGCTAATCTGGCACTAACCTTGAATCGTCATGGTCGATCCATCTCCTGCTGCTGTGCCATGGGACTAAATGGGTTAATCCTACAGCTGTCAGCAGAACATTCTTGTCAAGGCGTGTCCTGCGTGTTGACAAAAAAGTACTGCCGATAGCCAGAGGGTTAACACACTGAGCCAAAAGGTAAAAATTCCCGGAGTTGGGAGTAGTCCTTTGGAGACTGCATTTACTGAGGAGACTTGTCAATCATGATAGTTCAAGGATGACACCAGTCTAGCAAAGGCTAGTGTCACATTTAGAATAATATCATGTTCGATCAGTTTTCAATGGCTGAGTAGGCTAAGATGTGTTCACTGTTTTTTTTTGGTTTCATTTCCAATTAAGGATATTTTCCTGTATTTGTGTGGAATTCTGGACATTCTGAAGGCACTTGCCAAATTTTCAACTGCATGCTCTACAATTCATGTGCTGTATATTCACAGAAACGTTTTGAAGACTTTGTGTTCTAAAGCCTTGTTTTATTTCTTTGCAGGCCCAAAGGCAGACCAGTTAGTGGTAGCACGAGTGGATCCAGTCGGTCACGCTCTCGATCACAATCCTTTACTGGATCCTCCAGCTCCTCAAGGTCGCGGTCAGGGGCGCCCAAGATGGGGCGGTCACGATCCATTGCCTCTGTTTCACGGTCGCGGTCTGTCAGCAGTGTGTCATCACGCACATCATCATCATCTTCAAGCACCTCAGGCAGTGCTGATTCAGACAACCTGTACCGCGATTTGGGCAGCCCCACCAGGGTGCCTCACTCTGCCTCTCCCAGAAAGAAGGCTGGTAAGTAGATGGTGTCTTTGCCAATACTGATGACTCGGGTGTGGTGCATGATCTGCAGTGTTGCATAGATCGTGCACTACACCTGAGCTATCAGCACATTTAACCCCTTCACTGTGGCATCATCACAATTTTTATGGCTGAAACGACTGCATGCTGGCTAATATCCGCATGAAGACATAAATAGCAACAAGAACATATGACTAACAAGAGACATAAATCCTTATGAGCCCCCGTGACTGCAGGGGCTCAGAAGGGTTTATGTCTCTTCCAGTTTAAGCTTTGGTAGTTTGTTACAAAACCGAAGTGCATGACTGTTTGTTTCAAAAAACACATTACTGATGGTATTACTAATAGGAATGGTTTCTTAGCTAGTCTAATTTTAGCCCAAAATTGTTGTGTACGAGTATGGTCATGATGGCAGGTGATGGGCGCCATAACCTAGGCGGTAACCCAGGTGGCCTCCCTTCCAATCCAACCACGCATGCGCTCAGCGCTTAGTACCACAGTCAGTTTTTTTGCGAGTCGATAGTATGTTGTGTACGTTAGTGTCTCTCTACGATTTGGACTGTGTCTTCTTGGGTGGAAGCTTTGTGTGCTTGGGGGTTTTCCTTCACTGTGAGCCTTTGGCTTGGATGCTTGCGTGTGGTTTAGTCCTGACGTGACAGTGCCTTGTGAACTTTTCTCACTCGCTCGTGGCCGGTCCGGCCAGCAGTGTGTGACTCTGCCTTGTGTCCTCGCACTTCGCTCTTCTGCTAGCCTCGAGGACCCTGTGTAGGCTTGAATGCTGCCTGTGACTCACGGTGGTGTTTCCAACTTTGCGGACTGGTTGTGACTGTGGTATCTGCGTGCTACGCCGTTTACAGAACTTGGACTGAGGGAACCCGGTTTTCGGCGCCATTTTGGTGGGGCTGCGCCTGGGTGCACTGGTTGTCCCGTCTTTTATGTTCCTCTACTTCCTCATGATGGCAAGGTAAAATCTCGGTCACTGCTTCCGTCAGGCGCTCCTGGGAAGGGGTAGAGCGCCGTGCGTGAGCATACGCCGTGAACTTTTCTTCGTTCGTTTACATCATTCGTATTGCGTGCCTGCAGGGGCATGTTCGCTCGCATTTCATTTGTGCGCTATATTTTGCAGTTGGCAAGTCCGCACCTATACACGATGTGGACAGTTCTAATGGCCACTGTCTGGTCGCAGATACTCGAGCTCCGAGAGCTAGGCCTCGAGACAGAACCCCTTCTCGGCACAAGGATGCCGCGCCAGTAATCCCCACAGACCCAACTAGTGGCTCTTACCAGGTGACAGAACCGTCAACGCAGCGACTTCGGTCGCGAACCCACACTCTAACGCCGGCAGCTCCCACAGACCCGACTAGTGGCCTCTGCCCGGTTCCGTCGACTTCTTCGGCACGAGGTATGACACAGGAACAGGCTTCAGCACCGGTAGCTGTCTCAGCCCCGACGGTTGCTGCTTCCAGGAAGGTGGAGCCTTCTCCTCCTCGCACTCCTAACGCAAGAGGTCAGCGCTCCGGACAGGACTTTCACGGACCTAGACCAGAAGAGCAGGCGCGCCGGACGCGCTCCCACTCGTCGGGAAACAGTACGCGAGATGCAGCGTTCCATCGAGGCGACTTTTACCTGTCTCGGACTGATCGGCGCCACTCTTCTCGCCACCGATCGCGCTCGAGGGACAGGTCACCGCGCCAACGGTCTACTCCCTGTATTTCTCGTGCTAGCCGGCCCTCACAGACGACTTCCAGGTACGACCCGCCACCAGATTCTTGTCATTCCAGGACGCGGCTCACGGTTCGGGATTGCCCACGCGTAGAACGCTCCCGTCTTCACCCTTGGTCAGGCACCACCCTCGGCGATGCTCCCGTTCTAGGAGTCCCCCCCCTCCCCCCCGGAGCCGCACCCTGCGGGACAGCAGGTCACGACGACGTACCTCATGCCGGTCCCGGTATTCTTCACGGGAACTATCGCCGGTTCGCCCTATTCAGCACCGCTCCCTGGCGGGAAGGTCTCCTCCCAAGGCATCGACTTCTTCCCAACCCTTGACTGATCCCCCCCCCCCCCCCCCCCCCCCCCCCATGCGCACTGCGTGTAGAGGACGACGCCATCAGCCTGGCCCCTGAGGACTCGGTTTTGGCCCTGCTGTGTGTGGACAGCCCCTCACGTTCTAGTCCTTCTCACACCGACCATGACGAAGCTGATCAGGATCAGCAGCCTTCCTCGGTGGGACACAGGTTAGAGACTCTCCGCACCCTTGACGAGGCGGCACGAATCATCTCGGCTTGCCTACTGGCGGAGGACTGCCCTCCCTCCCCACAACTGAAGAGGAAGGCCGCGGCCTACGTTGACGCTGAGCGACACTCCAAAACGTTCAAGTCTCTCCCCCAACCTCCGGGCTTTGGCAACCTACGGGACGCGTTCTCCGCACGCCTCGCGCAGGGCTCCTTGGGCCCCGCTGGTTTCACGGACGCCAGGTGGCCTTCAGATTTGCACATGTATTTTCGGCAGACCGGGTATGCAGGACACACACAGAACTTCGCCTGCGCCCTGCCGAAACCGGACCCTTCCGTCTGGTTCTTGGCGGCTACCCCCGCACGACGCATACTCCTTCCCGGGGTGGATCAGACAGCGACTCTCATCCGCAATGCTCTGACCTTGGCGGGATTCCTCGACCTCCTGACACAAGCCATCATCCGTCACGTGGAAGATGCATGGCATCCGTCCCTCACGCCGCTGCTGGGAGACTTGCTAGCCCTAGCCGTCTCAGGTAACTGCGCCGCTTACCACACCTGTGTCAACGCCATGGCAGCGGCCTCTAACTGTGACCTTTTGCGTCGGGATGCCCTCCTCCGCACCTGCCCGATCCCTAACGACGTGAAGCTTCAACTTCGTCAGGCGCCCCTCGGCGGAGAACTACTTTTCGGTCCCATGTGGCTTGCAGTCAAGGAAGCTAATAAGGACACCTGGCCCAGCCGCACTGTTCTAGCCTCCTTTCAGACTACCCGCAGGGCCCTGGGTCGCACCCTGCGGACGGCCAAACCCACCGCCCGCCCCTTCACCAGAGGTGGACGTCTTCCCCCCAGACCTCCGGCCTTCCCCCGCACCCATCCACTCTCCGGCTCCGCCGCCGCCCCCTCTACCAGGACCTGGTCCAAGCCTGCCCGTCTCCCCGGGCGGGGCAGGACCCACTGACTGTCTCACCCCTCGGCCCCCGCCGACCGCTTCAGGGTCTCTTCTCGGCGGGAGGCTCGCACTTCACAGCGCCGCGTGGCGGTCACTGATACCGGACAACCCTTGGATTCTTGCGACCATCTCAGAAGGACTCCTGATCTCCTTTCGATCCCCGCCCCCCCCCCCCCCCCCCCCCCCCCCCCCCCCCTTGCGCCGTTCTCCAGTGTGGACCTTGGTCCCGACAGACCAGCTCAAAGCAGACGCCCTGCACAGCAAGGTTGCTGCCTTACTTCGGAAGGCTGCCACAGAGGTGGTGAATCGACACGACTCTCCAGCCTTATACAGCCGGCTCTTTGTAGTGCCCAAGCCGGGCGGCAAGTGGCGTTCTGTTATCGACCTGTCGGCGCTCAACAAGTTCATCGTCTCTCCGTACTTCCGCATGGAGACCGCTCGGGCCTTTCGTTCCGCGGTGCAGCCTATGGACTTCGCAGTCGGCCTGGACCTCTCGGATGCGTATCTTCACGTTCCCATGCACCCAGCCTCCAGACGTTATCTATGCTTCGCCTTCGAGGGTGTGGTCTACCAGTTTCGCGCGCTTCCCTTCGGCCTCAACCTCAGCCCTTGGGTCTTCACTCGCATCATGGACACAGTGGTAGCCAGAGCCCGACAAACGTCCACGAGCCCCATGTCGAACTACCTGGACGGCCTGCTGTTGAGGAACCAGGCCGAGTCCACCTTGAACGAAGACCGAGGTGCCCTGCTTCAGCTCCTCGAGATTCTGGGCTTCCTGGTCAACTTCGGCAAGGCCGACCTCGTACCGTCGCGCCACTTCGTGCACCTAGGTATGGAGCTCTGCATCGACCTCAACATCGTCCGGCTGCCGGAACCACGCGTCCAGAAGTTGGCGAATCAAGTACGGCAGGTGTCCCAGACGACTACGATCCCAGTCAGGCAGTGGCTTCAGCTCCTGGGTCTGATGAGTGCCGCAGCAGATCTGATCCCTTTAGGACGTCTCTACTCCCGTCCGCTGCAGTTGCATCTCCTCCTTCACTGGCAGCCTACGATGTCCAACCTCGAGGCTCCGGTTCCGGTCCCAACTATGCTCCGTCCTCACCTTCTTCGCTGGGCAGATCCCACCTGGCTCGCAACGGGAGTGCCGCTGTTCTCGCCACCTCCCACCCTCTCCCTCTGCGTCGACGCGAGCCTCTCCGGTTGGGGAGCACACCTTCTTCCGTCTTTCGAGACTGCCTCTGGCCTGTGGCCCCCGGAATCGCTGTCCTGACACATCAACTGGTTGAAACTGAAGGCGGTCTGGCAAGCCCTCCTTGCGTGGGAACCTCGCCTTCTACATCAGGAGCTACTGGTGCTGTCGGACAACTCCACGGTCGTCGCCTACATCCAGAAGCAAGGCGGGACCCGCTCTCCCTCCCTCTGCATCCTCCTCTATCAGGTGCTCCGGTGGTGCGAGGATGGGGACATCACTCTCCACGCGCGTCACATTCCGGGTCATCTGAATATTCTAGCCGACTCCCTCTCCCGACGCGGTCAGCTTCTCCATACCGAGTGGTCGCTGCGTTCAGACATTTTTCGAATGATCGGCGCAGCCTGGGAGACACCCATAATCGACCTGTTCGCCACAAGATGGAATCGCCAGCTCCCTCTCTTTATCTCGCCAATTCCAGACCCTCTTGCCTGGGCAGTCGACGCTCTCTCCATCCCTTGGGACGGTCTGGTCGCCTACGCCTACCCGCCGACAGTGCTCGTCCCCAAGATTCTACTCAAGCTCAGAGGGTGCAACGCGATCCTGTTCCTGGTGGCTCCGTTTTGCTGGACCAAGTTGTGGATGACCGACCTCCTGAACCTCGCCACGGCTCCCCCGCTACTGCTCCCCACCCCACGCACGATGCTCAAGCAACCACGGCAGGCGCTGTACCACCCATGCCCCAAGCGTCTCCTCCTCCACACCTGGAGTCCAGCAAGCCCTCTGCGCTAGAGGCTTCTCAGGTGCGGCAGTGGACGCGATCGCTACAGCCTGCAGAACCTCGACCAGTCGAGTCTACGAAGGCAAGTGGAGAGTACTCTGCGCCTGGTGTGATGACAGACGCCTCTCCCCCATCGATTTGACAGTTCCTCAGCTGGCAGATTTCTTCCTGTGGCTGTTCAACGACCAGCGGTTAGCGCCGATCACCATCCGGGGTTACCTGGCCATGATCGCTGACACGTACCGGCATCTGGGACAACCCGACCCGGGTTCCTGCAAAGACCTTGCCGACCTGATGGCCCATTTCGGTCTACAACGTCCCACTCTTCGCTCCCTGGTGCCGCGATGGGACTTGCCTTGGGTGCTTACTTGGCCCGCTTCGAGCCGACCCAGTTGGCGAGACTACCAGACGTGACGCGGAAGACTTGCTTCCTTTTGGCCCTCGCGTCAGCCTCCAGGGTCAGCGAGCTACACACTCTTTCAGCAC
The DNA here is from genome assembly GCA_036245525.1 of Semisulcospira habei. Lineage (NCBI taxonomy): Eukaryota > Metazoa > Mollusca > Gastropoda > Semisulcospiridae > Semisulcospira > Semisulcospira habei. The sequence goes on from BTPG01000002.1 coordinate 154,472,696, forward strand.
GCCCCGCCTGTTTGCAGTTCCGGACAGACGGTTTGGTTCAACTGCTACCCGACCCGGCCTTCCTAGCCAAGACCAGATCTCCTTTGGCTGCACCTCAATTGGTCACCATACAACCATCAAGAGACCCAGGCTCCACCTGTGAGTCCAGACAACAGGACCTGGTGTGGGCCTTACGTGTGTACTTGCGCCGGACCAAGCCGCTACGCAGGGGACGCACCCGCCTGTTTCTCCCTCTGTCCCCAGGTAGAAATGACATCTCAGCCCAGACGATATCCTCCTGGCTCCGGTGGGTGATATGATCTGCCTACCAGGAACTCGCCCCTGATACAACCAAACGCATGCACATCAGGGCGCACGAGATCAGAGCCATGGCCGCAAGCCTAGCATTCGACCGCAACTGTCAAAGACATTGTGGCGGCCGTGGGTTGGCGAGCGGAGACCACCTTCGCACGCTTCTACCTGAGGGACCTCTCCGGCCAGCGCCAGAACCTTTCGCTGGTGGGGGACATCGTGGCGGCGTAACACTCCCTCCCGGAGCCCTAGGCGCCGTAGGTATCTTTGCTAAAATTAGAGGGAGGTTGCTTGGGGAGGGCGGCTCTAGTAGCATCGATGGCGTGGGGTAGGGGCGTTATAGCGGCACCCGCCTCCTCTTCGGGATTCTTCCTATTAGTAATACCATCGGTAATGCGTTTTGAGGAAACAAATGTATTTTTCTTTAAAATGATTTTTTTCGAAAAATACTTACTGATGGTATTACTCGAAGGTCTCTCCCACCTGCCCCGCTTGCCACTGGTCTGCTAAGAAACTGACTGAGGTACTAAGCGCTGAGCGCATGCGTGGTTGGATTGGAAGGGAGGCTACCCGGGTTACCGCCTAGGCTTTGGTGCCCCTCACCTGCCATCATGACCATACTCGTACACAACAATTTTGGGCTAAAATTAGACTAGCTAAGAAACCATTCCTATTAGTAATACCATCGGTAAGTATTTTTCAAAAAAATTCATTTTAAAGAAAAATACATTTCACATCAGTTTGAGATGGATGAACCCAGCTTCAAGAATTAAAACAATCATTGTCCATAAATGTGTACATTTGTTTTAGTCTGCGGGCTGATAGTTTATGTGCTGGTCTAATTCTTATCATTATGGATTGAGTCCTAATGTCTAAAATCACAGACCAATGCACATATAATTTCTGAAAATGTTTGCGACTTATGGCGCAGCCTGAGTTAACGTGTTTCGCCCTAACACACTACAGCAGGAGATAGATTGGCCATGATAATTCAAGGGTAGTGCCAGATTAGCTTGGTGCCATTAGGCACCAATCTAATCTGGCACTACCCTTAAATTATGGTGGATCCATCTCCTGCAACTGGTACATAGTTGCTAGGTGATGCCTCGAAAATGCGGCCTTAGGCATACATGTGTTAAACAGCATTTCCTCAGTTACTGATTGATGATCGAGGAAACGACTAAAAGGAGAGAAGAGGGAGTAGTGTGTTGCGGAATGCATACATGTTTTGTTTTTCCCGTCAGTGCACAAAGAGAAGAAGGTGCCCCCTGCCCCTGCCCTTGTCCCTGCCCCAGGGCTGCGCGGGGAAATCATGTCTCAGGCTCAGAGGCCAGGTTGGAATGTTTCTCCCTCTGGCCGTGTGTGCACTCCATTGCTGCGTTTTTTTTGCTATCACTGTTTTAACCTCCATGCTCACGCAGCTGCCGGTGCTGTTTGCATTACCTGTGGCTGCAAATGCAAGGAGGTTATCCCTTTGGGTGTCGATAGCAGTTTTAGTCACGATGATTCCTGTCGGAATCATCGCGACTAAAACCGCTACCGACACCCAAAGGGTTATTATGTATGCAGACTCGGAGACCAGGTTTGGCCGTGCGTGCACTCCATTGCTTCCTCGTGTAGCCTCACCATCACTGTTGCTTTGTCCTTTGCTTGTTGCGCTTTTTGTGATAGCTTACAGTTAGGAATCGGTCGGCTGGGCTTTTTTTATATATGCAGATGATGTTGGGTCATCTGTTGCAGCTTAAGAGCGGTGCCTGATTTCTGTTGCAGCTTAACCCATATCAAACTAAGGCTGAAAGCTTCAAATTTGTACACTGATATAGGCAAGCTACATTATAGTACATACAGATAAGGATATAGACCAATGGCTTTAGTTCAAGGGTGGTGCCAGAATTGCTTGGCGCCTAGAGGCGGCAAGCAATTCTGGCACTACCCTTGAACTATTTTAGCCAAATTTATTTCACACAATGGTGTATTCCGAATGATAAGGGTTAAAGATATAATTTTGTGTACACTGGCAGTGGATGGGACCTTAGGATATCTTTTTCATATCTCCGCTCTGTATCCCAATTCCCATTGGTTGGCGTTGCAAGAAAATAAGTTCAACCCTTTGGGTTGTCAGTAGTGGTTTTAGTTGCGATGATTCCTGCAGGAATCGTCATGACTAGAACAGCAGCTGACACCCAAAGGGTTAACCCATACCTCAGGATAACCTCTCGGTGCCACTGTCAGTTACCATATTTGTCGCTTCCAGCTCTGATTAGGATTGGACTTAACCCTTTGGCTGTTGGCAATACAGGATGATTTCCCACACTCACTAATCTAATCTAATGCACTAATCTGGCACTACCCTTGAACTATCATGGTTGCACCATCTCCTGAAACTGGTACTTAGTTGTTGGGTGACACGTCTAAAATTTGGCAAATGTGATAAAGGGGTGAACCCCTTGACTGCTATAAATGATACCGATCGTTGGGTAAAGACGTGTACTCTTATCAGCTTTATGGTTTTTGATTTTTTAATGTGATGGTTGCTGTTTCAGTGTAAATTCATGTGTCGGTGTTGTACATGTATTTCATTTAACCTTTGCGTGTCGGTAGCAGTTTTAGTCACGATGATTCCTTCAGGAATCATCGTGACTAAAACCGCTACCGATGTGCAAAGGGTTAAGTTCACTGATATTTCACGCACCATTTTTCCTGTCCTCATTTCATTTTGTATAGACTGCTTTTGGAGGCAAAATATTCATCTTCATATTTTTTTTAGCACTCAAATATTTCTTCATTTTTTAATTCGTGGTTCTGTTGTGCAAATAAATTGTAGTAAGGGATCTTCTTTCAGCTTTGTAGAATTTTAAGAGTACTGGTTATTACACAGGAAATTTGTGTAGGAAGATTATTTTTGGCTCACGTGCGAAAGCAAAAGTGAGTATGTTTTGGGCCAGTGGTCGTCTGTCTTCCGTCCGATGCGTCCGTTGTCCGTGGCCCACTCAGCACTGGCCTCCACGTGGCATGGGTGGGTAGTCTCCTCAGTCACTGACTGAGTGGGCTAGCAAAGGGGTGCCATCTTTGTCCATGATTAGGACTTGACATCAGCAGATATGTTGTTCAGTCTTTTTCACTGGTCTGCTTTTTAAGGAGCTGTGCTAACCCAGGTCTTACCATGTTGGATTGGTCATTAAATATACTCATTAGTTTTTGGTCCTTTAGATCCCGAGTGTTTGCTGTGCTTTGAGACCCGTGTTGGGGGAGAAGAGGATCCTGGTGGCTGAAACACTTCACTTTGGTCTTGACCTCTACCTAAACGGGAGGCTAGGAGTACCGGCCTAGTCAACTGGCTCTTGTCACGTTGAGCCCTATCCCACTGTTGACATGCAGGTTGATAAACGAAGCAACATGCTATAGCCTCTGCTTCTGATTAGGTGCTTTATGCCAGTATTCCCTTGCATTCAACATTGTGATAGAAGGCGGTGGCTCAGACGGTTCAATCGGGCTTAACCCCCTGAGTATATCTTTCGGGCAACCTCCATTGTGTGTTGGCTGGAGACCCGCCGACAAATGCGCTTTCCCTTGTTGGGTTCGGTGGTGGGTGGGGACCCCTGAGGGATCAATATCTATCATACTATAATATGGAAACCCCCCAAAAAACAAACGGCACATACCCGGCGACATTGTCCTTGAGAATGATAGCGACTCCAACTGTGAGGAAGCGACGCCTCAGGTGTTGGCCGTCTGGCCTTGCTTTCTCATTGTCCACAGCAAAGTTAAAGAAAAGCCTGTTTCAGAGCTGCACCTTTTCTGGTGGGGGAGACCCTCAGGAGCCGTGTTGGCAGGCCTGAAGCCCAGCGCCCCAGGTCTGGTGACTTGTTGGTAGAGTGCCGTACCAGGGCACACTCCAACGGGCTACTGAGGCTCTCCTCTATCAGAGACACTCCAGTGGAGGTCACACCCCACAAAACGAATTCTTCTAGAGGAGTGATTAAAAATCAAGCGTTGGCAGAACTGTCGTAAGATGAACTTGTACGGAACCTTAAGTCGCAGGGGGTGACTTACGTCAGGCGCTTCGCTTCCAAGCGAGGTGGTAGGGAGATCCGTCCCCCTACCATCATCCTGACGTTTGGCACCCCCACCCCTCCTACTACCATCAGGGGAGGTTACTACTCCCTTAACGTGAAGAAGTATGTCCCTCTCCCCCTCCGGTGCTTTAAGTGCCAAAAGTATGGCCATGGGCAGAAGACATGCCGCCAGGCAGAGGCTTCATGTGCCTGTTGAACTAAGCCCGGACACTGCTGTGTCCTGCACAGCCACCCCCCTGTGTGTGAATTGCCAGGGGGAGAATATGGCTTCGGACAAGAAATGCCCTCGTTGGATATCCGAGTGCAAGATTCAGCAGGTGCGTGTGGAGAAGGGGCTGTCCTTTGCGGACGCCCAAAAACTGGTTGACGGCCCTGGTGCAGCTTAGGCTGCCCCAAACTCTAGTAACACCTCTGTGTATACCTTCAGTGCTGCGGTGGCAGGCAAGCGCCCCACCAAGGATTCTTCATATTAAACCCAACTTCTTGGTTTGGGGCGGAGCCTCGGCTCCTCTCGCCCCTGGAGAGTAACCCTCCTCCAGTGGTGACGAGGAGCCAGGGAATGCAGAAGGCGGATGCTACCGGTCCGGTTGCACCGCCTTCTGCTGCCCCTAAGCCTCAGCCCCCACCCAAGCCTGTCAATCTTACTACAAAGGCTTCTGGCTCTGGTCAGCCTTCCAAGGCCTCTAGCTTTAGCGGCAGGAATGCTGCCCAGAACCAGAAGTCTAAAAAAGCTACGGGGCCGCTGTGCGCACGGGCCCAGAAGGGGGACACTGACGTCGCCCTTCAAAACAAATATGCTGCATTGGAGGAGCGGATGGAGGGAGTGGAAGTTGGTGTAGCTGGTGTTGCCGGCCCCCCTCTGTTTCTTCCCCCCACCCGGGTCTGCCCTGGGGGACATGGGTGGGGTTAGGTATTTTTTAGTTCTCAGGGTCACCCTGGTCAGCCCCACAGGGTGGGTTTTTCTCTCTATTCTGGGGCATGTGTTTCTGTCTACCCTTTGTCCATTCACCTGTATTTGCCTTTTTAAAACTCTCCCTACTGTCTGCACTGCCTGTAGCTCTTGATGTTGGATGTGTGTTGCTAAAAGGTCTTAGCTTTATTTAGGCCCCATGTGTTAGGTTTATTTAACGTATTTGACCGGCTGGCGACATACATTCAATGTTCTGTTTATTTTTATTTTTTTTTTTTACAAGCAGTGCAGGCACGTCCTGAGAAAGCCTTGTTGCTGTCGGGACGTTAAGCAATATACAATCAAACCCTCTGTTTCTTCAACTCCTTCCAAAGGAAAGGGGGGAGGGGGGGGGAGACACTCTTCTCCCCCACATAAGACATAACCATGTACTCTCTTCTTCAGTGCAATTGTCATGGTTTTCACACTAAATTATGTCTTTTAGTCAAGTCTTATCCTTGGCTTGACTTCGCGAACGAAGATTTTATAGGAGTTGCCCACGACGTCTGCAGGCTTGTTCGTGGCTGCGGAGGCCAATCCGAGACAGGCAGGTTCGACCGCAGTGGCTGCAGGGGAAGGTCTGGCCAGGGTTCTGAGCTGCGGCATCTCTGTTTTTTCTCCTGAGCCGCTTGTCCTTAAGGCTAGCTCTGCGAGAGTCCTCAAAGGACAAGTCTTATAACCCCTCAGTAATATCTCTTCAGGAGACTTACCTGAAGACCTGTCTCTTTTAATGGTTTTAATACTATCCAAAAAGGCTCTGATTCGGAGAGGCGCTCGGGTGGAGTGGCTCTTCTCATTAGCAGCCAAATTTTATGTAACCCCGTTAGCATCGAGACTTCAAGCTGTCGTAGCTTGGGTTACCTTACAGAAGACCTTAACTATATGCAGTGTTTACCTGCCACCATCCCTGCGAGTCTGTAGTAATGATATTTTTAACTTAGTAGATCAGCTGCCCCCTCTATTTATTCTCATGGGAGATTTTAACGGTCACGCTCACCTGTGGGGTAGTGACCACTATGATGGCAGAGGTCAGATGTTAGAAGATGTTTTTTCTCAACTTATGTGTCTTTAACGATGGCTCACCTACCTACTCTAACCCAGGTTCAGAATCTAGTTCTGTTCTAGACCTCACTGTGTGTGATGCTTCTCTCATGCTGGACTGTAACTGGAAGGTTCATGATGACCAGGGTGGTAATGACCACTTCCCAGTAGTCCTGTCATCGATCAGCTGTGGGGAGGATCCACCAGTGGGGCGCTGGAATTTCAAGAAAGCTAACAGCACTCTGTTCACCTCCCTCTGTCAGTCTCGTATTACAGAGGGGGTGGTCATGTCATCTGAAGAACCTGTTTTCTTTTTTACTTCTGTTTTGTTGAACTTAGCCTTTGAAACCATCCCTAAAACTTCCACATCAGTCCCTCGGAACCCGAGAGTACCATGGTTCAACGAAGCGTTCAGCAAGGCTAAAAAAATGCGCAGATCTGCTCAGCGACGTGCTTTTCATAATCTGTTGCAAGTGAATATTTTAAGCTTTAAAAGGCAGAGGGACATTACATTTTTAAACGTGAACGCTGTGCTTCCTGGAGGCGTTTCATCTCATCCTTAACTTCTGGGACTCCGTCCCAGAAAGTCTGGAAGGCTGTTCGAAGAATTAGGGCTCAGTTTCTGTTAGCCATCTTAGAAATGGTGCCAGCTTGGTCACAGATAAAAAAGCTGTGGCCAGTTTGCTTGCCTCCACCATTGCCCATAATTTTTCAACAGAACATTATTCACCCTTCTTCCAGAGAGAGAAGGAGAAGCAAGAGTCTCGTATTTGTGATTTTAAATCGGGTAACTCAGAAGAATATAATACCCTTTTTACATTATCAGAATTGCAACAAGCCCTGCAGAAATGTAATGACTCTGCTGCTGGCCTTGATACTATCCACTATCGACTGCTGCTGGCCTTGATACTATCCACTATCAACTCCTCACGCATCTGCCTGAAAAGTCACTTTTTGTACTTCTTAAGGCCATTTTCCACCATCTTGGCGCCAGGCTGTGGCTGTGCCGATCACCAAGCCAGGTAAGGATCCTTCCGACCCGGGCAACTGCCGGCTAATCGCTTTTACGTCATGTTTATGTAAAACTATGGAACGCCTGGTCAATGCCCGCCTGGTGTGGCATCTTGAGTCACATGGTCTCATCACAGACCTCCAGTGTGGTTTCCGGCGCTTCCATAGTGCAATTGACCATCTAGTCCGCTTTGAGTCGTTTATCCGAGATGCTTTTGTCAACAAGCAGCATGTCTTTGCAATTTTCTTTGATCTTGAGAAGGCATATGAGTTCATCTACAGTACTGAGCACCAAAAGTGGGAAAATAGGATTAAAAAAAAAATGTTACAGATGAAACAATGCCTGTTTTAGACATCATATCCGACATAGTATAAATACAAATCGAAAAAAGAAAATAAATAATCTGTTCTATGTTGACACAATTGAGGATCGACTGAGAGGGGTATGATACCCGTCTTGGATGCACTGTAGGAACACATGCATTGCTTCCACTCTAATTAAATTTAATATGCACCATTTTGTGAACATGTAACATTCAGTCAAAGAGTAAATATACTTTTTGAGGTGATTTTAGAAAATAAATCACCTAAATGAAAGGTTAGAGCTGTGTCAAAACATGGGACACGGTAGCATTTGAAACGTCGTACCAAATCATTTCACCACAAAAGCAAGAACAGTTGTTTTCCAGTAGTCAAGCACAAGCAAGGGATAAAACAAGTGAAACAATATGGGAACCAAAAACAATAAAATTATAATAGTAGCATCTCCTAAATATTACAATTGTTAGTTATGACGTTTCAGATGTCACGGGACACCATGAATGAAAGAACACTTGTTTTGACTTGTTATTAAGTGTCATTTCCAGTTGTTCTGTTCTGGGGGACATGCAGTCATTGATAGCATAAGAAACCTCATAAAATATAGATATATACAGAAAAATATTGCAAACACGAATGGTAACGGTAGGCAGTTTGATCAGGATTGGCTTCTAAGTTCTATATTTACCAGCGTTACTAGAGGTGTGAAAGTGTGGGTCTGAGGGTGTGGAGCAGAGGTACAAGGCTTGTGTACACAAGATGAATGTTTATTTGCAATGTACTTGTTCAGTTTTGTGTGTTTTAATGAGTGCTTTAGTTGAACTTTTTATAAAATAAGTGAACGTGTTAGAAAATTAAATGTACAATAAAACAAACAAACAACAAAAAACCAACAAAAAAAGATCTTGGGGTGTCTGTAAATATGAACAGTCTCACACACACTCACACACATGAAAATGATCCAATGAGTACAGTTCATCATTTATTGTGAATATCGGAGAAAAATAAAACCAGATAAAAAAGAAGAAGAAAAAAAAAGCACTCAACAAAGCTTTGGCAGAAACACAGCTCATCAAAAATCATAACCCTCCACCCTCCATTCCCTCATAATGTTGCAAGTTGGAACAATACCAACTTTAGCTATTATCATGTCCATGGACACGAGCTGCACATCAGAAACTGCTGGGTACACAAAGAATGTCTTCTTTATCGTGTGGAGATGTAAAAATCTGATGCGGCGCATGTCCTTGTCAATATATTCTGTGACCACTCCTGCACACATAAAGAACAGAAGTATCATTAAAACTGCCAAGTCAGGCCCCAAATCAAAACCATCATTTAAAGAAGGAAAGAAAAGTTTGGTCAAATATAAACAAAAAGTTTTTATGATTTAGTCTTCACAATCCTAAAAGTCTGCACGTTCATGTTTCCGATGCTGTATGGGACTTTACACAAAAATGCAATCGTGACGTCCCATGAGACGTCCTAAACAAACTTCACCTAACTTAGAATTTTTTGTAGGTTTTAACTTACTTACTTACTTATGCCTGTCACCCCTACCCGGGTATAGGCCGTCGACGAGAGACCTCCAGCAACTCCTGTCCTGTGCTTCTCCTTCGATTCTACTCCAGGTGGTTCCCAGTCTCTTGATGTCTGCTTGGAGGTCTTGACGCCAGGAGTTTCTCGGCCTACCTCTTTTCCTCTTTCCCTGGGGGTTCCATGACAATGCCTGCCTAGTGATACTGGAAGCTGGCTTTCTCAGACTGTGACCGATCCATCCCCATCTTCTTCGCCCAATTTCATTCTCTGCTGTTATCTGCTCTGTTCTCTCCCAGAGTCTGACGTTGCTGATCTTCTCTGGCCAGTGGATTTTCAAAATTCTTCTAAGGCAACTGTTCATGAAGGTATGTACTCTGTTGACTGTGGTTTTTGTCAATCTCCAAGTCTCTGCTCCATATAAGAGAACTGCTTTTACATTGGAGTTGAAAATCCGGACTTTGGTGTGTTGTGACAGCTCTCTGGAGCTCCACACTTTTTTCAACTGGAGAAAGGCTGCTCTGGCTTTACCGATTCGTGCTCTGACATCTGCATCAGTGCCGCCTTTTTTGTCTATGATGCTCCCGAGATAGGTGAAGGACTCCACCTCCTCCAACGGGGTGCCAGCAAGCAAGACTGGTTCTTCCCTGGTTGCGTTTAGCCTCGTTGTCTTTGTTTTCTGTTTGTGAATGGTGAGGCCCACTTGGGACGAGATGTCAGCAAGCCTCGTGGTCTTGTCCTGCATTTGTTGATGAGTGTGGGACAGTAATGCCAAGTCGTCTGCAAAATCGAGGTCGTCAAGCTGTGTCCACAGTGTCCACTGTATTCCACTTCGTCTGTGCTCTGTGGTCCTCTTCATGACCCAGTCTATGGCCAGTAGGAAGAGGAACGGAGACAGCAGACACCCCTGCCTGACACCGGTTCTGACCTGGAGTTCCCTGGTGAACTGCCCTTCGTGGATCACGCGACATGTCATGCCATCGTAGCTGCTCTTGATCAGGCGGACGAGCTTTGTGGGTACACCGTAATGTCGTAGGAGTTTCCACAGAGTCTCTCGGTCCACACTGTCAAATGCTTTCTCATAATCACAAAGTTGACGTACAGCGGGGAGCTCCACTCCAGAGACTGTTCCACGATGATGCGGAGAGTGGCGATCTGGTCTGTACATGATCGGTTCTTCCTGAATCCTGCTTGCTGGTCTCTCAGCTGGGGGTCAACGGAGCTCTTCATTCTCTCCAGGATGATCCTGTTGAAGACCTTTCCTGGTACTGACAGCAAGGTGATTCCTCTGTAGTTGGAACACTTGCTGAGGTCGCCTTTCTTGGGAAGCTTGATTAGGTACCCCTCCTTCCAGTCAGCCGGCATCACCTCCTCTTCCCAGATCTTTCCAAACAGTGGGTACAGCATCTCCACTGTTGTCTCTAGGTCTGCTTTCAGAGACTCCGCTGGGATGCCATCTGGGCCTGCTGCTTTGCCGTTCTTCAAGAATGCCACTGCTCTTCTGATCTCTTCCCGGCTGGGTCTGTCACAGCTGATGGGTAGGTCGGTCTCTGCCGGCTGGATGTCTGGGGGGTCGGGTGGGCTAGGTCTGTTCAGTAACTCTTCAAAATACTCGGCCCATCTGTCGAGTTGGTCTGCTGTGTCTGCAATAGGCTTGCCTTCTTTGTCTTTTACTGGTCTTTCTGTATGGCCATACTTGCCTGACAATCTTCTGGTAATGTCGTAGAGCTGTTTCATGTTGCCACTGCCTGCTGCCTTTTTTGCCTCTGCTGCCAGGCTGTCTGTGTAGGCCCTCTTGTCTGCCCTGATACTACTCTTCACCTCGCGGTTGGCTTCCGAGTATTCCCCCTGTGCCCTTACTTTGGCTGCTCTCGTGCGACTGTTGTTGACAGCTGCTTTCTTTTGCTTCCTCACTTCTATCTTCTTCAAGGTCTGTGCCGACAGCCAGTCCTTGTGATGGCGTTTCCTGAACCCTACAGTGTCTTTGCAGGTTGAGTTCAGCGCCTCTCTTAACTGCCTTCCACTGCTGCTCTGTGGTGACCGCCTCCTCTTCATTTACTAGCTCCTGTAGCGCTTGAAACCGGTTGGACAGCACCAGTTTGAACTCTTCTCTAACTCCAGTTTCTCTCAGGAGGCCTACATTATAGGGCTGTCTTCTTGTTGTCTCTGTGCGGTTTTTCTTTAGCTTGAGCTTCATTATTAAGGTAAGCAGATTGTGGTCAGAGGCGACATCTGCTCCCCTCCTCACTCGAACATCTTGAAGGGATCTTCTAAATTTCTTGCTAATGCAGATATGGTCTATTTGGTTATCTGTTGTATGGTCAGGTGAGACCCAAGTTGCTTTGTGTATTCTTCTGTGTGGGAAGATGCTGCCTCCAATGACAAGTCGGTTTAGAGCACAAAAGTCTACAAACCTCTCCCCGTTCTCACTCATCTCCGAGCCTAGTCCCTGTCTCCCCATCACCTCTTCGTATCCGGTGTTGTCCTCCCCTATTTTGGCATTAAAATCGCCCATGACGATGGTGATGTCTCGCTCCGCACATTTGTCCAAGGCACTCTGGAGTCGGTCGTAGAACTCTTGTTTCTCTTCCTCGTCACTGTCATTAGTGGGCGCATAACACTGGATGACGTTCAGCTTGAGCTTTTTCTTGGTTCTAAAGGCTGCTGTGATAATTCTTGGCCCAAGAGGTTCCCAGCCCATCATCGCTCTTCTTTCGTCAGCGTTTTTGTAGCTATTTCCTTTTTTGCAGGGTGGGGAAGCTACCCCCACGCCCAACCCCCTTACTAGGAGGACAAGGGGTTTTCTGTCGGGGTCACCTTCCCTTAGACCATGTTGGTTCACGGCACCTTATTTCATTCGGTGCACCCCTCTCACGAGGGACCCCCTATCCACCACCCAGGGGACGCGCCTCAACGCCATATGGTCCCAGCGCAAGGGTAGGTTTTAAGGCATTTAGAAAAAAATCACTACACGATTGATGAACACTATGCATAATAATAGTCCTTGCACACAAGATTAATTTTGGTGCTGTGTCAGATTTGTTTGAAAATGATGAAAATGTCCCAAATTCATTACTGATGTTCAAAAACTGTTATCTCCTATAAAAATACAAACATGCAAATAATAATGATTTAGACTGATGCATGGAACATAAAAAAAATATAAAAATGCCAACCTGTAATGTAGATGGTCCAAGATACTTGGTAACAGTTGGAGATTCCAACCGTATGAGGCGCACATGTTTCGGGCGCACGGTGGTCAGAAGTCGGGACGCGTCACTGTTTTTTGCGTACCGGGGATAAAATGTCTATGGATTTTCTGTGTAAACGTCATCAGTTTGTGTGGAATTTCCCGGGGAATTCCCACAACACAAGCAAACCGGTCGGAAAGCGAGTTTTGAACGAGTTTCTGTGATTGTTTTGGGTTGCGTTTCAGACATGACATTTGGGACACCACAATATAAAAAAATTCTCAGCATCCAAATCCTTCGAATATTTGTAACCTATTATGGTGCAAAATGAAGTATTTTAGGTATAGTTTGTTGATGCACATAGTGGACAAGCGGATCTTATCTTGTTGCCGACTTTGGAAAAGTGAAAATATATTTTGCAGTGGGACACTTCGTTATGCATCTGAAACACCACTTTTCGTCCATAAGTGTGTCAATATCCAGTTCTAAAGTGAACAAAAAGTTTAGCACTGATTTTTCAATGTATGAAGCCTAAATTAAAAAAAAATAATGTCTTGTAATGATGCACTATTTTAGTCACAATCTTCGTCTGAGTTCACCCACTGATACCGTTCCTCTTTAGGGAAGCCATTTTGGGCCACCATTTCAACATTTTATTATCAGTTCACAATTAAATTCATCATGCAGATAGCCCAAAATATACAAATTTATACATTAACATTATCTTGATGCATTGCAACAACAGAAATGTCACTACATGCCTTATTTTGATCGAAATCTGAATAGCACCACACTGACCCCTTTTGGTGCTCAGTACTGTAGATGAACTCATATGACACTACTTGGAGGTATGGTACATGTATAATGTCTAACTTGTTGGACATGGGTTTTAAAGGGCACCTGCCCGTTTTTATTTACATTTTTGTGACAAACCGGTCGTTCCATGTCTGTGTGTCTCTCCGACTCCTTTGAACAGGAGATGGGTGTCCCGCAGGGCAGCATTCTATCTCCTGTTTTATTTAGTATTAAAATTAATAACATTGTAAAGGCCATCAAGGAGGATTCTGAATGCTCTTTGTTTGTGGACGACTTTGCTTTGTGTGCACGAGGTCGAGGACTTGCGTCTCTTGAGAGGCGCTTGCAACTGTGCGTGGATCGCATCCAGGGGTGGGTGTCTCTCAACGGATTCAAGTTCTCGCCCTCCAAGACTGTGTGCATTTTACTAACCAGATGAAATTTTTTTCAGAACCTAGCCTGAGCATTGCTGGAGTGCGAATTAAGGTGGCCAAGGAGGCAAAGTTTCTGGTAGTCATCTTTGACAAAAGACTGACCTTCTGCAACCATATTAATTACCTTAGAACCTCTTGTCAGAAGGCCCTCAACGTTCTTCGTGTCATTGGTCATACTGACTGGGGTGCAGACTGTGCTGTCGTACTTCGACTGTACTGGGCCCTTGTTCGGTCCAAACTGGATTATGGCTCTGTGGTATATGGCTCGGCTTCCAAGTCTGTTCTACAGCGTCTGAACACAATTCACCATCAAGTTCTGCGGATATGTCTGGGGGCCTTCAGGGCGTCTGTAGGCCAAGGCAGGGCAGTCTTCTCTCAAGCTCTGCTGCATCCGCCTCATGCTCACCTACGTTCTGAAACTGAAGGCCCATCCAGACAATCCTGCCTATGATTGTGTTTTTAAACCGCCGTTTGTAGAGATTTACGATACTCATCCGGGAGCTGTCCATCCACTTTTTTTCCATGTCCGACCTCATCTGCAGGCGGCCGGAGTGGACCTGGACAGAGTTGCGGAATCTCTGCAACACATCACCCTGGCTATTACCAGTTCCTAACATCTTGCTGGACTTGACCGTCCACAAGAAGGACTACCCCACCAGCCAAATACCAACAGAGCCTCGATAAACTCCTTTCAAGTTTTCTTTGCTATTGTCATATCTATACGTATGGGTCAGAGATTGAGGATGGGAGAGTGGCTGCGGCTGAGTCCTCTCGCCATCCTAGACGCCCATTTAAGCACCACCTCTCAGACCATTCATCTGTATTTAGTGCAGAACTGCAGGCGGTTCTGCTGGCACTCAGGCATGCTTATCGGTCTAGGGAAAGGAACTTAACTGATTCTGTCTGACTCTCTTTTTGCCATGCAGGCCCTTCAGGGCGCAGGAACAGACCACCCACTGCTGGTGCAGATTAGAGAGCTCTACGCAGACTTGATGAAGGAATATTATGACATCATTTTTATTTGGGTCCCAGGGCATGTGGGCATCAAAGGCAACAGGATTGCAGATTCTGCTGCCAACGATGCCCGCAATGACCCTGTCCCTGACGCACAGACTGTTTATAGTGATTTTAAACCTGTGATTAGTGCGTACATATCCCCTGAGTGGCAGTCCGAGTGGGACAAAGAGGAAGCTAACAAGTTGCATGAAACTCTTCCTAAGGTGTCTGACAGTCTACCTTTCCGCTGCGGCAGCCGCCATGAGGAGGCTGTCCTTTCTCGGCTCCACATCGGGCACATGTATGTTATGCACTCTTATTTACTAAAACAGGAGGAGCGTCCATGGTGTTATGCCTGCGATGAGCAGTATTCAGTTAAACACATTTTGCTGTCTTGTGCCGATATAATTGATACAAGATATAAACACTTCACAGCAGCCTCCCTGAAGGTTTCTGAGAGAGTGCAATATTTCTAATAAGATTTGAGCATTCATAGACTATGATATTCTATTATTTTTACCTTTTTGAGAGTCTGTAGACATTTTTTTTTAAAGACCTGTGTGACATTTTAGCATGAAATATTTTTAAGATATATTTACATCTTGTCTTAAGACCTTTCTTTTAGTCTGGCTGGCCAGATTTTTACCCATCCCGCCGTGAGATGGCCTTAGTTGCCTGCTCGGCATTAAACCCAAATAACTCTCCCATCGTCTGTGGTCCCCCACCCGGGTCTGCCCTGGGGGACTTGGGTGGGGTTAGGTATTTTTTAGTTCCCAGGGTCACCCTGGTCAGCCCCACAGGGTGGGTTTTTCTCTCTATTCTGGGGCATGTGTTTCTGTCTACCCTTTGTCCATTCACCTGTATTTGCCTTTTTAAAACTCTCCCTACTGTCTGCACTGCCTGTAGCTCTTGATATTGGATGTGTGTTGCTAAATGGTCTTAGCTTTATTTAGGCCCCATGTGTTAGGTTTATTTAATGTATTTGACCGGCTGGCGACATACATTCAATGTTCTGTTTATTTTTATTTTTTTTTCACAAGCAGTGCAGGCACGTCCTGAGAAAGCCTTGTTGCTGTCGGGACGTTAAGCAATGTACAATCAATCAATCATCGTCTGTGGTAAACTTTAACGTTGGCATTTTCTCAAAGACTATTCAAGCCAGATTCTTCAAACTTGGCCCAAGGATACTTTGTGGTTGGTTGTACATTGCTTAATGTCCCGACAGCAACAAGACTTTCTCAGGACGTGCCTGCACTGCTTGTGAAAAAAACCTAAACAGAATATTGAATGTATGTCGCCAGCCGGTCTAATATGCTAAATAAACCTAAGACCATTTAGCAACACACATCGGATCCAATATCAAGAGCTACAGAAAACGCAGACAGTAGGGAGAGTTTAAAAAAGTAAAACACAGGTGAATGAAACAAGGGTAGACAGAAACACATGCCCCAGAATAGAGGGGAAAACCCACCCTGTGGGGCTGACCAGGGTGACCCTGGGAACTAAAAAGTAGTTAATCCCACCCAAGTCCCCCAGGGCAGACCTGGGTGGGGGTGGGGGGCGGGGGGATACTTTGTGGCAAGACCTTTCTAAATATACCAATTTGAGAGACCTCTCGCAAAGGTCAAGGTCAAAAATAGCTATTTTGACATTATTTTTTTCTCAAATACTATTCACAACTTCAAACTCAAACTTGGAACAAAGATACCTGATGGTAAGCCCTTTCTATGCATACTAATTTGGTTGATCCCTCCGAAAGGTCAAGGGTCACAAGAGCTTAGGAAATAGGTCCAAAATAGCCATATTTTGACAAAAGATGTTTTTTTCTCAAAAACTATTCACAACTTCAAACCCAAAATTGCTACAGAGATACCTGATGGTAAGACCTATCTAAGCATACTAATTTGGTTGACCCCTTGGAAAGGTCAAGGGTCACAAGAGCTGAGGAAATAGGCCCAAAATAGCCATATTTTGTCAAAAGATGTTTTTTCTCAAATACTATTCAGAACTGCAAACCCAAATTTGGTACAGAGACACCTGATGGTAAGACCTATCTATGCATACTCTCACAAAAGGTCTGGGAAATGTTTGATAAAATTGTAGGTATTATCAACATTTTTGCAAATTTTTCAATCAAATTTGGCACAAAGGTAGCTGATGATAAGACCTTCCAAAGCATACTAATTTAGTCGACTCACCGCAAAGGTCAAGGGTCACAGGGGGTGGACAGATGTGTGAAAAATGCTTACATTTTGAGAAAACATGGATTTTGCTGGTGCAGAAGCCAACCCTTATTGTCACAAAGGTCACACATATAAATAGGTCATACACGTGAGCCATAATGGCTTTGCCTTTCTTGGAATTAAAAAAAAAAATTCAATAAGTATGCGTAGAGGTGTATTCACAATTGGTTGAGCAGTTATTTAGTTTGAAGGGAAACATTCTCTTATATAGTATGAAACAGTATGCGAGTAGTACCAGTAAATGTCTCAGTCAGTTACACATAAACACAGACACCCACAAAATTAAAACTGAACAGTTACGCCCAAGCAAATCAGTTGTTTTCGATCAGGTGGACTTGTGGATTATAGTCTCTAACCACACCGTTGAATCTGTCTTTCATTTTCAGCCTTATTAACCCTTTAGCTGATGGTAGGGGTTTTTAGCACGATTATTTCTGCAGGAATTATTGCAACAGGATCCACTACCAACAATCAAAAGGTTAAAAAGGCGAAAGCCTTCATACTTCATACACTAATTTGCACGTACATTGCTGTTCTCTCAGACATCTGTTTGTGTGACAACAGCAGAGTCATAGATTCTCATGAGTCCCTGCAGGTGCAGGGGCTCATGAGACTATGCCTCTTGTTAGTAGAGGTTGTCTACAGTAAATACTCAACCAAAGTTGCAACACTGAGGTGTTGTGAACTGGACCTCTGGACTTGATATAATAGAAAACAGTGGTACAAAAACCTTGGCTGTCGGTCACACTTTGTTTCCTCAAAATACATTACCGATGGCATTACTATATTGAAGGTACACTTAGCTTACCGATTTCAGCCTAAGAATCTGTTGTGTATACATACACAACCAGGGAGGTGACTCTGGGGAGTCGTTACCAAGAAACCCTGAGTAGCCTCCCTTCCCTCCTTATCCGGTCGCTTGTGCAGTGGTGCCACTCCAGTCGAACGCTTAGCTTCGTAGTGGTAAGGTGTTTCGTACCCTTCTTCAGCTTTTGGATACCCTTGGATGCCCTTGGATACCAGTGGATACCTTTGGATTTTTTGGGGTGTTGTGCTTCACCTTGGACTACCTGTGGTTCCCTTGGACTACCTGTGGTTCCCTTGGTTGGTGTCTCTCCTTGCTTGCCTTCCGTCGCTCTGGATATGGCCAGGTAAGGTCTCGGGGCGTGCGTCTGTCGGCCAGATTCTCCTGACCAGCGGTGGTATTTCCTCGTTTAGCAGCTGGTTCGTACACAGCCAGACTTCACTGCAGAACCGGTCGTGAGTTTTGCTCACGTGGCCCTTCGTTAGTACGTGGCACGTGCCGTTGCTTCTCACGTGTTCCGCTCTCTGTTGCAGTGCACATTTGCGTACTTGTCTTTGGTGTATGGGGCTTCAGTGGCCGACGGATTCCCACACACTGTGTCTCCCTTGCTTGGGCTGCTCCTCCGCATGGCCATGCGAGAGATGCGCTCTGTGGAAGAAGCAACAATCGTCTCAGTTGTGGGAGTTCTACCGGCGTGACCGCCCGTCTGCCTCCCAGGAACCCCCTCGGCCCTTGGTTCCCCCGCCCTTTCTGCGGGCGACCTTGGTGGGGCTCCCCTCCCGCTGCGCGCTTCTCACTGCACCAGTCATGGCTCCCACGACTGTGCCCCCTCCCCCCCTCCCCCTCCCCCCGGCTGGATTTCTTTGCCGGGCTGTGGGGACTCCTCTCGGCGCTCGGGTCATCCGGCCCACCGGCCGTCAGCTCGGACAAAGATACTCTCGCGTTGACGTGCATGCTCTCCGTCAGCCTCTGTGTCTCGTTCCCTGGGTCGCGGATCCGCTGGGCCGATGAAGTCGCTGGACCCGCTCGGCACGCAGCGGCAAGGGCACCGCCCTGCACTCGGCGCAGCTCTCACTGGGCCGAAGCATTCTGTGGCGTCTCGTCGGGTTCCAGAGCCCCCTCGGGGTCGCACTCTACGTCTTGGCGCCGCACGGCTTCCGATCCCTCGCCGCACACAGCCTGGTTTCATGAGACCAGCAGGACCCTGCCTGTCTACAGCACAGGTCGGATTCTCGAGACCAGCGGGACCTGGCCTGTAGCAGAGGTCGGATTCCAGAGACCAGTGGGACCCGGCGTGTCTACATCACAGGTCGGATTCCGGGACCAGCGCCATTCAGGGCGCCGCCATGGCCGGTGTGACTCCCCTAGTGTCGTCCTTCCCCGCCTTGTGATACTCCGTAGTCGCGATCCGACACCCCCCGGTGCCCCCCTGCATTCCCCGCTCTAGAGGCCGACCCTGGAGGACGCCCACGATGCGCTTAGTCTCCACCCGGAGGACTCTGCGTCTGCTCTCTACTCACCAGACATCCCCTCCTCGGGCCGGCACTCGTCCCCTTGCTCACAGTCCCGTGGCAGGCAGAGGCAGTACCAACAGGCCTTCACTGCACAAATTACAGAGCTGAGGTGGAAGCCCTGGTCCGTGCTACAAACACCCTTAATGGCACTGCAGACCCTGATGCCCAGATTGTCTTCCTGACTGATGCCATGTCTGTCCTTGAGGCAGTAACAGCAAGCAAACTGCCACGTCTACAAGAGGCACTGCAAAACACCAAGTGCACCAGACTGGTGCTGCAGTGGATCCCTTCACAATGTGGCATCTACGGCAATGAAGAAGCTAGCAGAATGGCAAAAGTGGGTGCAGAGAAAGAACAAGACGAAAATAGAGTCAGCTTCACAGAGATGAAGACCATCATTAAGTCTGTGTACAGACCACCACAACGGCCCCTAGACAGTTACCATCAGCTGTCCAGACAAGAGCAGGTGACCATCTTCCGTTGAAGGACCGGGCACAACCGACTCAATTTCCACCTGCACAGACGCTTCCACCTCATGCCATCTCCCCTGTGCCCTTGTGGAGAAGCAGAGCAGACCACAAAACACATCCTCCAGGACTGTGAGAACCACCAGCTGCTGATGGAGGAGATATGGCCGAAACCCGCCACTCTACAAGAGAAACTGCACGGGCCTGTGGAGGCACTACAGAAGACCACAGATTTCATTTTGAGAGCCAAACTCCAAGTGTGACGGCGTTCGAGAAGAAGAAGTAAGAAGGGCGCCGCATGGCCGGCGTGACTCCCCTAGTGTCGTCCTTCCCCGCCTTGTGTGCCTCCGTAGTCACAATCCGACGCCTCCTGGTGCCCCCCTGCATTCCCTGCACTGGAGGCCGACCCCGGAGGACGCCCACGATGTGCTTAGTCTCCACTCGGAGGACTCTGCGTCTGCTCTCTTCTCACCAGACCTTCCCTCCTCGGGCCGGCGCTCGTCCCCTTGCTCACAGTCCCGCGGCAGTGCCAGGTCCCTATCCTCCTTGCGCAGCCCTTGCCCTGCCTCGGCCCTCCTCGCTGGCTTGGAGACAACTTGAGCCCTTGGCCACGTGTCTCGCCTGATTGCTCGTTTCCAGCCTCCGGACGTCTGCCCACTGTCCCCGCCAATGAAGAAAAAGTTCTCGGCTCTTGTGGACGCGCCGCGCATGACCAAGAAGTTTAAGTCCCTCCCTCAACCACCCTGGGTTTCAGGACCTGACAGGGGCCTTCAACGCTCCAGCAGGGTCGGCTCACAGAGAGGGGCTTCATCTCCGATGTGCATAGGCCTGCGGGCGTCGATATCGGGTTCCGCAGAGCTGGTACTCGGGTCATTCTCAGTCGTCCGTCTGCCCTCTTCCTCCTGTGGACCCTACCACTGAGACGCTACTTGGGGGCCGGCGGGCCCTATGGTGTTGCATCCCCTTTGGGCTCTCCAACACATTGACCTTGATCTGCAACTCCCTGGCCTGCACGGGCTTCTTGGAGCTAGCGACCCACGCCGTACTCCAGTGCGAGGAGGAATCCTTGGAGCGTCCTGATGCTGATCTCCATCGTGACATCCACGCGTTGGCAGTTGCGGCCAACCGAGCGGCTTACCATGCTTCCACTAAGATCGGGGGCTCCCTAGTCTTCGGTCCCATCTGGCAGGCGGTGTAGGAGGCCTCCAAGGACCTCTGGCCGAGCGCCTCCCGGCCACCCTCCGCTCGCTTTCAGGCCTCCCTTAGGGCGGTGGGTTGTTCCCTGCGGTCCTTCAGACCATCCTCCTGGCCATTCTTCAGGGATGCCCGCGGCACGACTCCCTGGCTTTTTATCGCCGCCTCTTCCTACTCCTAGTGCTGAAGCCAGGCGGCCAGTGGCGCCCTATCATCGACCTATCGGCACTTACCAGGTTCATTTCCGCGCCCCTGTTTCGGATGGAGACGGCGTGGGCCCTGAAGGCCACCGTGCGGCCCACGGACTTTGCCCCTAGCCTTGATCTGGCAGACGCGTACCTGCACGTCCCCATTCATCCGACCTCTCGGCGTTTTGTGTGTTTTGCCTATTGTGGGGTCGTCTATCAGTTCTGTGCTCTCCCCTTTGGTCTCAACCTCAGCCTGGGTGTTCACGCGGATAGTGGATGCGGTGGTCGCCAAGGCCCGTCAGACGTCCTCCAGCCCAACCTCCAATTATTTGGACGACCTGCTTCTCGGGAACCAGAATTCCTCCGCTCTCGCTGCGGACCGGGACGCGTTCCTAGCCCTCCTTCATTGGCTAGGCTTCCTGGTCGACAGGGGGATGTTCGACCTTGCTGCGTCCCACCAGTTCGTGCATCTGGGTATGGAGTTTTTAACCGACCGCAACCAAGTGAGACTGCCGGAGGCTCGAGTCATGAAACTGGTGGAGTTCCTCCGCCGGTTGTTCCGCGCGGACGTGGTCCCGGCTCGGGTTTGGTTGCAACTACTGGGCCTTATGAACACTGCGGTGGACCTCTTGCTTCTGGGCCGGCTCTACTCATGCCCGCTCCAGCTCCATCTCCTGGCCCTTTGGCGCCCATCCTCCGCTGACCTCGCAGCACCAGTCCCTGTCCTCCCGCTCGTCCGGGCTTACCTCCAATGGTGGGCGGACCCCGCCTGGCTGGTCTCTGAGTCCCCCTCTACTCTCCCCTGCCGGCGGCTCTCCCTCTGCACTGCCGCCAGCCGGGCTCGCCACATTCCGGGCTGCCTGAACGTCCTCGCAGACTCTCTCTCGCTGAAGGGTCAGCTCCTGCACACTGGAGTGGTCGCTGAGTTTGGAAATCTTACGTCTGATTTGAGCGCACTGGGAGACCCCGATGCTCGACCTGTTCGCGACTCGATGGAACAGACAGCTTCCCATCTTCGTCTCCCCCGGCCTGGACCCCCTCTCTTGGGAGGGCCTTGTGGCCTACATGTACCCTCCAGCGGTGATAGTGCCCAAGGTCTTGCTGAAGCTCAGGGGCTGCAATGCGATCCTTCTCCTCGTCGCCCTGTTCAGCTGGATTAGGAGCTGGGCCACCGATCTCCTCAGCCTCGCCACGGACCCTCACCTACCTTTGACCACCCCCCGCACAATGCTGAAACAGCCCAGGCAGAAGCTTTTTCACCCGTGCCCGGAGTGGCTCACCTTACACACCTGGAGGTTGTGCGGCAAGCCCTCTCCGCAAGAGGTTTTCGCGTGCGGTGGTGGTGGATTTTACTGCGGCCCGCAGTTCTTCCACCCTCTGGGTGTACGAGGCGAAGTGGCGAGTCATCGGTGATGGTGCAAGTCGGAGCTCCTCTCCCCCACGGTGGTGATGTCGCCCCAACTAGCCGAGTTCTTTCTGTGGCTAATTCAGAGAAGAACCTGGCCCCTTTCACAATCCGGGGTTTCCTTTCCATGGTGGCAGACACGTACCGCTTTTGGGCCGCGCGGACCCTGGGGCGTGCCCGGACCCCTCGGACCTACCCCACCCGGGTCTGCCCTGGGGGACTTGGGTGGGGTTAGGTATTTTTTAGTTCCCAGGGTCACCCTGGTCAGCCCCACAGGGTGGGGTTTTCTCTCTATTCTGGGGCATGTGTTTCTGTCTACCCGAGGTCCATTCACCTGTATTTGCCTTTTTTAAACTCTCCCTACTGTCTGCACTGCCTGTAGCTCTTGATATTGGATGTGTGTTGCTAAATGGTCTTAGCTTTATTTAGGCCCCATGTGTTAGGTTTATTTAATGTGTTTGACCGGCTGGCGACTTACATTCAATGTTCTGTTTAGTTGGTTGTTTTTTTTCACAAGCAGTGCAGGCACGTCCTGAGAAAGCCTTGTTGCTGTCGGGACGTTAAGCAATGTACAATCAATCATTAAACCCTCGGACCTGATGCGCCATTTCGAACTCCGGCAACCAGTCCCGCACTTGCTGATCCCTTTCAGGGACCTCTCCTGGGTCCTTACCTGGCTGAATTCGAGTAGGTTTGAGCCCCCTGCCCTTGGCTGGCCCAGCAGACATAACCAGGAAGACCTGCTTTCTGCTGGCACATGATACGGCGTCCTGAGTCAGCGAGCTGCACGCGCTCTCAGTGGACCCAGCCTGTCTACAGCAACATAGCGGATGGCTCCATGCATCTCCTAACGAGCCCTGCCTTCTTGGCGAAGAATCTGCTCCCCTCAGCCAGGACCCCAGTGTTTATCCTGCGCCCGCTCAGGGGACCTGGCCAGATCCAGGACTCCAGCCGTCGGGACCCGGTCTGGGCGCTGAGAGTCTACCTGCGCAGGACACAGCCTTCCGGCATGGCCGGACCCGCCTCTTCCTGCCGCTTTCCCCAGCAGGCACGGTATCGTTGCGCAGATGATGTCCTCGTGGCGGCACTGGGTCGTCCGATCTGCATACAAAACTCACCCTAAGAAGCTGCATATCCGGGCATATCTGCATGCCCGAGGTCCGAGTGGTCTCCATGAGCATCGCGTTTGATCGAAACTGCGCCGTTTGAGACGGTGTGGCGGCTGTCGGGTGGATTCCACCTTTGCCCGCTTCTACCTCAGGGACCTCTTGGGCCTGTGGGAGAACTTGGCCTTGGTGGAGGACATCGGTGCGGCGCAACACTCCCTCCCGGCGCCCTAGGTCCGCTTAGCTGAAATCGTCGGGAGATTGCTCCTGTTTGCGATCGCTAAGCACAAGCAGTGGCGGGACCTAGCGGGCAGCACCCACCTCTTTTTCGCAATTTTTCCATATAGTAATGCCATCAGTAATGTATTTTGAGGAAACAAATGTATTTGTTTCATCAAAAACATTACCGATGACATGACCTATGGGAGTGTCTACTACTTACTCAATTCTAGCCTAAGAACTCGTTGTGTTAACACACAACCCGGGAGGCACTCGGGGAACCCCGAGGGGGCCAAGAGTTGTCTCCCGATACTCCCCATCCGGAACCGAGTACCCATAATTCCTCTGTCAGTCTACTTAAGCTTACGCTGTTCAGACGTGTTGCTCTAGCCTACGGATTTTGGGATTTCGACCGGTTTGCCGGTCTTCGACGGACTTGGTTCTTCTCTTGACTTCTTCTTCGTCGGGTCCCCCTGTACCTGGTGGCTCTGGTGTCCCTTCTTCGTTGGCAGCTGCCCGCTTGGCTACCTGAAGTGCCTGGGCTACGCTGTGAACTTCGCTGGGACTTCGCCGCGCGTGCCTTGGTTTTGGATTTCTCCCCCCCCCCCCCCCCCCCCCCCCCCCCCCTCCCTGGTCCCGCTCCGGGAAAAGGTAAGGTGACTGGGTTGGCCCTCGGCTGGTTCCCGGGCTGGGCACTGGTTGAGCAGGCACGAACGCGGTCTTCATTTGCGCTGTTGCTTGCGCCAGGATTCTTGACTTTTACTTGGCGGGTCTCGCGCCCGTTCCCCCTCTCCTTCCGTGTTGGTGTGGTATGGTTATTGACAGGGTCAAATCTCCCTTTTTCGCTGTGGTTAGCAGCGTGGTTGTTGAAAGTTCCGCGGTTTTAATGGAAGGCATTTACGCGTGAGGGAAGAAATGAGACGTTGTAGTCTGGAACGGTCATTCTTAAACGGCGCAGATCCGCAGGTGGTCAGCTTCGTTTTCCAAGATGGCGTCTAACGATGCAGAGCTCCTTGTTCCTCGCGGTTAAAACCTTTACTGGAAGGGGAATGGTGTGCAAGATCGGTGAAAGCTAAGTCTAACCTTATATCTGGCGCTTACCTACTCACTTATTCCTCACCTATGCTCTTGTACCTGGTTGGGTTCGGGGAATGTGTTATGCTCCAGCCATCCCTTGACGCATTACGTTGGTGGCTTTGGCGAGAGCCGACGCTTACTTCGGTACTGAGTCGGTCACGTAATGCCTGTTTTGTTGTGCATACTGCAGACCTGTTTATCTTATACGGGGGCGTATTAGATACATGGGAGATGCAAAGTATTAGTCAGTTGAGGGGACACTGACGGCACCAAGATGACGTATTGTTGCTGTCATGGAAGAATATCATAAGCTGCAATAAATTCTCTTGCCACCACAGGTGCTACTCACATTCACTCACTCGCTCATTCCGCATATTACAATGACAAATGGACGGTGATTGGCACGGGTGAGCCCGTCGCCAACGCATCTCATGGCAGGCGCCAGTGACCTTCTCCCGGCCTGAACCTCCCTGAAAAAAAAAAAAAAAAAACCCAGAGTGCTCAGACAGCCCTATGTCTCCTGGACGCACTGGTTATGCTCTTTGGTTAAATTCCCACTGGTGCATGTGACTACAAGTTAACATGAACAACATGCATAAGAATACGAGTTAACATGAGCTACAGTAACGTTTTACTGTTGAAAGGTAATAAATTGCCTGGTGGCAACTTAAGACAACGATCAAAGCTGCACCTGGAGGCCCGTCGCTATAGTACAGCTCCGGTGTTTCTCAGGGGCACCGCTCCGACAAAGGTTCTGGGCCTGCCGCTTGCTTCAGGCCTATACTTGTCATGACATGCTTGAGTTTTGTTGTGCAGGATGTGTTGTAGGCTCAACTTAGCCTGGCGGTCCTCCCAGACCAAGGGTGTCTTCCACGCCTGTCAGGGCCGGGATGTACACGGCGTAGGACGTATACGCTGGGAAGACAGGTACACACTTTGGTGGTTGGGGGAGTTGCCTTGGCGGGATGGACAGACAGTGAGGTTAGCCGCGACTCCACTTCTTCGCAGAAGGTAGGTCACACAGGTGGGGTGCTTACCTGGGATTAACCGGGACCCTCCTGGCTGCACTCTCTACCTTGCGGGGATGTATTGCAGGTCCGCGCGCTTGCTGACAGGTTGTTCCTCGCTGGTTGTGCCGTTGTCTTGCCTTACCAGGGCAGGGTCCCTCAGGCCCACGCCCGCGTGTCTTCGGTTTTTTGGTATGTTGCAGGGGCCTATGGATGACCTGCACACAGCATGGAGGTTACAGTGACCGTCGGACTCATACAAGGTCTGTCTACCATGTGCCTCCGAACGTTGGTGTGACGTCTGCGCCACATGACCTGAACGGCGCTGGTCTCACCTTGGAGCTTCTATCGGCGAGAGCGCCCGGCGCCTGTGACTGGTTCCAGACCTGCTGAGATACCGGCGGCTATCCGCGGTACTCCGACCGCTCGAGTTCCGACGAGAGGACTGTGAGATCACCATGCCGGACGCGTCAGTATAGTGTGCAGGAGGAAATGCGCTTGGACAAAGCCTTCTGACAGACAACCGGCCTCGCTACAGAGCACGCTGGTCCCAACTTGGGTTTTCCGGCGCGAACGCCCGACACCGGTGACTTTTCCAGACCTGAGGATGTACCAGCTGTTCCAGTTCTCCAGCCTCTCAAGTTCCGACGGCCCTAGCATCGGGGGATCGACACGTCGGACACAGCATGGTAGTGTGCGGAGTCGGGAGCTCGAGGCGTTGATTCCCAGGAGGGAACACGCTTGGACCAAGCCTTACGCCAGGCAGAGAACCCTTCTCGCTACAGAGTTCGGTTAGGAGAGACATGCTTCGTGCCGTCCATGGTCAACCGATCCCCACTCGTCTCCTAGGAAGGCCTTGGATCCTCCTCGGCCGCTGCGAACCCGCCTCGCCACAGAGTCCGGCTCGCGGAGACAATCTCACACGCACACCACGTCTCGGCACGTTCGGGATCTGCTGTTCGCTCGAACTCTGGCCGGCTGCTAGTGGTTGCAGGGTACTGTTGGTGACCAGCCAGCAGGGCGGAGGTGCCTGTCTCCGTTCCTTACCGCCCGAGTCCTTGACGATCTTGTGGAGGGATTGCTACGCGGACCGCTCCAGTTAGTGCGCGGAGAGGGGTTATCGACGCGGGCGTTACAGGAGGGTACGCACCTGGACGTAGCCTGCGGTCAGGCGGAGACCCACCTCGATACAGAGCCCGGTTCGCAGAGTCACGCACGCGTGCGTACTTCCCGCGGCACGACTGGGTATCCACTTCACTCAGGATCGGATCTCCGCTCTTGCTCTCCTGCACATGAGGAGGGACCACTCTGCACTTTGGATGCTCGTCCATCTACGAATCTCCCTCGTTGGAGTCAACCTTTCGACACTCTAGGTCTACACTCCGCTATCTCTCCGCTGCGGGCGTGCTTAGGAGTTGCCGTTCTTCACGTCGCTCCAGGGATCCTGGCCTGCCTCGCTCGTCGGTCCCTTTCGCGCCCGGCTGGCGTTCGTCCCTTTCCTCTCCCTCTCACTCAGCCCTTCCCCTCCTTCGTGCTCCGGCCCCGGTCTCCTGGCTGCAGTTGCTCCTCTTCTGGACACCCGACCCCCTCCGGTGGTTCCTCGGGGAGGATGCTGTCGTTACTTCGCCTTGCTCGGACCTGTTTACCTCCTCTGACACGTTTCGACCCAGTTGTGCACTAAAATACTCCTTGGAGATCTGACAACTCACTAGCTGGTGGCCTTACGCGTGAGTTCCAAATTACTTAGTGGAAGTACTCTGACTTCGCACGGGTGGTAAACGGGTCTGCGAGCGCTTCGGCTTCTGTCTCCCCTGGTGCCCTCTCGGATACAGCTCGGAGCTGGTAGCGGCTTCCGGACTTCGTGCCAGGCGCTTCGACTACCCTGTGCTTCTTCTCTCGGTTCGCGGATCTTCTTCACCCCCATGGAGTTGCCGGCTGTTGGCTTCCCTCGGTAGGACCGGTGCTCGGGAGGTCACAGGAGTTTGCCTCCCCTTCCAGCGGTGGATCCGCTCTTGACTCTCCTTTGGGACTAGACGAGCCTCTCTCGTCCGTACCTCCCTTCGTGTCGTGCGATTGAAGAGCTCCTTACCCTATCCTTCGTTCTCCAGGTCGACAACTCCTGGCGCCGAGTGGGTCGGCATGATGCGGACGGACCCTCTGTGCTGACAACTCGACCGAGCCAGTTCTTGGGTAGTTCCTGGACTTCGCTACGGGGAGCAGACCGGAGGAGGCTTCTAGAACCTTCGCTTCGCTTCCGCTGTGGGACCATGGCGCAGCTCTGTCTCCCTGGTGTCTAACCAACTCGACATCCCCCTTGGGCACTCAGGAGTGCACCGGGCTTCGAACACGTGGTACTGCTGCGGCTGTGCTCGCGGTTGGACGGCCCAACCACTACTCGGAAGTCGGATCTACTCTCCTTCGGTCCTCTCTAAGCCCGGCTGCCTCTGCTACGCCTCCTACTACCGTGGTTCTTCTCCAACTCCAGCCTGGCCTTCGGACCTCTCGGTCAAGAGCGTGAACGGCTTGGATCTGACGCAGACTAGTATGTCTTCTTCTCGTGGGAGGGCTGAGCCAACCTGTTTCCCCGATGGATCCAGTTGCTACACGCAGATTGCACCAGGATGCCTTCGGAGGACCGGCGCACTGGCGAGATGGCTTCGCGGACCTGTTCGCCACTAGGTGGGTTCACTGGCGTGCCCCGGGCTTTGAGGATTCGCCCTGCCTTTGTGGATTCGCCCTCCTGGACGAGACATCGACGCTCTGGCCTAGCCTGGGAAGGATGCTCCGCTCTTCCTGTTCGTCACCCCGTTATTGGGTTCCGGTCCTGTACCTCTTACACCTCTCCTCGCCGCAGACCCCCGCTACTGCTTCCCGCTTCTGCAAGGTCCTCCTGCAGCCGCGACGCTCGCTGTTTCACATTGATGGAGCCCTTACTCCTTCGCCTTCGAGGGTGGCGGCAGGCCCTCAACGTTCGACACAGCAAGGTAGTGTGCAGAGTCGGGAGTTCGAGGCGCTGGTTCCCAGGAGGGAACGCGCTTGGACCAAGCCTTATGCCAGGCAGAGAACCCATCTCGCTACAGAGCTCGGTTCGGAGAGACGTGCTTCGCGCCTCAATGGTCAACCGGTCCCCACTCGTCTCCTAGGAAGGCCTTGGATCCTCCTCGGCCGCTGCGAACCCGCCTCGCCACAGAGTCCGGCTCGCGGAGACATTCTCACACGCACACCACGTCACGACACGTTTCGGGATCCTCTCTTCGCTCGAAGTCGGACCACCACTCTCGCTCTCCTTCACGAGCGTAACAAGGATCGGGCTTCTCCTCGTCATAAGGAAGGGCAGCACTGAAGCTACAAGTCAGACGATCTTCCTGACTACGCTCAGTCATGCGATCCGATTCCAGGATCCCTCCCTCAGCGAGCTTAGAGGCTAATTACGTCCTATCAGCTACGTACAGGGCCACGAATGTTGCAGTCGTCAGGAACTGTGCTGTCTTCCACATCGTGGCTGCTGTAGGGCTGGCGGGCATGTTCTCTCGTTCGCAGAGTTTTCCCAGCCCAGCGAGGCTACTCGCTCCGGGGCTCCTCTTCCTCCGGGCGCTTCAGCGCCGTAAGTTACACCTCCCCAGAGTCGTCGGGAATTTGCGTTGGGGAGGACGGCCCTTGGGGCCCCAAGGTGTGCTAGTGCGCGGCACCCTCCTCCTCTTCGTGATTCTCCCATAGGTCATGTCATCGGTAATGTTTTTGATGAAACAAATGCATTTTTCTTTAAAAGGTATTTTTTCGAAAAATACTTACCGATGACATGACTCGGACGACCCTCCCACCGGCCCCGCTTGCCGCTGGTAAGCTAAGTATCCTGACTGAGGAATTATGGGTACTCGGTTCCGGATGGGGAGTATCTGGAGACAACTCTTGGCCCCCTCGGGGTTCCCCGAGTGCCTCCCGGGTTGTGTGTTAACACAACGAGTTCTTAGGCTAGAATTGAGTAAGTAGTAGACACTCCCATAGGTCATGTCATCGGTAAGTATTTTTCGAAAAAATACCTTTTAAAGAAAAATGCATTTTTCTCTAAAATGTATTAAAAAAAAAAAAAAACTCACCGATGGCATTACTCGAATGGCCCTCCCGCCTACCCCACTTGGCGCCGGAATGCTATAGCGTTCGACTGGCGTGGCACCACAGCACACGCGTCTGGATATGGAGGGAAGGGAGGCTAATCAGGGTTTCTTGGTAACGACTCCCTAGAGTCGCCTCCCTGGTTGTATAACAGATTCTTAGGCTGAAATCGGTAAGCTAAGTGTACCTTCCATATAGTAATGCCATCGGTAAGTATTTTTCGAAAAAATACATTTTAGAGAAAAAGTGCGACTGACGGCCAGAGATTAACAAAAAGCTCTACCTATTGCCAAAGGGTTAAGTCTACATCTGTTGTAACATGTTCCAGGAGACAGGATGCACCGACGGCCAGACCAGATTCCACGGCGACCCAGTGCCAGCCCTATGGCCCCTGACGACCGAGGGATGCGACCTCCACGACCCGATCGACCTGACCGAATGGGTCGGCCAGACAGGCCGGAGCGACCTGAGAGGATAGAGAGATCACCGGCAGGTCGCATGGGACACCCTGGAAGACCGGACCGACCTGATCGAATAGACCGACCTGATCGAATGGACCGACCTGATCGACCTGACCGACCGGATCGACCTGATCGACCAGACCGACCTGATCGACCGGACCGACCTGATCGACTGGACCGACCTGATCGACCTGACCGAGGAGATCGCATGGAAAATAGGTTAGAGGATAAACTGTTTTTTGGTTCTGATCATAAAACTTTGTCACTTTAACACATGCCTACACTTTTTTTTCAGACACCTGTTTATATCATTGCAAAGCAGACTTAAGAGCAGTCAGGCAAATTATAGACAACTGGCTTCTGATAAAGTGATATAAGCAGGCTATTTTAGAGGTCTTCTAGTGCAAGTTATGACCAGGTTATTTCAGAGGTCATGTATTGTAAGTATAACTATAAATTACTTAAAGTTTAACTAAAGATTACTTGAATTACTTTGTAACTTATGTAAACTACTATTGATGGCAGATTTGAAATAACAACCACAAAACGTCTCCCTGGCTTCTTATGGCATTCAAAGTTTACTATTTTCTGTTTGAAGATTTGAAATTTAATGTTTTATAATGATAATCTCACTACTCTCAGTATCAGCTGGGATTGTGTGAATAAGGTAACCCTTTTTTTCCAGACCGGAGAGGATGGACCGCATGGAGCGTGATCGGAGAATGATGGTTCGTCCGCCATCCCACGGAGAGAGGGAGCAGAGCAGCCGCCCCCCACCCCCCGCCGCCCAGCCCAAAGCCAAGGATCCCATGAAGCTGGTGGGACTCAAGTCCAACATCAAGCTCACTCTCAAGGTAAGGCAGCATTAGTGAGCTGTAGTAGCCCGTTGACATAATAGTTATGCTGAATGACTCCCAACAACAAACGGATGACCAATGTGACCACTGTGTACCAGAAGCATAGCCAACACTCCAAACATCTCCAAGAAGCTCTGATCCTCTGGGCTAACCAGAATCTATATCTCTTGGAGATGTTTGGAGTGTTGGGTATGCTTATGGAACAAGCTAATTTATCCACTGTGTCTTAGCTCTCGTTTCTTGTTGGCGGTCTCCAAACATCTCCAAGAGGCATAGATCCTCATGAGCCCTGCGGGCTCATGAGGATCTATGCCTCTTGGAGATTATTGGAATGCTGGCTATGCTTACAAAACAATCTAGTTAGTTATCCATTGTGGATTCGCTCTTGTTCGTTGTTGGTGGTCGTTCGTTGGATTGAAGCCTCATGCACGTCGCAATACTGAACTAGCAGTGTTTGCGATGTTATCAATTAATTAATACATGTAAGTTTTAGCATTAACACCTGGTGCCCTGATGTGGTAATTCCCAACTTCAGTAGTTGTTCTGTAAGGACTTTATTACAGACTAGTAAGGAGAAGAAGAGCAAAAAGTCTTTCATTTCATTTTATTCAAACTTCATAGTTTAAGTTAGACCTTTTGTAAGACACACCAGGGACATTTATAAAGGACATGTCAGGGTCTATTAGCCCTTTACTGCCTGGAGTATGTCGCTTTAAGGAAATTGCTCTAATCATGGCTGCACATTGATTGGAACAATAAAAGAAATTAAATTTAACCCATATCATACTGAGGCTGAAAGCTTCAAATTTTCAAATTTGTACACTGCCGTATGCAATCTACATTATAGTACTTACAGAAAAGGATTTAGTTCAAGGGTGGTGCCAGAAAAGCTTGGTGCCTAGAGGCGCCCAGCTATTCTGGCTCTACCCTTGAACTATTTTACTCAAACTTATTTCATACACTGGTGTATTCCGAACGATACAGGTTAAGCAGCCATGATAAGATGCGAAGCACAGTTCCCACTGCACTTTTTTTTAACATTTTCTTTTGCAAGATTTGCAGCTTCTGCATTCAGATAATTTTTGTTTTTATCCAGCAACCCGGAGAACGGCCACCACAGACAGAGATGTCCCCTATGAAGCGGCGCCCTTTAGAATCTGGTGATGGCCCTCCAGTAAAACGACCAGCTCTGTCTGCTCCGCCCATTAAACCACCATTTGGTGAGTTGCCTTTTATATGACTCTCTCACAGCGTGAAAAAGGCAGGAATGTTAACCCTTTGCGTGTCAGTAGCGGTTTTAGTTGCGATGATTCCTTCAGGAATCATCGCGACAAGAACCGCTACCAACACGCAAAGGGTTATAAAAGGGATATCAAAACTTCATAGTGACTTTCGATATGTGAGGAGGCTGTTCATCTGAAAGATAATTGTTGAGGATCCCTGCTTGCAGTCACAACTACAGGTCCGCTTCAGTTCTTCATTAACTTGCAATGTCTGATGTAATGTGCGCAGCTCTCTGGCTCCCATGGTGATGTCTGATAAGCTGAAAGTCCTTGGGCTGGTGTTAACCATAGCTGATCTGCGCACAGCTGTGTACATGCCAGCTAAGGCTGATGTCGGCCCAAGGGCCTTTTGCCTACCAAATGGTTTTCTTTACAAATCTGTAAAATCAGTACTACCATAATGCGATAGCGAATAATGCTGCATGACTTCATGGCTCCCAGCTACCGCGATTTACAGAGATTTATCTGCAGTACAACAATTTTCAATTTGATTCCAGACAAGCCAGTCAAGGCAGCAAGTCGAGTGGAGAGAAACAAATCTCCCATGGAAGCCTCTCGCCCTCCAAGGTCCGCAGCTGCTGCTCTGCCCACCCCAGCTCCCCCACTCCCCTCCTCCATCCCTCTCCCCCCATCCCCCATCAAGGCGCCAAGGTCACGACCCCCACCTACCAAACCCACCACACAGCCCCCCACCAAACCTGCCCCCTCAGTGAGCCAGCCGCCGGCAGAACCCTCCAAATTGGCTGGAGGCGCTGCTGCCCCTGGGGGTGTGGCCGCGGCCAAGCCAAAAAAGAGCATGTCGTCACGAAGGGAGGAGCTGCTGAAACAACTGAAGGCTGTGGAGGATGCTATAGCCCGCAAAAAGGCCAAGATGCAGTGATGATGGCAGAAAGCCTAGGCTTGTATCATATAGGTGTACAGAAATCAATTAATACTTTTAACCCCCTAGTGCATGCTGCCACTGGAACACAGTGGCTACTTACGCAAAGGGGTTAACATGCTGTTAACCCTTTGGTTGTCGGTAGCGGTTTTTTTCGTGATGATTCCGGCAGGTATTATCATGTTATTATCATGTCAAACACTGCTACCGACAGCCAAAGGGTTGAAGCCAGCTACACGTGTCGCAGGTTATTACACTAAAGTGTTTTCAAGGGAAACATTGTGAACACCCGTTACATATTGTACAGCTGGCTTTAATCCCCTCGTGCCAGCTGTCGCTCGTAATGTTTGCATTGCCAGTGGTTGCATGCACAAGGGGGAGGTAATCTTCCCAGTTGGGCAAAAGTACTCGGGCTATGGTCAGTCAGAGGACCTTTTGCTTGCTGGGTGTTTGTTGTAGGCCTGGTTCATTGGCTGGATGTTTGTTGACCCTCTCAACCCCGATGCTCTACAGCAGGAGGTAGATGGACAATGACACGAACAGCTCAGGTGTTTTTTTTCCAGTTAACCCCGTCGGCTGTTGGTAGCACAAACTGCGCTACCAACAGCCAAAGGGTTAACTTTTGCACCTTCTCAGGCTCCAAACTAATCATGCACAGCCTTTGAAACACTGCAGGGTGGATCAGCATCATGATAGCTCAAGGGTTATGCCAGATTAACTTGCTGCCTTCCCCAGGTTAATTAGGCACAAGCCTTGAATTATCAGGGTTAGCTTGATTCCTGAAGCTATCCCAGCTCGTGAAAGTTGGCCTGAAGGGTGATCGAGTTATAACAGTCAGTTGACAAGGACTTCTGTCAACAACATGTAACCTCTTTCACTCCCAGAGTCAAGTGCTTAGACTTTGAAATTGTCTGAGCGCACTGGGAGAAAAGACCAATCAACTACATATCAGGGGTAATGCCTGATTAGTGTGAAGAAGTACCCAACGGAGAAAGAAACACGCTTAGAAAAAACGGTACAACACAATTTATTAATATTTATTAATATTAATATTTACGTCACCTTCAGTTGCCACATTCCTTCTGCATCTGAAGATAAGTAGCAAATAATGTCTCTGTTTGTTTGTCTATTTTGACAAAGGGTATTTACCCGAAATATTAATAAATTGTGTTGTACCGTTTTTTCTAAGCGTGTTTCTTTCTCCGTTGGGTACTTCTTTGCATTTCACACGCTTGGCAGTCACCTTTTTGGTCTGGATTGCTGATTAGTGTGGTATGTGATGAGGCATCATGCTAATCAGCCACAACACTTGACATTATTATTGATCCATCTTCTGCATCAGGCCCTGGAAGTGAAAGTTTTATGTCTTTAGAGCATTTTGAAACTGAAAGAGTGGTTTTGGGTAGAGTGTGTCAGTTCTTTTTTTTCACTGTTGTGATTTTGTGAGTGTATATGTTGGTTCATGATTCACACATCAGCGGCTTGTACAGAGTAGAAATTTAGGCATTGTGCAGGTGTTGTCAAAGTTTTGTACTTTTCCACTGATCAGAGCTTTCAGTCTCGCAGTCTATTTTATCTTTTAATTTTTTGGGGTCACGTGTGAAGCAAAAGTGAGTATGTTTTGGGCCAGTGGTCGTCTGTCCGCTGTTGTCATTGGTAAACTTTAACGTTTGTTTTTTCTCGGAGACTATTCGTACTAATTTGGTTGATCCCTCAGAAAGGTCAAGGGTTACAAGAGCTCAGGAATAGGTGAAAAATAGCCATATTTTAACTAAAGATGTTTTTTTTCTCAAATACTGTTCACAACTTCAAACTCAAACTTGCTACAGAGATACCTGATGGTAAGACCTATCTATGCATACTAATTTGGATGACCCCTCGGAAAGGTCAAGGGTCACAAGGGTTCAGGAAATAGATAAAAAAATAGCCATATTTTGACGAAAGATGTTTTTTTCTAAAAAATTATTCACAACTTTAAAACCAAACTTGCTACAGGGATACCTGATGGGAAGGCCTTTCTATGCACATTAATTTGGTTGATCCCTCAGAAAGGTCATGAGAGCTCAGGAAATAGGTAAAAAATAGCAATTGACTATAGATGTTTTTTTCTGAAATACTAATCACAACTTCAAACCCAAATTTGGTACAGAGATACCTGATGGTAAGACACCTATCTATGCATACTAATTTGGATGACCCCTCGGAAAGGACAAGGATCACAAGAGGCTGGCAATTGTGTGTAAAATGCCAATTTTTGATAAAATTGTAGGTATTATCCACATTTTTGCAAATTATTCAAACAAATTTAACACAAAGATAGTTGATGATGAGACCTTCCTATGCATGCTAATTTAGACCACTCATCACAAAGGTCAAGGGTCATGGGGCGTTGACAGGTGTGTGAAAAATGCTTACATTTTTGTAAAAACCTGAATTTTGCTGCTGCTCTCACACATATGTAAATCGGTCATACACATAAGCCATAATGGCTTTCCTTTCTTCTTTCTCATTGCTGTCTTCTTTTTCCTCTTTCTTAACCCCTTCACTGTTGTGGACAAGTGAACACCACCCAAATACAATTTCTCACGAGTCCCTGCGTGTGTGAAAGCTCATGAGGTTCTATGCCTTTTGCTAACACCACTTTGTATCCATGTTTCTTGTATGACTGGGGCTCTTTCATGCTCCGTTAACTCTGAGACTCCCAGTACTAAATGACTTCCATTCTATAGAATGAACACTTGGTTAACTCTTGAACTCTCAAAACTAAACTTTAGTTTTGGGAGTTCAAGAGTTAACCCTTATCATTCGGAATACACCAGCATGTGAAATAAATTTGACTAGCATAGTTCAAGGGTGGTGCCAGAATAGCTTCGCGCCTCTAGGCGCCAAGCTATTCTGGCACCACCCTTGAACTATAGTCATTGGTCTATATCCTTATCTGTAAGCACTATAATGTAGCTTGCATACGGCAGTGTACAAATGTGACGCTTTTAGCCTCAGTATGATACGGGTTAACCAAGTGTTCAGAACAATGATCTACAACCGCTGGCAGTGAAGGCATAAAACCATTCATGCTGCCACCAGTACTGTAAACCCAGTAAGCAAAGGTCCTCGGGCCCACGATGGCTGCAGTGGGCCTTCGCACGGCTGTGCGCGGACCCACTGCAGCGAGGATGCATGCACATGGAGGCATAACACTTGTGTGGGTCTATGTGTTTGAAATGGGTGCTACACCAAAGCGATGGTTAGTTACAGATAGATATACGTAGGATTTTTTCCTCCCTTGGTCTGTGCTCAGTTGTGCAGTGTGTTTCAGAGTTTTGGCAACAATCTGCACAGAGAAAAAGTGCTGCCGACATCTAAAGGGATAATTTCATGTTGCAGTTAGATTTTGTGAGGTGTTTACATATTGTGGGAAACATAGTATCAAACGATAAAATAGCAGTATAGTTTGTGATAGGACGTTATTTTATTCACCCAATGCACTTTGCTGTTTAGTAGAACACTTTATATTCTTACTGTGAATAATAATAATGTTTATTATTATATTATTATTATGTTCATTTTTATTTGATTAAAAAAGTGTACTTCACAAGTAACAGATCTAAGCTTAGTCATACAGTGGTTTTCACGTGTATTTCATATGAAAGTTCCTGCGACTGAGGGGACACGATAACAGAGCACTTTGTTGGCGGTCTCTGTGGTGCTGTCCACAAACTGGTACTTTTTACACTGGTTGTCTCCCTCGATTTGTTAATGCTGATCAGCGTTAGCGAATTAAGGGAAACAACCAACGTGGGGTATTTTTCGGCAAGTCTCAAAGACTTCTGAACCCTTTTCATCCTGATACACTAATGCAAGAAATAAATTTGACGATGATAGCTCTTGGGTGGTGCCAGAATAGCTTGGTGCCAGAGGCGCCAAGTTATTCTGGCACCACCCTTGAACTAAAATGGTTGATCTTTCTCCTAATCTGTAAAGTAGCCATCATAGGTCAATAACCAAATGTAAAAAATTGAGTCTCAGGATGTAATGGGTTAACCCATATCATACTGAGGCTAAAAGCTTCAAATTTGTACACTGCCATGTGCAAGGTACCCTTGAACTATTTTAGTCAAACTTATTTCACTCACTGATGTATTCCGAATTATAAGGCTTAATTTATGGGCAGGAACAGCATGTGCATCTTAGGGTACTAAAAGATTTATGATCAGATAGCCAAGAAAGAAAAAAAAAACTTGCTTTGGAGTGACAAGGAAAACAGTGTTACTAAATTGTTTTGGTCTTATCACTGCAGGGCATATTTCTTTCTTTGTTATTCTATGGAATTTTACGTACTTGGCAGTGATGTTTTTGATCTGGTAAAAAGTCTCACTGTATAAATACGCTCTTGCTCTTTGTCACTGTGAACTCTCATTCTTTGAAAGTGACGGGTGTAAAGTAGAATGTGAGTTTATGTCTGCGTGTTAGATACATTTTGTGCATGAATTCGATATACTGATGAGCAAAAGAAATGCGACGTCATTCGAGTCATCAGAAATGCTAAGTGTTTTTGTTGACTCGAATGGTGTCACATTTCTTTTGCTCGTGTTTCTGGCGACTCGAATAGTGTCGCATTTCTTTTGCTCATCAGTGTCTAATCAGTTGTGTAACAATGACGTAAACTAACCGGGCACTAACCGTGACTCCTCGTCTTCAGTTGATGCTAAATGTGAAAGAGGTACACAGTTTGCCTTGTGGAGTGAAAAAGGTTTACAATACATTGAGTTCAGTCTTGTCGCTTGCGATTAACCTTTTGCATGTCGGTATTGGTTTTTGTCATGATGATTCCTGCAGGAATCATCGTGACAAAAGCCAGTACCAACATGCAAAGGGTTAACCCCCTTGGGTATGCAGCAACCAGTAACGCTTGCAGTACCAGTGGCAGTATGCACAAACAAGGTGGGGTGTCTGCATCCTTTGTTTCTCGCTTTGACCCTTTTCATCCTGATAGGCCCATTGCTTGAAATAAAGTTGACTACTAGTTCAAGGGTGGTGCCAGAATAGCTTGGCACCTGAGGCGCCAAGCTATTCTGGCACCACCCTTGAACTACAACAGTTGATCAATCTCCTAATCTGTAATACAGCATTCATAGAACAATAAGCAAATGTTACAAAATCAGCCTCAGGATGTAATGGGTTAAAAACAAAAATTGAAATGTAGCTCATATAAGTAGTACTCGGTTGTGTGTTGTTATGGCCGTCTCATTCGAGACATGCGACATTCATATGTGTGGCAAATAAAGATAGCATTTAAGACATGAAAGAAGTTTGCGTTCGAGACATGCTGCATAGGCAGCATGTCTCGAAACGCTAACTTCATTCATGGCATACCCCTGTTTGGCGCGCCTCAAATCATTTTGTACATAGATGTGTGTGGTGAAACTTTACTTTTTTTGGTAACAAATGTACATATTAGTTAACTGGTATTGTTGCATTTGACTTAAGAGGTGAGAGTTTAGCATATTTACGATTACTTGTACGAGACTTTGAACATGTCGTTGCATTGATGCTGTGCGTGCACAATTGTTGGAAGTGGTTTGAACGAGTCTGGCAGAATTTTCCATTTTTCCTTTATATTTTACTAATATGTAATCTTCTTTAAAATAAAATGTTTAACTTTTTCTGTCATCTGAAACACAAAACGTTTGTTTTAGGGATTCATCAACAAGATTATTTTCCTATTCGACTTCAAAGCAATGTCTTAAGTTTGTAAGTGTTTGAGGTAACTGTTGCTTTTTATATCTTTTTAAGTCATAAGATGAACTGAAGATGCGTTAGCATAGTAAATATTTCTGTTTTGGCCTATAGATAAAAAAAATACCACTTGTTGTGGTACTTGTTTATATTTGTTGTCTTGTCTGGTGTTTTTTCCCCCTCTATCAGTCTAATCTGCACTGGTCAGTTTCTGAAATATTCATGTGTGCTGACCTGGTGACTTTGGACCTTATGGATGTAGGTTCAGAAGTCAAACATTCTACTGTCTAAGTGTAATGTAGCAATGTTCACATTAACACAACACATTCAATGCCAACACTCTACAGCAAGAGATGTATCGACCATGTTAGTTCAAGGGTGTTACTGGAATAGCTTGGCACCTGAAGGCGCCAAGCTATTCTGGCACCACCCTTCAGGTGCCAAGCTGTTCCAGCACCACCCTTGAACTAGCATGGTTGATCTGTCTTCGAAATACATGTACTTTGTAGTCTTGAAAGGACAACTCCCATCTTTGATAATTTCGGTACCTTAGTGGTCTCAGAATGTATTGAAAAGAAACCAACAGCTGTTAATTTTATGATGTGATCTCAAAGATTTCAGTGGGTTTCCTTATAAGACCAAACATTGTTGAAAAATGAATTGAGTTGTACATTTGTGGACATGCACACACCTTGTTTTCAATTATTCAAAAGAAATGAACTTAATTGCTGACATGAAGGTGAAAAATCTATGAATCTGATCAAAAACCTTTGATTTTCATAAAAGTGAACATGAAACATTGTTGGCGATACACCTATATATCACCGAATTTCATCATGATGCACTTTATGCATTATTCTTCAGTGATACACATTTCAAGTGAATCGTTACCCTCATTTTCAAATGAAAATAAATTGTCTTCAAGGTGTTCTTGATTTATTGTCATCGCATAGTTTTGCTGCAGAAGCATGGGTGATTCACCGATTGTCATCTTGTGAATGACAAAAGTTCTTTTTGTACATATTCCATGTTCTGTAAAAACTGCCAACTGGAAATATATGTATGAAAAAAAGCCCATGTTTAGTGCTTTATTTTATATGCAAGCACTGCAATTCAACTATCGTACAGTTGGCTGCTGTCATGGGTGGGTGGATGAATGGATGGAATGCCAGCACAACACATGCTAGCCAATGCCTGGATTCTAGTCATGCCACTCTGAAGTTTGCAGGAGTTATTGTTAAGCAGTCAAGCCATATCTCTTTCTCGCACACACGAACACGGCGGCGCACGCACACATTGATACAACATGCACACAACATGAAAATTGCTTTAAGTTTATTCAACTAGACAGATATCAAATAGTCATAATCTGGAAGATTCTTGGCTGACAAATCACCATTGCTTGAATATCAAACCCAGCCGGCATTGCTTCAAGAAATTAAATACATGTAAGACAATACAAGATGTTACAATGACTAAAATGGTGACAATATCAAATAAAGTATAGTACTAACCTCCTTGCGCCTAATCAAGAAAAGGATCAAATTTAACCCTTTGTGCATGCAGCCACTGGATACTAGCTGCATGCACACGGGGGTTAACCCTTTGGCAGTCGGTGTCTTGGTCAAGGTGACTCCTGCAGGAATCGCCTTGACCAAACACGCTACTGACAGCCAAAGACTTCAGCCATTCAGCCCCGATGCACTACAGCAGGAGGGTAGTGTCAGATTAGCTTGGCGCATGTCAGCGCCAAGCTAATCTGGCACTGCCCTTGAATTATCATGGTCGATCCATCTCCTGCAACAGGTACATATTCGTTAGATGACGCCTACAAAATTTGGGAAATACGTGCGCTGGGTTGAATGAGTTAAGTTCAATCATCTCCCCGAAGTGTGGTGACAAAATGCTGTACAATCCCTTAGCACCCTTCCATTTTCACTGAAAACATACTGGGTGGAGATGTTAGTATGTATGAAACCATCTGACAAGCACAGACAACAGCAAATAATATTTTAAAAAATTAGCGCCGACTTGGGCTAACATCAGCAACAACTAGTCTGCGCACAGCTGGTGCGTGGGGCAACTGTGACTGATACTGGCTTGAAAACCCCTTGCTTACTGACTGAGTGTGTGATCCAGTCTACTTAGTTGCGGATCAATGCTGACAAAACAAAGGAACAAGTTCCTCTCCTAGTTGTTAACACTGCTAGCAATTCTGCCGACTACATCAGAAACTATTTGGATCAACCACTTTTTTTCTCTCAATAAAAACTGGTCTTTAAATGCAGGTGCTCTTTCAAAATAAGTCTTGAAGGGCAAACAAAGTCGCCTGTCATTAAAGACCATCATTTAGGTGGCGGCAGGTGATCTCTGATAAGAGCAGTTGCTCAAAACAGGTTCTACTGTACTCTCCTTCACCACCAATGCCAACTGTAGTAGATGGCTGACAGTGACAGCTCAAGGGTAGCACTCGGAACGTAACCCGTTCAGTGGTAGGTAACACAGACTGTGTTTCTGCAATCTTTGTTAATTCAACACCAAAACACAATAGACGTCCCAGGAATATGGATTCAAAGTGGTGTCAGAAAGAGGCATAGATCCTCATGAGCCCCTGCAACAGCGGGGGTTCATGAGGATATATATCTCTTGCATATTGCTCATGTTTAAATTTTTTGGACACTGAGTTAATTGATGCCACTTCAGATTTGAGGTGGCACCAACTGTATCAGGCACTACTCTTGAGATATCACAACTGATTCACATCCAAGGACATGAAAACAGTGCTTAGCAGACAAATTCACTTGGTTTTGGGGGTGAAAGGTGCAAGTACATTTGCGAGCTGGTCTTTTAGACTTCATGGACTGGCTTAAAGTGGTACTGCCCGCAACTGTAGTACAGCACACACTTTTACAAAACACCGTTGTTCCGCAAAAAAAGTAACAATCACCAAGCAACGTTGAGGCAAGCCCTGGTGGATACAAAGACGGTAAAATACGCTGTCTGTGATACAGTGCACATACCAAGGCAGCGCCGGATCAATCAGTTTTCGCAGGGGGGGGGGGCTCAACTTTTATTTTTTCTATTGCCAGGGTCTAGTATATATCAAAACACCACAACCGAAACTGTTCTTCCGACGTTTTAGAAAGTTTCTAACTGGGGTTTCCACAACTAAATTTTAAACACACTTATTTATAGTTTGATGCCAGCCGAAAGGGGGGGGGGGGGGGGGAGGGGTTTGCTGTAGTACCAAAGCACCCCCCCCCCCTGGATCCAGGGCCTGGAAGGGAAACAAACAGTTCTCCTGCCACCTTACATAAAGGAAAGGCTCAGGGGAACTAACTGTTAATTCTGTGCTAAATGATGTCCCTTGGTATGTGTACTTAATGGAACAATGACCTATTTTTCAGCAGATCATCTCTCTTTATCAGCACTTCAAGAGGTATAACAAGGTGTTTCTTAGCCCTATGCGTGTTGGTAATGGTTTTTGTCTTGATGATTCCTACAGGAATCATCACGTCAAAAACCACTACCAACACGCAAAGGGTCAGAAGTAAAAATAGCATAACTATGGACTGCAAGAGTTAGAACCGTACGCCTCAATCAGAATCGCAACAAAGAAACAGGTGGTGTCCTTTGAATGCCATCATTTTGCTTCTGCATTGCACACACTCCTCCCTTTTAGATGGGTATAGTCTACTGAAAGTCCGTCTGACTGGATTCTGATTGAAGGTAAATGTAATTTCTACAACACGTTTTGAGTTATCATTTTTTGTAAGAAAAAAGTGGCTGCAAAGACAGATGCTTTCTCAAGAGACATCTTGAACACCCAGAAATGTCACCTGTCAATCAAGACCATCATTTAGGTTGCCACATTCCTTCTGCCAATGAAGATAAGTAGCGGCTAATCTCTCTGTTTGTTTGTCTATTTTGACAAAGGGTATTTACCCGAAATATTAATAAATTGTGTTGTACCCGTCTTTTCTAAGCGTGTTTCTTCTCCGTTGGGTACTTCATCATTTAGGTGCCTACTGTCCAATTCTGAAAGATCACCTGTCATTAAAAACCATCATTTTGGTGCCTACAGACACCAAAATGATGGTCTTTAATGACAGGTGACCTCTCAGAACGTTGTCACTCAAAACAGGTTCTGCTATACATATTTGCTTTCTGTGGATAAGAAAATAAACCCATTGCTGACTAATGCCCATTTACTATACACAGGTAAACAGCACAACATCTCTGGAAACTTGGATGATTCATCAATTAGTGTTTTTTTCCCCTAACATAATTGGTGTGTATGTTTGAGAACACACTTCTGCCCAGAGAAATCAAAACGCAGAGAGCATGTTTTTTTTGCGAAAACGAGACTTTCATTGTATACGGACAAGCAAAAGAAATGCGACATTTTGGAAATCAAATGTTGCATTTCTTTTGCTCATCTGTACATTACTTTATTTCTCCTCACAAAATCGGACCGACTGTGCCTTCACAGGGCACCCTTGAATTGGCAGTTGCTTAGTACCCCAAGATAAATCTCCTTAATGCATTAAATCCCGAGGATGATTCTTTTTAGATTAGCGAGTTGTCCTATGAAAGCTACATTACGGCTCAGGAGGTGAATGACCATGATAGTTAAAGGGTGGTGCAGGCGCCAAGCTGTCCTGGCACCACCCTTTAACTATCATGGTCAAATTAATGTCATGTTAGGGTGTATCAGGATTTTAAGGGTTACGAGGGTTGTAA
Source organism: Semisulcospira habei (assembly GCA_036245525.1). NCBI lineage: Eukaryota > Metazoa > Mollusca > Gastropoda > Semisulcospiridae > Semisulcospira > Semisulcospira habei. The sequence goes on from BTPG01000002.1 coordinate 154,516,632, forward strand.
GCAAAGGCAATGGCAAACAAGTCAAATGTTCCTGTATTATTTGTCAGCACTGCCCATGTACCATATTCAATGTGTCTTACACCAAGACGCCCGATTGCATTTTAAACCCACTGCGCTTGCAGCTACCATTACTCTTTACAGCACCGGCGGCTGCATGCAAATGTAGGTATATTTAACTCATAATGGAAGACCTAGGTATGTTACACAACACGCACATCAACACACATCAGACATCACATCAAAATGTTTAGATACACACGTTACAAAGTTTTAAAAAAAAACAAAACAAAAAAAACCAACAACAATGGAAGATCTGGCTACAACATTTGATACATCAGAGATGCATTTTCATATTCAGATTTATGCATAATTTGTGCACATTTTTGCTACATGATACTGTTACAAATCTTAACCCCACTGTGTATGCAGCCACCGGTAGTGTGCGAGCATTCACAAGAGGGTTAATGAAAAATTCCTCATAAAAGTATAGCAAAACCTGTTTTAAGCAACCAACCATTTTGCCCAAAAATATAGGTCTTAACCCTTTGGCTGTCGATAGTGATTTTAGATTCCTGCCAAAGGGTTAAAATACAGGTGCTCTCGCAAAAGAAGTGTTGAAGGTAAGAACGTGTCCCCTGTCATTAACTGATTACATCTTGCGGATGATGTCAGCCATTTTTGTAGATATCCTTTGAGGTCTCCATCACAGATCTGGAGACAGATCGACCATGATGGTTCAAGGGTGGTGTCGGAATAGCTTGGCGCCTGTAGGCGCCAAGCTATTCCGACACCACCCTTGAACCATCATGGTCAACCCACATTCTGTCACAGCATGTCTGGACGACAGTCACCTAAATGATGGTCTTTAACGACAGGGGATCTGTCATAAAGTTAGTAGTTCAAAAAACATTCAGCTGTACTGGAAATAGCCTTGTGTCAAATACAGCACTGTATGTACATAAAAGATATCTGGCACCTTCAAACCCAATTTGACTCGTTCTTACATTATTTATTTTTTTTTCCCTTATATTCGTATACATTTATCAAAATATCTGAACACACAAATGCTTTTGAGGATATAAAAACAGAGTAACAATATCATAAATGCTGATGGGAATAATAAATTAAGTGACAAGCATGAAACGTGACAAAATATAAATGCTGGCAGTAGACAAAATATACACGTAAATCATGATTCTTTCACAAACTTTAACCCTTTGGGTGTCGGTAGCAGTTTTAGTCGCGATGATTCCTGCAGGAATCATCGCGACTAAAACCGCTACCAACACCCAAAGGGTTAAATAGGAGATTACAACAAAATTATCCCCTTTGGCTGTTAGCAGCAGTTTTTGTCGTGATATAGGAATCATCACGCCAAAACTGCTACCGACAGCCATAAGGTTAAACTGTACATTCCCACTAAGCAAATGACCACTGGGCCGATGTCAGGTGACGCTGACCCACGCACAGCCGTGTGCAAGCCAACTGCATCCGTCAGCCCTAAGGGCTTTTGCGCACTAGGTTTACCATTCAAGTCTGTTTGGGAGTGATTATATTACAGAATGGGCACCTGCTTGTGCTCGTAATGACAAAAATTGAGGGCACTCTTTTCACAAAAAGTTCCATCTTTTGTCACCTTCACTCTGGCCCCCCCCAAAATGTCTCCAACTCCACTGCAGCATGGTCGCTAGATGGCGTATCTGTCTAAGGAGCATGGCTATGAATAAGGCCAGCAGGAGAAATATGTAGATATGCATGAGCTCCATACAGGCACGAGACATAGCTCCTCATGAGCCCTTGCATATTAACTCACTAGTGCCCAGGATACGAAATACCCACATTTTCGAGTTCTCCTCCAAGGACTGCATTACAATTCAGGAGACAGATCGATCATGATAGTTCAAGGGTGGTGCCAGAATAGCTTTGGCGCCACTAGATGCCAAGCTATTCTGCCACAGCCCTTGAACTATCATGGTCGAGCCCTATCTTGCTGTGGTGTGTCTCGGGCAAAATGAGTTGGGGGGACTTTGGATGATTTATACTTCAACTAGGTGGATGTTAGTCGCTATTGCCCTGCAGTAAAGGAGCTGTGGTTATCAATTATTTCTACAGCACAACGAGCGTCTGCGATGAAAAATATTTATAATGCAAGCTCATCAGTCATATACCAAGCATTAACAACCCACTTGTTACAAAAGTGAAAATCATTTTCACACAAAATGAGTTCTCTGCTGTTGTATGCAAAAACAAAATGACAAAAAATTTTTAAAAAAATAAGGAAAAATACAATCTGCAGTCTGACTACTATAAACACTATCTCGCAATGTCAATGGAGACTCTACTGTTCATGAAAAGAACACTGAAAAATTTACTGTGCCTCAACTAGTGCGTGATATGTCATTCACGAAAACAGCACACTGCAGCCATTTAAAATCAGACTGTCACGACACGACAAACGAAATGCCACAACGGGACGTGCTTGTCACAAGCATAATCACTGTACTTTATGTGTGCTAGGGGTATTGCGTCATACCTAGGGTACCCCCTCCACTGTTAATAAATCATGACTTTCCACAGACGCTTTTCTTTGGAGATCGAAATCAAATCGAAAGAGAAAAGCCTCCGACATTCGAAACCCACGTGAGGAAAAGTCTTGGGTCTCACAAGCTGCATGAGATCGCAACGAAATGTACATTTCCCTTTCTGATCAGTTCCTAGCGCATTTTACCAAACCGAAAACACGCATCCACTTTGACAGCAAATGACGATGCTCCAGTTGAAAGTATCTAAAAGAAGGAACGGCCTTCGTACTGAAGATTGTCACTCAGAGCAGATTTGCCGACAGAGTCACGGCCATGGTCAGCAGATTCACTCCTTAACCCCCCTGCACACGCAGCCACCTGTGCTGCTAACCCCTTAACTTCCCTGGCAAGGTGGATGCTACCCATCTGCAAGAGACATAAATCCTCATGAGCCCCCGCAATTGCGGGGACTCATGAGGATTTATGTCTCTATTTAGTCCTGTGTCAGTTGTGCCCATGTCTGGTCCAATTTTCATTTGTGTTCTTCACGCGAATGTCGGTCAGTGTGCAGTGGTTTCAGAGGCAAAATCTGTGTCCACTGGCAGGCAGGGGTTAACAATAGTGGTGGCTGCACGCACAAGGGGTTAAATGCCAGGAGGTACTGTATGGTCGTTTATCACAGGGCTGAACACTCATGTTACAGTCTGAGGAGTTCTGGTCCTTGATGGGCACTCTTCCATTCTGAAGTGAAGAACAGATTTGGCCAGAAATTGAGCAGCAGACAACGGGACTGCACTTGTGATTGGTTCATCCCCTGCTAGGTCTGTCAATCATTTTGTACAATGCTGGATCACTGCAACCCATAATGGTCCATCTTGACTAGAATTTCTGCTGGATGTTGTGAGTTTGTGCTCATACCTGACAGAAACAAAAAGAGAGCGAACTGTTATGCAATGGCAACAGTGGACAGCATTCACACACACATCCCACCTAATGATCTAAAATTAGAACCACTACCAACAGCTAGGGGTTTAAAAACAAAACAAAAACAGTCTCTTTTGAAGATGGCCTATTTGAAAAACTTTTTTAAAGGACAATTTTAACGCTCTGGTTTTCAGTAGTGGTTCTTGTTGCGATGATTCCAGCAGAAAACGTCGTGACAAAAACTGCTACTGACAGAGAAAAGGGGTACATTTTCTCCTTTCAGATACAGTCACACCTGTGTAAGATGACCATTAATGGGACTATCAAACAGTGGTCGCTTTAAACAGGGTCTCATTACACAAAAGTAACAGCAAGACCATGAGGCCAAAACCATGTGGTCTGCCAAGGCAAGTGGTCGCCTTGACAGGTGTCACTGTACCTCACTAACAGCAGTGCACATTACTTCCGAGACACAAACATAAGAGACATAGATCTTCATGAACTCACGTATATGCTGAGGCACATGAAGATCTATGTCTCTTGCTGCCCATGTAGCTCAGGTGGAGGTCATGAAACATTCAGTCTGAAATAGATCTTAAAATACACCGCAAAAATTATATCCATTTCACTTACATCAGTCATGACTGGTTCAGACAGGCTCTGGCTGAACCCCCTGCTAATCATGCTTTCACTGTACGACTGGTCTGGCGATTCAGGTGTTGTCTGTCCAGGCTGTGGTTTACTTCCTCCTGGGTCCCCTTCGCCAGTTGAGTGGTCTGTCTCTATACCGCTCTCTGACAGAAAGAAGAAGCCAATGACAGAGACCAGTGAATTGTGCTCAGCGAATATGGTACAATTCAGAAACAATAGGAGGTGTTTGTAAACTGAATGATAATACAATGGCTGATCGAACAACCTGATCCATCTGCATGAGACACAGATTCTCACGAGTCCCTGCAGTTTTAGCGGCTCATGAGAATTATGTCTCTCGTATGCACAGATTGACTCCACTGGTTTAATCCAGTTGCGGGAAATCAGGATGGAAGATTGCAATGTAAGCAGATCGTATGCTTTGTCCTTGTTTTGATTGCTTGACGTCTCCCCTGATTGTATTGTCTACTGTGTAATTCATTCATGTCTTCTATAAATTGATGCCATTCTTTTTTAACATACACAGTAAGACTCTCTCCCAGCAGTAAAACGTTTCTGAGCCCGCGACAGCCACACTGGGCACCCACACAATTTTGCACGGGCCCACAGCTGCCATCGTGGGCCCGTGGACCTTTGCTTCCTGGGTCAAAACTTGACAGCACTCTGAATCCAAACACTGCTGAAGGAACAACACTGATAGTTAATCTCTCACTCCAACAACCCCACAATCTGTGCTGTATCTTTCTACAAATTAATTTCATGTGCTCGTCACTGTATCTTTCCACAAATTAATTGCATGTGCTTGTCTGTGATTTTGGAACTTGCGGCCACAAGTTCCAAAATCACAGACTGGCACATATCAGTGTCACTGACAGTTGTACACACCATTTGACAGTAGCGACTGTCGCTGGAATCTCGGCGCGTCCAACGGATCGAAAGCAAGGTTGAGCGATCCAAAAAGTCCGGCACTAGAATGACTAGAGTTTGAGGAAGAGTTGCTGCTGACGGAGATGATGGAATGTGGACGCTTGGTCCCCCCGCGCAGATACTCAAAGGATGACACAGCGATCGAGTTCCTCGTTCGGGCTGAAACAGTCAAGCATACTGCAGTGAAACACAATTGTGTGAAGAAGCATCGCGTTCAATAGTGTGTACAAAAATGTTTCAGTCAGCACTATACGCCTTAGGGTCTAAACTTCCACTGATGATTGTGTTACATTTCTGGAAACAGGCTGACCAAGATAGTTCAAGGGTGGTGCCAGTAAAGCTTGGTGCATGGAGGTGCCAAGCTCTTCTGGCACCACTCTTGAACTATCGTTGTCAATCTTTATCTTCCTGTAGTGTGTCAGGGCTGTGTCAATTAATTCTAAGTAATGAAGTAACTTAGTGTCCCTGATTTTGAAGAAAGAACAGCTGAAAAATAAAAACTGCTGCAACAACTGAACTTAAAATCTTACGAGAATTTGACAATTCACAAGGTCTACACTAACTACACTGGCCAATTTGCTTTTTAGCATGTATATTGGTGAGGAAAACAGTTCTTGTGTAGTCACCGAGAATGCTTACAGTACCAGTGGCTGCATGTACAAGGGAGTTAAAGGTGTCACTGTGGTGCACAATCTTACCTCCTTTGTAGGGCAGGTTGACGTTGAGTGATCGGTCCTGAATGTTGTCACGACTAGGTTTGATGTCCATGCATGGCTTGGTGCCGATCCCCATAGATGCCATCTCATTGATGTGAGACTCTGAAAACACACAGCCAGTCAAAAGCTATTATCAAAAGAAGAACAGATCTCAAGTTTTCATTGAGTGCAGAAACTGTTAACGACACAGTTCAATGAACCATCTGCATGAGACACAGATTCTCATGAGCCCCTGCAGCTGTAGGGGCTCATGAGAATCTAGGCCTCTTGCTGGCAGATGCTGGCTCCATTTTTCTTTTTACCTCAAGACTGAAAAAAATTATCCATTGCGGAATATTTATCTTTCAAACTGTTACGTAGGCTCCAAAGAACAAATTCCAAAATGTTGAATTTCAGCCTCATAGCTGAACTTGCATTTCTCATAACCTGAAGGAGATATGATACATAGATTTATTTTTTCATTAAATCAGAGACACTTCTTGAACTAAACTACAGCAGGTTCAATGACGTATTATACACCCACCTCTGTTCCTGATGGCCTGGTGCCACAGAATCCTGGCGATCTCCTTCACCCACGCTCTTTTCACCTCTGAGTTGGGCGCCTGCAGAATGTAGTTGTCGCCGAGTGATCGGCGCCGGAACCAGATCTCAAACTTGTAGCCCGAGTCACCCACAGACTCTGTCATGCCGATGTCAGCCATCTTGAATACATAAGACATCTGACATGATAGCATTAGTCAAAGGCAACTGGGTTGGGTTATTTCAACGCCCATTTAATCAAAAGTTAAAATACATCTGCACTGTTCAGCGCTCAAACTTCTGACTAGGAAGCGTCCGATCAAAAATAGTGTTATTCCTAATTCAGAACAAGGAACACAGTACGTTAAAAGGTCACTGGGCCGATGTCGGGGACAGTCGGCCCAAGCATGTACGTGCTCCGGCCAACTGAGGCCCGACGTTGGCCCAATGACCTTTCGCCTTCACTGTGATGGATCAAGAAATACATGGTAAGTGCCCATTGACAGTGTGTCATTCCGCCTGACCCATCTGTAAAATCTACTCATCTTGACACTTTTTTTAAAAACCCAAACTTGTAGCCTGAGTCACCCACAGACTCTGTCATGCCGATGTCAGCCATCTTGAATACATAAGACATCTGACATGATAGCATTAGTCAAAGGCAACTGGGTTGGGTTATTTCAACGCCCATTTAATCAAAAGTTAAAATACATCTGCACTGTTCAGCGCTCAAACTTCTGACTAGGAAGCGTCCGATCAAAAATTCATTTTTCTTTAAAAGGTATTTTTTCGAAAAATACTTACCGATGACATGACTGAATGGAAGTGTCTACTACTTACTCATTCTAGCCTAAGAGCCAGTTGTGTTAAGACACAACCCGGGAGGCACTCGGGGAACCCCGAGGGGACCAAGAGTTGTCTCCCTATACCCACCACCCGGAAGCCGGGTACCCATAATCCCTCAGTCAGGATACTTGGCGCACGAGCGGCAAGCGGGGCAGGTGGGAGGGTCGTTTGAGTCATGTCATCGGTAAGTATTTTTCGAAAAAATACCTTTTAAAGAAAAATGAATTTGTTTCTTCAAAAACATTACCGATGACATGACTGAATGGAAGAATTGCGAACAGGAGGTGGGTGCCGCACTCCAGCACACCTTAGGGCCCAAGGGCCATCCTCCCTAACGCAAACTCCCGACGACCCTAGGTAGGTGAATACCTACGGCGCTGAGGCGCCATGAGGGAGTTGTGCCCCCCGCAAAAAGGCCTCCACCAGAGCGAGGAGTCTCTCTGGCCTGGCAGAGCTCTGCAATCGAGGCGGGCGAAGTCATCCTGCCCGCCAGCCTCCAGTAGCCACGAAGTGCAAGACAGTACAGTCCCTGACGAATGTGACGTTCGTGGCCCTGCAAGTGCCTTGATAACGTACCTGTAGCCTCTAACCTCCCTGAGGGAGGGGTCCTGTAATTCAGAACGTATGACTGAGCTTAACCAGGAAGAACGTCCGGCATGTAGCGTCAGTGCTGCCGGAACCGGCAAAGAGGCGAGCGCGTCCGAAGCGAACGGCTATGTCGTAGGCACCCGTGAGGCTTGTACAGGGATTTGCTACGTGGTCTCCTGGTGGAATAGCGCCCCGTAAGCGGGCGCAAGGTGAACCTGTGGACCAAGGCGCGGCGGTCCAGGTAAGGTATGGTCCGAGAGGAGCTGTACGTAATTGTTCCCTCGAACTGTAGGCAGACAGGGTGAGGCGTAGCTCCTGAAGCTCGTTAACCAATCCACCACGGCAACATCCCTCAGGCGCCGTATGGCTGCAAGGGCAAGACGTAGCATTCGATGACTCCTCCCGAGGGGAGTCGACAGGAGGCTCCGGACGAGCGCGTGTAAGTCTCTCCGACCCGGGCTCTGAGGAGAGGCGGGTTCCTGCCGGCAAGTGGACCCCCAGCAGGATCCCGGCGGCTTACTTGGATACGAGTGGGTACCGAGATTGTACGTGGGACGTCGCCAAGCGCGACTCTCTGAACTGGGCTCTGTGAGGCGAGTTCTCTGCTTCTCAAAAGCTGTGTCCGGGCTCGCTCCGTCCGGGTAACGGCCTCGGTCAAGGCCCCATCCTGTGCCCCAGTCCACTGAAAACGTAGGATCATCCTGGTGTCATGCGCCGATCCTCCGAAGGTGTCCTGGTGTATTCCGTGTGTAGCCACTGGTCCCACCGGGGAAGACTGGCCCAGATCTACCGTCGGTCCAGGTAGCGTCACGCACGGAGGGAGATGAAGTTCTTTCCCCAAGCACCAGGGTAGGGGGTATGCACTGGTCGGAGGATCGCCAGCTGCCCTGATCCTGGAAGTACACCTCCGCTGTCGCGTAGCCGAAGCGGAGAAGCTCCTGTGACCTATCCTTCCCCCCACGAGCAGAAGAAGCAGGCCTAGTAGTCCGCGTCAGATCCAAGCTAAGCACGCTCTTGTCCGCGAAGTCCGAAGGTCGGAGGGTTGGACCTCGAGAAGAATCACGGAAGTAGGAAGCGTAGCTTGAGCAGCCGGGCTTAGAGACGACTAAGGTGAGTAGATTCGACTCCGCGTAGTGGCTAGGCCTCCACCCCGAGCACAGCCAAGCGGTACCACCTGTCCGAAGTACGGCACCCCCCGGGTGCCCAACGAGAGTTGTCGAGATGGTTAGACGTCAGGGAGAAGGGGCTGCGCCTTGGTTCCCCAGTGTCCACGATGGATGAGAACCCCCGGTGAGTCAAGGGGCGATGCCGGGCAACTTCCGCAGCAGGGCGGCGGCGATGAGCTTGGCTGTCCCGTCCAGCGCCGGCCGAGTGTCCATCCGCGCAGAAGAACAGGTCTGATGGAACCGCAGCACTGGAAGCCGAAGAAGAGGAAGAGGAGAAACGGCTGAGACGTCCGAGCAACCAGTCCGAGGGGTCGTCAGCCGTCAAACTCAGGGTGTCAAGTCCCGCTGTCTGGAACCGGCGACCGAGGAGGGCTCCGAGGGAGGGAATCCTGCTGACGGCGAACCGCAGGTCGAAGACTCCCTCCGAAGGGGAGAGCGAAGACGGAGCGACGCGGCGAGGTTCTCCCGTTTGCCGACGGCGGGTTCCGACGAGGAGAACGGCTGCGACGAGGAGGAACGGAACGGAGAGGACAAGGGAAGGGGAAGTGGCCGGTCGATGGGAAGAGGAACGGGACGAACGGGAGTCCGAACGAGATGAGGAACGCGAAGAAGGCGAAACCAGTCGAGGGAGTCCTGATCCGTCGAACGATGAGTGGAGAAGGTCCTCCTACGATCTTGCGAAGCAGAGCGATAACGGTGAGTAGAATCCCAGCGCCTACGATCCTCGCGAACAGGAGGATCCGGACGAGTGCGTGTAAGTCTCTGTGAACCAGGCTCTTGGGAGAGGCGGGTTGCTTGCCGGCAAGGGGATCCCTGCGGCCAGAGATGAGTGGGGAACGAACCAGGCTCTTGGGAGAGGCGGGTTTCTGTGCACTAATCCGTTGAATACTCAAGTGGCGTCTTCTGTGTCGGATCAAGTTGGTTTCGCGCGTCCGGTGCCGGGGGCACAGCGGAAGGCGTCTTGGGCAACTCCAAGCACCCGAGCGTGAAGGTCCTCTTATGATCTTGCGAGGGAGAGCGATAACGTCGAGTAGAATCCCTGTGTCTACGCTCTTCACAACCAGGAGGTTCCGGACAAGTGCGTGAATGTCTCTGTGAACCAGGCTCTTGGGAGAGGCGGGTTTCTTGCCGGCCAGGGGACCCCCAGCGGGATCCCGGCGGCTTCTTCAGAGACGAGTGGGGAACGACGGTGGAGGAGGGACGCCACGAGCGTCCCACCAAACCAGGCTCTTGGGAGAGGCGGGTTCTTTCCACCAGCTGTATCCGGGCGCGCTCTCTAACGGAGGCGGTCTTGACGGTCGAACTCCCACACTGCACTAATCCCTCGATTACTCAGTGGCGTTTTCTGTGTCGGATCCAGCTGGTCTCGCACGTCCGGTGCCGGGGGCACAGCGGAAGGCGTCTCGGCAATCTTCAAGTACCCGAGAGGGTAGGAGTCTCCCTCCTCTAAAGTTCCAGAGATTAGACCATCGCAGCTCCGGCCAGGTAGCACAGACGTTACAAGAGTGGTCGGAAGCACACCCAGCACACAGACTGTATGGTTATCCGACGGCCACTGGAAGTCTCCGCATAGCTTGCATGTCCTCAGCAGTCCGATAGTGGTCCCTACTCTGGCGCCGCGCAGAGCGAGCGGGACGAGAGGTTGCTCGGAACTGTGTTGATAGTAGTCTCCGCTTCCTTGGAGACGAGCATTCTTACTAGAGTCCCTGGACGTGCACGTGAATGTCTCTGAGCCGGGCTCCGAGGGAGGCGGGCTTTCTTGCCGGTAAGGGGGACCCCCAGCGGGATCCCGCGGGCTTCTTGGAGACAAGTGGGGCAGATAGTGGACATGGCTTCTTGGAAGTCTTAGTCCGGGCGCGCTCCCTCCTGGAAGCGGCCTCATCGATCCAGGCCCACTTCGTGCACTAGTCCACTGAATCCGGTGTGGGGATTCCCACAGGGACGTCCTGGTCTCAAGCGACCGGTGCCAAGGATACGTTGGAAGGCGTATCCACCTCCTGCGCATAGGAGACCCGACCCAGTGGTTGTCCGACGGCTACCGGAACATCCGCCTTGCATGAAGGACATCGGCATGCCCCTCTTCATCGGGGCGGAACGGGATCCTTCAAGCACCAACAGCATAGGTCGCTCCCGCCTGCAGACGCTTCAATGCTGCCATCCGCGCTGCTGAGGCCAGGTGACGCAATCATCCCAATGTGGTAGGAGGCACCACCCGTGTCGGAAGACAGGCCTAGTCCCAATGGGCGCTGCCTGGACATGAAGAACACACCTACCAGTAGCAGCCGGGCTGGGGCTTACAGCCGAGAAGCTGCTTGTCCTCTCAAGGTGGTAGTGTACTGCAACATCCTAAGACGTCGGACGTGTGCGTAATTGTCTTTCCGAGCGGGCCTTGCCAGAGGCTGTTCCCGTGCGCTCCTCCTGGCAGCGGCCTCCACGATCCATGTTCGCGCACTAGTCGCGACATCCGGTGTGGCTTCTCTCCCAGGGCAGTCTGTTGTCGTGCGGAAACCCGCAGTGTCTGGAAGGCGCCTAAACCGGTGCCGATCGCTTGCAAAGCAAGCATGGTCGGCGGGGCATCCGGTGCAGAGGCGAAAGACCCCTGGGGGCTGAACTAGCCACTGTCATCTGTGTGAATGGGTAGCGCATCCCTGCAACAGATAACACCCGAAGGCCTGCGGGCGAGTCCTGTGGGACTAAGCCACGAAAGGTAGCCTTCGTAACAACAAAACACACAAGCACCAAGCGGGGTAACAGACTGTCAAGCCTGCACGCCAGCAGTGCAGCAAGAAGGTAGACTCACTGCCCTCAAGCACTAAGGTGAGCAACCAACATATGTAGCAAAAGTCAAACATGTCATGACAGAAGCGAGGTACCAAACTCAGACCTGTTTACCCCCTGGGTGTAGTCAGTGTACTTCCAACTGACTAATTGTGTACTTTGGACCTCACATGTGTAATTATTCCCAAGCCAGTGAGTTGTCAGTTTCTCCAAAAAGTGTATTCTTGGGTAAACAGGTCTGCAAACTGCATGCCGACAACTAGCCGTGCAGTAAGCAAGCAGGCCCACTGCCGCCAAGCGCTAAGGCGAGGGAACAACATATGTACACAAAAGACGAATACGTCATGACGGAAGCGAGGTACCAAACTGCACGTCTGCAATCTAGCAGTGCAGTAACGAGGTAGATTCACCGCCGTCAAGTGCTAAGGTGAGCAACAACATATGTACCAACCCCTGTGACAAAATGGAGTCAGGCCCCCAAACATTATTACTAAGGGTGACCGTGTGTGGAAAAAAAAAAAAAACCAACACCGGCCGCATGCTGTACAACTCAATACGCAATGACAATCAAGACAAGAGAAACACCTGGGGCAGAAAATCACCACTTTATGTGGACATGCCACGAGGGGCCCGCCCAGCCAAGGAGCTTAAACCCCCCAGCTGCCCGCCGGAACGTATATCCACTCTCTAAGGTACGTGAGCACTTGTCTACCGCGTATGCCTGCGTATGCGAGTGTGCGCTTAAATCCATCACCCGTGAGCGAAAACAGAACAGGCGCTGGTCCCGAACAAACCACGCGATGACAAGGCGTGACTCAAGCTGTGCCACTCCGCTAATCAGGCCACGGAGTAAAAGAATTCTCCACACCCAAGGTACAAAAGCGTAGGAAACTTCTCTACGATTCACCGAAGGTGAGTGGGGGCGCAATTACAGTGAGAAGAAGACGAAAAACTTCGTACCTGCACAACCAGTGCCCAGCCCGGGAACCAGCCGAGGGTCAATCCCGCTACCTTACCTCTCCGCCGAAGGGGAACGGGGGGAGACGTCCAAAAAACCCGCCTGGCACGACCGGCGAAGATCACCGGACAGCTCACCAGAGGCCGAAGCGCAGGCGCCAAGCAGTGGGGACGAGAAACCACGCAGCAGCACAGGCAGGGCCGACGAAACGATCCTATCTCCCGCTCTTCATTCCAACAGCAAGTTCGAACCCGAGAACGGTCGAAAACCAAAGTCCGTAGGCTAGAGCCGAGCGCAAGACGACCGAATCGTGCGCCTAAGTAGACTAGACTGAGGGATTATGGGTACCCGGCTTCCGGGTGGTGGGTATAGGGAGACAACTCTTGGTCCCCTCGGGGTTCCCCGAGTGCCTCCCGGGTTGTGTCTTAACACAACTGGCTCTTAGGCTAGAATGAGTAAGTAGTAGACACTTCCATTCAGTCATGTCATCGGTAATGTTTTTGAAGAAACAAATAGTGTTATTCCTAATTCAGAACAGGGAACACAGTACGCTAAAAGGTCACTGGGCCAATGACAGGGACAGTCGGCCCAAGCACGTACGTGCTCCGGCCAACTATGGCCGACATCAGCCCAATGACCTTTCGCCTTCACTGTGATGGATCAAGAAACACATGGTAAGTGCCCATTGTCAGTGTGTCATTCCGCCTGACCCATCTAAAAAATCTACTCATCTTGACACTTAAAAATAAAAAAAAACATAGCATACTGAGGCTAAAAGCTTCAAATTTGTACACTGCCATATGCAAGCCACATGATAGTACTTACAGATACGGGTATAGCCCAATGGCGTTAGTTGCACTATTTTAATCAAACTTATTTCACACACTGGTGTATTCTGAATAAGGGTTAAAGAACTAACATCACATCCAGTTTCAGTCAAGTATCTACTTAAAAAATCCCGCTGCGGTGAATGAATTCTTGCAGTTCACACTAGTATTTCAAATACAATTTCAATCATAAAATTATAATACCAACAAATCAATTTCTTCTACATTTTCAACTTGGTGACATCAACAGCTAAATTTTCACAATTTCGTTTTACACAAGGCGATATACGAAAAGCTTCAGCTGCCAACCTTCAAGCTGTGTTTGTAGACATAGATGTCGTGCTGACCCTGGCGACCTCTGCGTGTCTTACTGAACAGAATGAGATCCTCAAAAAGGAAAACACGGCGGATCATCTTCTTGCGCCCTTGGAAAACCAAGAACTCGTCCTGTCGCAGTAGTTTCCCTTGCTCCTGCAAGTTCACCTGTAAAGCAAGAACAAAATTAACACAGTTCTGGCTGATGGTAGTGGTTTCTGTTTCGATGACTCCTGCTAGGAATCATCGCGACCAAAAATGCTACCCACACCCAAAGGGTTAATGTCTTCCATGTGCGAGAGATATAAATCCCCAAGAGCCCCTGTGGTGTGCGGGGGGGGGGGGGGGGGGGGGGGGGGGAGGAGGGGGGGGGGGGGGGGGAAGAGGAGCCTGACAATCTCTGCCTCATGCAGATGGAAGGCCGTCTGAGGGGGTAAATGATTAGTGGTTGACCCCTTTACTGCCAGCGAACGCAAATTATCTGAAAACAGCAAATTCAACACAAAGAAACCTTACCTGTCCAAGGAACACAGATGTAAAATATAACTGCAAGAGGCAAAGAGCATCATGAGTCGACTGCAAGAGGCACAGAACCTCATGAGCCCCGACATCTGCGGGGGCTCATGAGGTTCTTTGCCTCTTGCAGTTGACTTGAGGTCACATTTTCTAGCAGTAAGCGCCAAGCAGTCTATGAAGACCATCTGACAACGATGTCTGTGGGGGGTCCTGAGAATTTACCTTTACACTTCTTGTATTAAAAGTTCATGGAGACTCACTGGGTACCTATACTTCTTGTTGGACACACACTGGGTACCTGTGCTTCTCACTGTATCTTTATGTATCTACAAATTTACATCTCTTACGTAAGACCAATCTGTTCACGAAGACCAAAAGTGAAAAAATCTATGTGAACTCACGTCACATTCTCGAAGGGAGTCCATTGCCAGCAGGTCATTGCCATGGCGAAGCTGGAACCGCACCATTTCTTCTGCCGCCTGCAAAAAATAAATTACAAAATACCACTTCAGTTTGCTTACAAGGCCAAGTGTAACTGGCTGGTCCTAAACTGGTGAACTGACTGCAGTTTTATTTTCAATTTCTTCTTCTTCTCTCTAAACTGGTGCTTTGCGGTCTCATCTATTCAAAACCTCCCCCTACAAAGTGCTTTGAGCATTGATCTGATGGAGAAATGTGCTCTACAAATGAACATTATATTCATATGACAGTGGGATGTAACGACACTTTTTCAGAGTACTTTCCTTACAGACATGCTTCTGATGAGTTGTCTCCTTATGGAATTATTAACTCATTACATCCTGAGGATGAAATCACATTTTCTTAGGCATTCTTTGATATCTATGTCACAGTTCTGGAGACAGATCGACGATGATAGTTCAAGGGTGGCGTCAGAATAGATTGGCGCTGACAGGCACCAAGCTATTCTGACACCACCCTTAAACTACCATCGTCCATCCAAACGTAGCATTTCAGGGCTTTATGGGTTAATTTTGACAGTGAAATGAGAGTCTCACCTTGAGGTCGGCGTACTCGGGGTCGGTCTCAGGGCACTCCTTCAGGATCTGCTTCAGCAGCAGTGCATACTTCCCCATCCGCTGCACCGGCTTCAGGAGGTAGGAGGAAAGATCCATGCGGTCACCCAGCTGTAGCTGCTTTTGCTGAGGGACACAGATCAATCACAGCTCAATTTGCGGGCACAAAAATTTTGTACGTGTAATAAGGAGGCAAGATTACCTATAAACCTTTAGATGTGCTTCTCATATATTGTGGAAACGGAGGCATTGCACCACATTGCAAACTGGAAGTAGAGATTGCTGGTCTGTGATTTTTTACCTTTCAGCCATAAGGTCCAGACCAGCACAATTAATATATTTTATGTGCTGGTATATGACTTGGGTCCGACGGCTTCAAACCCTAAGATGAAAAATCACCGATGAGAAAAATATAATGTAACAGAGACAAGTGAAAATTCCCTACCCCCCTCCCACAATTAACAATTAAACCAAATCCCCCCCCCCCCCCCCCCCCCGCCCCCCCCCTCCCTGAAACAAAAACCCCCAAAATCAACAAACATAAAGAAATACCAAAATAAACAACAATGGCAACATCAATAACACAAGCAGATCACCACAAGATCTGCAGCTTTGAACTGGCGCCCATGATGATTTACATAATCCTCAGTTCAATATAAAAGAGTTAACTTTACGGCAGCCCTTCAAAGGAGGTAAAGGAACCCCCCCCACCCCCCCCCACCCCTCTTCCATCCAACCACCCATCCCTCTGGGAACTTCGCATATTGACCCAAAAGCATGCGGAAGTCATTTTTACATAAAAATTATAGAACTGTCCTTCAGAAAACCTTCCACTATAAAAACTGTCCTTCGCTTAAACGTCCGTATTGGGTGACAACATGATGGTCACATTTGCACTGCATCTTGAACAAATTCTCACACCAAACCATTGAATTTTTGCAGTTTGCTTGGCCCGTGACCCTTTCACTTCAAGTGCAAAATGCATGCCACACATTTTAAAATTGTCTGCTAAACACTGTATAAAAATGTCTTCAAAGATTGACAGACTGAGACAGCACAAGGGTAGTGCCAGATTGGTTTGGCACCTTTTCAGGTGCCAAGCCAATCTGGCACTATCCTTGAGTTGTCACAGTTGATCTGTCTCCCGCAGTTGGTGTTGGAAATAAAAAGGAATTAACAGCTGGCTGTGTTCATTTGGCAGCAATCAAACAGGAAATTGTGGCCAAGCGGTGCTGGGAACAAACTGATGTCAACCGTCTTTGTCTGAAAATCTGATGATCATTTCCGACTGTGAAACCACAGACCAAAATGGAGATGATAAACTAATGGAGCTTATAAAATAATAATCAAATGGCATGAGTTTGAAACAGTTCTTGCGGCCTTCAGGAGCCTAAGGGCATTTGTTAAAATGTTGGACAGTGTATCACAGCGCACACAGACTTGGTGCGTCAATTGAATCCTTATAGGCGTCACTGCAAAAACACAGCGTTACCTGCTCTGCGCCCGCACCCAAAGGTTCACATTCCAGACCCAACCCTTTAATGCAGATGAAGTATTTAACATCCCTTTCACATCAGATTTAAATTTGTTTTTACCTGTTACATTCATCACCTAAGAAATATGACAGTGTACATTTGATTTTTACAAGAACTGAAACCTGTCAGCCCATCAACCCCAAGTCCTGATACACTCTAACATGAGATAAATTTGACCATGATAGTTCAAGGGTGGCACCAGAACAGCTTGGCACCAAGCTGTTCTGACGCCACCCATGAGTTATCATGGACAATCTGTAAACTGTAATATAGCCCTCTAAGACAACTAAACAAACTGGAAAAATCGAACATCAGAATTTAATGGGTTAACAGCCCATCAACCAGTTTATTTTAATTCACAATACCGGTACACTTAACCTTTTGGCTATCGGTAGCATTTTTGTTGTGATGATTCCTGCAGGCTACTGACAGCCAAAGATAAGACAAAAACAAGGCATTTCAGTGTGGGCGGTTGCTGCATGGCATTTCTGAAGATACAGAGCACATAAGACTAACCCTTGGCTGAGTGACCTTGTACATAAGCAAGAGTTGAGTGCCCCTAATGATTTGCATTTTGGAAGCATTTTGTTTTCTTTCTCCTATATTATAGTTTCTATTTTTGCTCAAACACCCTCGAGGTAAAAAAGGGGTGCAAATATGAATTAAAAAACAAAAACAAAAACACCAACCCCCAGACATTTTCATGCAAAAGAGATTAAACTGTCAAATTTCTATCCATCTGCCAGCTTTCATCAATGGTTCAACGAAGATAAGCCGAGTGCTAGAAAACAATGTGAGTTGACTTTGGTATCAGTGCTCTCATCCACTTTCAAGAAGACAGACGCAAACATCAAAAACACTTTAAGAAAATATTGACTCTATGATGACTCAACTCTTGTCACAGGGATTAAAGTTTGAAACACATCCAATAAAACTACCTCATGCCCAACGGAAATCCATGTAAGCAAATTGTCCTCAAGCCAACATCGGCCACTGTTGGACCATGTGCAGCTGTGCACAGGCCAACAGTGGTCGACGTCAGCCCGAGGACCCTTGGTAAGATGAAGATTACAGTAAAGTTGGCTTGCAAATCCTGAGCAAATCAATCCCTCAAATGGCAGAGACCAAGTCTAAGAACACAAAACGAAAGCCACAACTTGAAAGAATTTCCCCCGACCTCTACAATTTGAGTACAGATTTAATCACACTGACGAAAATGACAAGGAACAAGACAGAAAGCGGCACAGACCCTCATAAGCCCGTGAAGATTTTAGACATCAATTCTGCTAGAATTCTGCTGGGGCGTATGAAGATCTGTGTCCCATGCAAACACTTCTGTGATCAGTAACACTTTGGATCTTCAAACTATTTCTGGCCCCAAGACTGCAGAGGCTCAGCATCTAACCCTCTTTCTGAGGGTACAATGGGCTGCACTGTTTAACCCTTTGGTGGTCGGTAGCAGTTTTTGTCACGATGATTTCGCCAGGAATCATCGCGACAAGAACCACTACCAATAGGGTTACAACTCTCAAACTGACTTGACCCCAAGATGACCACTGTGGAGGAGAAACAAAAGAAAAGCCAACAAAAGTGGCGGGCCACCAGCATGTTTGTGAAGAAAACAAAAAAGACCTGACCCTGCCACTCTGGTCTTCCGAGCAACGAGCAGGCGTACAAAGGTAGACCTAAATTCACATGGACTTCCTCAATCTTAAATACAAACGGCTATTGATCTCAACTGGCAAGAAGCATGGATTCTCATGGTCCCCTGCATACTCCTCGACATGATGAAGGCTGATGCACACACAGCACACAGCAAAAAAACCACCTGGGGAGTCTTTGGGCCAAAAGGTGCAGGCCTCTGTACAGCTGTGCGTGGACAAACTAATGTGGCACCCACATGAAGACTCTCTGCTTACTAACATAATCAACTGTATTAGCCCATTACATCCTGAGGATGATTTATTTGGGCATCATCCTTGAACTATCATAGCCAGATTTATTTCAAGCAATAGTGTATCAGGATGAAGGGGTTAACAGCTGGCCACCTGCTGAATCAGACAAATACTCCCAAGGACGGCATCTCCTGCAAGAGACCTAATCATACTCTCCAGAATTGTTCCATCTTTTCTTGTTGACGGTAATATAACCTTAACGCTGAAAGGAATATATCCTCACGTGATCTGTTTACTTCTTCATATTTCCTTGTTTCTCCAATTCCTCAGTTGACTCTTTAGTTTCTATATGCAGTTGTATCTTTTCCCTCCATTCCCCAACAAGGTTGAAAGGAATAAATATCTTGAATTTACACTGACACTGTAGTGACAGTGGAAGGTGAACCTACCCTGAAGAATCCTTTGCCCAGTTCCAGCATAAGGTCATCGGACTTGGGTTTGTTCTTGTTGTACAGCGTGTACAGATGAAACTGGCTTTCCTGCAACACACACACATGATATACATCATATTCATGTAGTATATACGACATATCACCTGGACACTATATATGCTAGTTGAGTTCAGGAGACAGATCCATCATGATAGTTCCAGGGTGGTGCCAGGGTAGCTTGTCATCCAGAGGTGCAAGCTATTCTGGCATTACCCTAACTCTAACATGTTTGATCCATATCCTGTGGTAGCACATCAGTGCTGAATAGGCTACGGCATAATATGTAAGTATCAGTTTAAAATGTAATTACCTTCATTGGAATCATGGTAAACAAGCTGCAAGGTTTGTGTGCTGGTCTGCAATTTTGGATCTCACGGCCATAGGTCCAAACTCACAGACCAGCAAAGACCAGAAAAGCACAAGTGTACTCACATGTCGCAAGAAGTAGTGCCCAACTAAAAATGGGTTGTGCAGGCAAGCCTCCAGCTCTCGCAGGAAATACTGTGAGTGGAACTGGTAGATCTTCTCAACATTGCCGAAGATGACGTTGCGTTTTCCCCGCATCAGCTGCGGCACGTCAACTCGCTGCATCTCCGTAATGTAGTTTTCAATCACGTACTGGAGCGAGCGCACATAGTCTCGCTCTGTCTGGACCATCTCGCTCATGATCAGCAGAATAGTCCTGGAGGGAGAATCCGAAGAAATTAGTTACCACCTTTATCGGTATGTATGTAGTTGTGTGTCCACATAGCAGAGCGATGGCAGCTTGGTAGGCAGCGTGACATAAAGTAGCGGATCAGCAGGCGGCAAAAGGGTTTGCACGTTTTCATATAAGCGGCAGTAACTCCACCAGGGAGGCCCCTTTGGGGGCTTAACTGCCTGTCCCAAGTCAGGATAAAGGAGGAGGGTTAGGCGTGGGGCTAGCGACTCCACCCTGTAAAAAGAAACTTGCTACGGAAACGACAACAAAAAGTCGCCTCAAGCACCAGACGGCGCAGAGAGGACTGAATGAATATAAGCGGCAGTGCGCCTTCTGGGATCATGCCTTTTTAGTTCATTTTGAATTGTTAACCCTTTGCGTGTCGGTAGCGGTTTTAGTCACTACGATTCCTTTCAGAAATCGTTGCTACTAAAATTGCTACCAACACACAAAGGGTTAGAACAAATATTGCTTACTGAAAGTCATGCTCACTTAGCTGAAGAATCTTGGCAACAAACCAGTCTTTTTGCTCCGTGAAGCAATAAATTTAGTTGACATCTGCACCCTGTTGCTTTCACACTGTGCACACAGATTTATTTGTGTGTGTTCTTGGTTCAAGTTGCTGCCACTGCTGCCACTGTCACTCTGCTTTATGGATACACAAGATCTTATGTCACTCTGGGGTGGTGCCAGAATAGCTTGGTGCCCAGAGATGGCAAGCTATGCCAGGACTACCCTTGAACTACCAAAGTCAATCCATCTTCCATTGTAGTGAATCAGGAGGGATGATAGCATGTAAACAATGAACAGTTTTGAGAGCTCACTGGTTAAGTGAATCATAAAATGAATGAAGCCTTTTAATTTCATAAATACATCAGACAGCAACATTTTAACTTCAGGGCTGCATTTCCCAAAGTTTGGACATGTCACATGAAAATGTACAACTTGCTGCAGATGGATCAACTATAATTCAAAGGTAGTGCCTGACTAACTTGGCGCCTGATGGCGCAAAATTGAATTATCATGGTCGATCCATTGACTGCTGTAGTGTGTCAGGGCTGTCAGTAGTGCTTTTTGTTAGGGTGATTACTGTTGAATATATGAATTTAAGTCTTTATGTTTGCAAATTTTCACCTACGAATTATTGCAAGCAAGAGCCTTAGATTCTCATGAGCCTTGGCAATAGCAGGGGCTCATGAAAATCTACAATGGCTCCTGCAGCTGGACACAGGCAAAAGAGCAACAAAATCCTCACCTTCTGCTCTTCATCTCCGCCTCGGATAACCTGAGGTCAGCCATGGGGCCGGTGGGGGTGGTGCGAGAATTGTAGTGAAGGTGGGAGTTGACAGGGACTGGCGTCCACTGCTGGCTGACACTACCCTCACCACTGGTGTCGCTGACACCGGTCTGAGAGTCTGGGTGGTTCTCCTGATACTCTTCATCCTCTTCTGGCATGCTGCGCACAGAACTGGACATTTTCACATCAGCATTTGACAAAATTACATCCTGATGCTGACTTTTAAATTTGTGTATTGTCCTATGAAGGCTACATTGCAGATTAGGAGATAGATCAACCATTCTAGTTCAAGGGTGTTGCCCAGAATAGCTTGTCCTCAGGCACCACCCTTTAACTATCATAGTCAAATTTATTTCAAGCAGTAGTGTATCAAAATGAAAAGGATTAAGGGAGGTGCCAGAACAGCTTGCTGCCGGAATGCACCATACTATTCTCGAATCACCCTTGAGCTGTCATGGTCGATTCATATCTTGTCAGGGATGACTGGGTGAAATTAGTTCGCACACACTCAGAAAGTGGAGGAAATGTGTATACGTCTTACCTAGGCAAACTTTCGGAGCTGCCGGTCATCATGCTGAGTGTCTTGCCACTCCGCCTGTCACCCAACTGCTGACCGTGTGAGTCTGTGACCTCCTGGTCCTCGTAGATGATGGGAGAGGCAATCATGGGCACTGGTGCTGTACTGGCGCGCTTCAGCATCTTTTTATGGTGCCGCTCCGAGGACAGGGCAGACGACGATAGGGAAACAGCGACATGACTAGCACTTGTAATGGGGGTAGAGGGGTTGGATATTGTCCGGCTCAATTGCAGCCTCACAGGGCCTTTGTTTATGGGGGTTTTGAATTCGCTATCAGCTAAACTGCTGGAAGATCTGTCCGGCAAGGATGAGGTGGGAGAGGTAGGGGACGCCATCAGTTTGTCAGCCATGGGGTTGGCGATCACCACAGCACTTTTGTCCAGTGACATGCTATAAACAGAGCCGCCCCCAATACCACTGCTGGCCCTGGAGGATACTCGGCTTCGGCGAAGTCCATAGGTATCCACCCAGCTTTCCTCCTCACGGCCAGGAGTGCTGGTCCGTGGCTCCCAGACAGGAAAGTCATCATCATCAGCCACTGTACTTTTTGTGTCTTTGTACAACTGCGACTGAGGCGGGCTCTTCAGCACGGGTCCTCCAATGCTGGTGAAGCTGTTATTTTCTCGTGTCTGAAGCACACCGTCGTGAGAAGCAGAAGATGTATCCAAGCTCTCAGCAACATCGTTCTGTCCCTGCTCCACGACCAACTGGTCTCTGGCTCTCTGCAGCGTGTTCTGTCTCAGCAGCAGCAGGTGGTATGTTTCCTGACACCTTGCCTTTGCCACGCGACACTGCTCCAGCAACTTGTCATTGTGGAGGCGTTGGGCTGTGTCGATCATGTGGGAAAAGGAGTCATCACAGAGCGGAGGGTGTTCGTGGAGGTACTGCTCCAGGCTACGGAGGAGCTTGTCCAGGCCGGAGGCACTGGCACAGTGCTCCATCTTCATGGAGGCCACATACTTCATTGCCTCCAGCGCCCACTCGTAACTCTGCAAAACACAGAAACACCGTAAGACTAGTAACTGGTAAGTAACTGTGACAGCAACCAATGTAAAAACACTTGTATACTTAAGAACAAAAGAAATGTGACATCATTTGAGTCATTGGAAATACTGATGAGCAAAAGAAACGCGAAATCATTCGAGTCATCGGACACACTTCAGTGTTTCCGATGACTCGAATGATGTCACATTTCTTTTGCCCGTCAGTATGTATGTGACATAAAATTAGGCACAGAATTTGTGTTTTCAAGCTTTCGACTAAAACTCAACATAACACTCTTTTAAGAATTAACAAATGATGTTAGTCTCTGCCAGCAAAAAAACCGCAGATTCGCACTTAACCCCTTCCCTGCCACTGTACGTACAATACACATACATTTTTGTTTCTGATATCTTGGTGCATTCAACGAAAAAAAGCCGACACCTTCCAAAAAACATGGATACAAGTTGGTCTCAGCAAGAGGCATAGATCCTCATGAGCCCCTGTAGTTGCAGGGGCTCATGAGGATCTATGCCTCTTGCAGGTGGATCATGATCATTTTTTTCTCGGTATTGAAGGCTTTAACCCATACCCTCAACCTGAGAATGCAAGTCTGGAAAATTTCAGCTATCAGCTAGCAGGAGGCTCAGATTCTCAAGCAGTTGCAGAAGCTTCTGTGAGTTGATGCCTAGATGGGGTCTGGTTACAGTATGATGCACAATCACATTTTCTGTCACTTTTCAACAACTCTCTTCTTGCTAATGAGAGTCTTGCAAAGTTCTATCTTCCCATGAATCTTCGCTTTGACGAAACAATCAAATACTTTCCAACTTTGCGTCACGAACGTCAATGGCATATTTTCCTTGTCTGACATGGTGTTACCCTGACCTCTCTCAGACTAAGGGCAGAAAAAAAAAGAAGAGTACTTCTGCGCACTCACAAACCAAATCAAATTGTCGGCAAGATGCACAGATCCGCATAAGCCCCAGTTTGCAGGAAGCTATGAGATTTATGCGTATGCGATTCTCCTTCATTTACGTCAGTGCACAATCAGGTCTACAGGGTGTGAGGGTATGCCTGTGGGAGTCTGGTTTGGATGTCGTCTGACAGAGTCCGTACGTGACCTCTACACTTGGTCTTTTGTCTTTGCGACCCGAGAGGAACAGACGCAACCACAGACTGAACCGGTCAAGACCTCCTCACTGAGAGATGAAGCCAAATAGAGCCAAGATCTGCCAGCGAATGCAGGAGCCCATGAGAATCTATGCCTTTTGCTGATGAAAGCAACTGGTTGAAAAAAAAAAAAAACAACAAAAAACAGCAAAGTCGGTGCATTTGGCGAAGATCAGGCTTTCAAAGCCAAAGCAATAAGCCGCTCGGACCAGTCCCTCGATGAGGCATCCATCTGCAAGAGGCATAGATCCTTATCAGCCCTTGCAGGCCTCACGAGAACCTTACGTAAAACCTTCCCAAGTTTCTCAGTAACGTCTGACATTGCCTGGACGGACGAGGTCGCAGGCGTTTTTTCTCTCAACAATTCTTGACTCTACAACGTTGATCCTTGCTACGGGTCTCTGCTGTAAAACTCAAACTGATCCTAGTTGGACGAAATCACGTCTGGACAACACGTGAAGAATGCACGCTTTGAACATGTTTTTTTAATTTTCAAAAGAGGATTTTTGTGTGTGTTTTTGTAGGCCCTCCAGTCGGCATACTGCACCGGTGCACCGATTAGCCTCGTCCTTTGTGTCAACAGACGACAGAGCAAAACGTTAATTAGCAAATACGTCTCAAACATCAAGTTCACTGGCAAGGGCAATTTCAAGTCGGTGTGATCTGTCAACTGACCACGTGGCAGGCCTTGCCAAGCAGACGTCTTCTTCGCGCAGACATCCCTGTTGACACTCTACAGAGACCACGATACATGCAGTTCTGTTCAAGGGTGGTGCCGGAATAGCTTGGTGCCTGCAGGCGCCAAGCTATTCCGGCACCACCCTTGAATTATCATGGTCTAGAGATCAAATTCAGGTCCATCAGGTGCGAAGATCATTGATGATATTTTGGCACCACCCTAGAGTTACCATGGTCTATATGTCTCCGACCTGCTATGAACTAGAATAAAACCTCCCAAGGGAATTTCGACCTTTGGGCCCAATGTTATCGTATTAACGAGAACATCTGCAGAAAACGATATCCATCATTTTGACGTCTCGATTTCCTTCAGCTATTCCGGTCAATCCATCTCTTGACCCAAGCGACCCAGCAAGACGTTGCCTTTCAGCAACAAGACAAAGAAATCACGTGAATTATCTTCTCCGTCTCCACGTGATGAATTCTTGAAGGGTAGCAGCGCTAATCAAAAGATATGCTAATCGTTCAGGCTCCTTGGTCCACCCCCCCCCCCCACTCCCCACCCCCAATCTCTCTGCTGGGTTCATGGGACTGCCGCGGCTCAGCTCGCACCGAAAAAACTCTCAGCCATCTGCAAGAGACAGATTTTTGCCTACACCCCTGTCGCCGCAGGAGGTCACGAGAATCGATAAACTTCGCTGGCATGGATTAGCCCCATCTATATAATTATCATACCAAAGACTCTAGCTATAGCGAAGCGGTTTTAGAGTCTTTGATTATATATACTGCCTCAGATTGCGGCAGTCATCTGGGTTCAAGTCTGCGGCATGCCTGGCACCATGGGTGAAATAATCTTTGTTAATCAGTCAACAAGTTATTTAAGTTAGTTAATTGGGCTTAACGCCGAGCAGGCGACTACGGTCATCTCACGGCGGCTGTCAATCAACGACTCGAAACGATAGGGTGTGGCATATACGACAGATTGAAGGGACACGGTTTGTTCATATTTTAATCAACTTTCTTGTACAGGCAACCACCGGTAACATTCACAGTACCGGTGGCTGCATGTACAAACGGGTTAACCCTTAATAATAATAATACATAGTATTTATATGGCGCATTTCTCATATTTATAATATAACTCAATGCGCATAGCCAAAGAACTCAGAAACGCTCCGAGCAGGGGGCGCCCAAGGGGCAGGGTGATAGAAAGGTGATAACAACCTGGCACTATATTGGCCGTCCCTGGCCGGACGATTAATTTCTTTTCCCAAACGAGTTCCGTAACGCAAGCTTCACGCATAGCTCTGACTGTCGGCAGAACTATGCGTGGAGCTTGCGTTACGGAACTCGGCGTTTGGGAAAAAACATTTCGCTGGCCGGACAAAAAAAGGCAAGAAAGGGCCGCAACCAGGACCCCGGTAATGGGAGGCGATACGCGAAACCAGCAAAACACGGAAGTACCGTTAGAATGAGACGTAGTGAGCTCGTAACACCAACACTGAAAGAAAGGGCCGCAACCAGGACCCCGGTAATGGGAGGCGATACGCGAAACCAGTAAAACACGGAAGTACCGCTAGAATGAGACGTAGTGAGCTCGTAACACCAACACTGAAAGAAATCTTTCAGTGCAACCCCTCCACCCTACCCCCTTGGTAAAAAGCATGATCGATTCATCCAGCCTTGACTTGGTACAAGAAGATACCGATCAATAATCATCGAACCCATCACGACCATGAGAGTTCAAGGGTTCAAGGGTGGTACTACTAGCGGCGCTATTCTGGCACCACCCTTGCAATCTCCTTAAGTGGCACTTAGTCTTTACACAATGGCGAACTGTGGGAATTTCGAAGTAGGGGCAGCGCCGTTTCCAAGCGACCCTTGATAACCACCAACCCGTTCATCCGGGACTGGTCAGCTTGGGTCAAGGACCCTGTGGTACTCAGACTCTGGATAACACTTTTAACACCCCCCCCCCCCACACACACACACTCCTTCCCCCCTCTTTTCCCATAGCTCACTGCGTAACTGACTAACAAAAATCTGAAGTGTCCCCACCCTCCCCATCCTTTTCAGATCAGTAAATGACAGGTTTGAAGAGCGAAATGTCTTAACCCATTTAACACTGCGGCTTACAGGGGCTAGATCAACCGCTTTAGTTCAAAGGTGGTGCCAGAATAGCTTGGCACCCTGGCGCAACCATTGAACTATCATAGTCACACTTATTTCCAGCAATAGCGTATCAGGATGGAAAGGGTTAAATAAAAACGAAGTTCTAATCAATAAGGTCTCAATAAGGAGATGGCATGGTCACCATAAAGCACCCCTCCTTCCCCTACCTAGCGCCGTGGAGGAGAAAGACGGACAGACGGTGATGATGACGGGCACACATGTGCCGCAGCCTTGCCCGGGCAAGGCTGCTGCACGTCTGCCCGGGGGCCTTTTGCGTAGTGGGAGCTAGGGGGAAAGGGGACCAGGGACACACTCAAACTGCTCGGCGACATCGACCAGCCGTAACCTTGTCCTTGGGACGCAGAGCTTTCCTGGAAGCCTCCCCTAGTGAGCTTAGACGGTCAAGTCCTGCGCCCAGTCTTGTCATCTGCCAGAGACAGACTCACGTCAGCCCCTCCAGTCCCGACGGATGTATGTCCCTTGGTGACCAATATGGAGCCCAGCTGTTCCTCAGGCCGACGGTGTTAAGAGTTCAGCGCGCAGCTGACTGTACACAAAACACTAAGCCCTGAAGGCAGCCATAAAAACACCTTCTACTTCTAGGATGAACTGTCTCTCTGTACAATTGCATTGCGCGGTTATTTTTTCATCTTATTTTCAAGAGACGTAGATTCACGTGAGCTACTGCAGTCGCAGCAGGGGATCATGATAGTCTCAGATGTCTCCTGTTGACCAAAGTCGATGACCCCAACAGCTTTCCTCGAGAACTGCACGAGAAACAAGTCTGAAAGAGTCTGCAAGAGACACTGTCACTCAGTCTGCAAGAGACCTACATTTACATTTGCCCCTGCAACGCCGAGGCACATGCAAATCTAGGTCTCTTGTGGACCAATCGACACTAGCCTTTCCTCCAAAATATCAAGTCTGGAAGAAACCCTATGAACATCCTCCTCAGAATGAAGAATTTTCTGTGCGCGGGCACTGCACGTTCGTTTCCTATTAGCACTCTAAAGGAGATCGATCGACCATCAAACTGACAGCTTAAATATGGTCCTTGATGGGCTTCACGGTTAGAGGGGTGGGGGTGGGGGGTGGGGGGCAACGCTATAATTGAAATAAGATCCGACTGACCTACAATGTGCATCGGATAAAATAAAACATTTCCATAATTTTGACGATGAAGTCATCAGAATATAAAAATGCACTACACTCACACTATCAAAACTGACCCCTCTCACACGGGGCAGTGCTAGAGTACTGAGCTGAACAAAAACTGTGAACCATTAGTATTGGGCGCTGGAAGGAAAGGGAGGTAAATCAATGGAGGTCCCCGCTCGTCAAACACACACCCTGCCTCCACCATTCAGCTCTGATAATGGCCTGGCTCAGAAGGGGATGACAGACCGCAGCCCTTCAAAGACGGAGGCTTCAAAGACTGGACACCCTGAGGACTTCCGCCGTCCAAGGAACTCTGACACTCAAAAAAGTAAGACGTCAACTAGAAAGCATGGGTGAGACAAACAGCCTCAAATGTAATGCACACTGACGAACTTTGCCACTTCAAGATTATGCATTACACATAAGAACTCCATCATCAGCATAATAATAAACAACCACCCTAATCTCATCACTATTAAAATGACACACTAACAAGAGGAATAGATCCTCATGAGCCCCCGCATTGCGGGGGCTCATGAGGATCTATGCCTCTTGTAGATGGAACGTTTTTGCTGTGAAAGCGAGCGGGCCATCAGTGCCTCTGGCAGCTCAGACCTTTATCCCTATTTATTTCGACACCGGCCTTTAACGTCCAGTCTACAACAGCAGGACTCAGGAGACGGATCGACCACGGCTGGCAGGCCAAAGGTAGTGCTTGGCTGTGCTTGATTGTGTCGACAATCATAAGTAACGAGATGTCGCGTTAACTGGGGTCTAACGCCCCTCTATAATAACCTTTTGGCTGCTGGAAAACTGCGGGTGCAAGGTAACGGCGGGAGGGGCAAGGGGTGGGGGTGGGGGTGGGAGGGGGTAGACGATGGCGGACATCCGAGTTAATGGAGCCATGGTACCGTATTAAGTCTGAGTGTGGACAGTGTTGGGCTGTTCCCCTGGGCAACGGTTTCCCAGGCACTCGGGAAGCAAAATATCCTCGGACAGACGTCAGCCGGCCTTCGTTGGCCCGCGCACAGCCGTGCGCGGACCAACGGAGGCCGATGTCAGCCCGCGGTTTTTTTTTCTTTTTTTTTTCTTCTATGGACCAGTCAATGCCATCTAGCCCTCCGGGAACGCTGACCACCTTAGTAAAGTAGTTAGCTGAATTCGCAACATTACATCCTCTTCCCAGGGTGATTAAAGTTTCGACCGGTCTTAATTTCCGTTTTAGGTCCAGCGGCATCGAGGTTATCAGGGACAGTATCGACCGAACTCAGGCACACTAATAAAAAGTCTTCATAATTACAATTGAAAAAAACAAAAACAACACAACAACAACATAAATAAACAAGAAAACAAAGACAATATTTACGAGATGTACGATTGCATAAAAATAAAATGAAACCACGAGGACAGAAAGTGAGAAAAAGACTAATGTCGCAATCTATTCGCTAAAATTCCCAACCTAATCACAACCGAACCGCCTGAAGTTCTGAACACACCCGCATATCTAAACTTGTCCTACTAAAGATACAGCCGAGGTGACCAAGGGTTTGTTCATTTTTGCGAAACATTTACCCGCGATCAATGCAATTTGTCGTAGCAGATCTTCAGCGCAAATGCACTCATGGGACCAATCTGGGCTGACATGTTCAGTGCCAAGAAAATATGAATACCACTCAACTGCAAGCGGTATATCCTCATGAGCCCCCGCAGACGCGCCCCCCCCCCCCCCCCACACATACATCCCCCGGCCCTCCTTTGCTTCATGAAATCACAAGGGGCTGTCCAAGCATTCTGCCATGATGCCAATCAAGCCCTGACCAGCCCGACGCCCAAACGACATGCAAATGAAGCGCGCAATTCGCTGTGCTAAATGAAGCACACCCCCCGCCGTCAGCATCGTTAGACTTTGCCTGGTCCAAGGAGAGAGAATCAATGTAGCTGGCTCGACTCTCTTTGACTCTGAAATAGCCAAGACCGCCTAGGTTGACACACGAAGTCACCCTCGCAGAAGAGGCCCGTTTGCAAGAAGCACAGATCCTCATGAACCCCTGCTGTCGCAGGGACTCATGAGGATCTGTGCCTCTTGCAAAAACGTACCACGGCCATGTGAATTTGTTTTTCAGGCTAAGCTTGAGGAGGACATTCGCAGTGTCGACCACAGACTGAAAGAATATGACTATCACGCTGGGCTATTCATGCATACAATACGCTGAGGTCACACCATGAATTCGACGGCTACGAAATGGGAAACTTTACAGTCAAGACAACCACTATTACATGGTGGCGCCATCCAGATGAATCGTTTACCGTAAAACTATTTTATAAGAAACATCAAACAATACTAATCGTGTGTAACATTCTTTGTTGATTTGTGAGTCAGTACTGCAGTCAGAGAACATCATATCACTTTTGGTCAGCTAAAACGATACGACCAATCTGTACAAACAACATCTTCGTAAGCCCCCTTCGCACCCATCCACACCCCCATCCACGTTCTGAAAATAAGAAAATGAAGAGAAAAAAAAAAAAAACAAGGTCTTCCGGGGAAACCTTGTTCATGAACTTGTCGCCAGCAATGTCCGCTGCTATGGTCGCTGTGAGGAGACCATATTCGATTGGCTGGGCCAGAAAATAGTTCACTCCACTGGTGTCAACCCTTTCAGCCGGCCTATGGTCATCGTTAGCTGTGTGTCTGATTTGGATTGCTAAACACACACAGGCCAGAAGCCCCTGAGCGGTATGATTGGATTTCTGGACAGAGACGGAGCCTCACACGAGCGGGCTAATTTCATTAGCGACCACGCCTTGACCGACGCGACAGCAGTTTGAACGTCCAGCAATGTGCATATCCTGAGAGCGACCTAGTTCTTCAGTGAAACCCATCCATCTGCAAGAGGCATAGATCTTCATGAGCCCCTGTAGATGCAGGGGCTCACGAAGATCTATACCTCATGTTGGAATGGATCAAGCTCAACTTTATCTGTGATCTCAGATCGATAGAGTAGTGTACTGTTTTTTGTTTTTTCATTCTCGACTATCGTGACAGCGACCCAGTTCTTCAGTGAAACCTGTCCATTTGCAAAAGGCATAGATCTTCATCAGCCCCTGCGATTGCAGGGGCTCATGAAGACCTATGCCTCTCGCTGAAACGGATCAAGCTCGACTTTATCTGTGATCTCAGATCGATCGAGGAGCAGTGTACTGATTTTTTGTTTTTCTGTTTTCATTCTCGACTTACAAGGCAAGTATGTCGTGCAAAGACATCTGACCCATCTGCACGAGAGAACAGATCTTAATCAGCCCCATTCTGGCGATATAAAACGCAATATATAGCAATCTACGTTCCTTCTCCGTACGAAGGAGGCAATGAAGGTTTCAATCCGCAAGTAAACATGAAATTTAATCTAGATTCCGTCTGATCCACGGGGGCAAAGTTTATCAAAGTCTGGCCCCACAGTCCCCCCCCCCCCCCCCCCCCCCCACAGATTGGATTAGTTCCCTTGACACCGGGCCAACTGTAATCGCAGATGAGCAGTCGTATACTTAAATCCGGATGGGTCCCTCAGCCTGTGGGGCAGATGTCTGCAAGCAAGAGGTATAGATTCTCATGAGCCCCTGCATCTGCAGGGGCTCATGAGAATCTATGCCTCTTGCAGACGGCAGTGGATGGTCGAGAGTGCCCGCGGCTGTTACTCTCAACTCGAGAATGTCTATAGATACATTGCAAAAAGCTGAGGTAGATTTTTGGGATTCCATGCCTCTTGGGGGTCTAAATTATATCTTGGTACCTCAAAGGGTGGAAGTTACCGAGGGTTTCGTCTCAGAAGGAAATGCTACAATCTCTAGAGG
Organism: Semisulcospira habei; assembly: GCA_036245525.1. Lineage (NCBI taxonomy): Eukaryota > Metazoa > Mollusca > Gastropoda > Semisulcospiridae > Semisulcospira > Semisulcospira habei. The sequence continues at coordinate 154,548,425 of BTPG01000002.1, forward strand.
TTCAAGGATTTAGGCATTACGGTTTTTGGCTTCTCTCGTCCGTTTACAAAAAAAAACAAAAAACAAAACAAAACAAAACAAAACAAAACAAAATCCCGAGGAAGAGGATACACAGGGGACAAGAAAATTCCGTACCGCAAAAGAAAACATTTCGATCCTCAGATTGACACAGTCATCCGACTCAATTCACTATTTGAGCTCTCAGAACACTCTGGTTACCTCTCTCGCCATGGTAGCTGATCTAGGGCGGTAGCCAGGGTGCCCAAAGAAGCGGATCCTACAGAAAAATGCAAACGACTCGCAAATTGAATCATCACATTCGCCGGACGTTAGCCTAATCGCGTTGTCTCCATCAAATCTCCGACATGATTGAGTTTTCATTTCTGTGTAAAGTTTTACAGACAACCGTTTTTCACATGCAAGAGGCATCGATCTTCATGAGGCCCTGCAAATGCAGGGGCTCATGAAGATCGGTGCCTCTTGCTGACCGGTTTTCAGTTGCCGCTTTTGCAACCCTTTCTTCTGGAGTCCACCAACAGGCTCCCGTTGTTAAACGACCGACTTGTGATTTAGCTTTGGTTCATCCCAGCAACGGCATCTTTCTCAGCTGAAAGGGCAATAGATCCTAAAGTACGTTTGCACTTTGCTGGGAATCAGGAAAAGCTTTTTCTTCCACCCTGGAACCCACGTTCGACAACTCCGTCGAGGAAGGAGTTGCCGCCCGTGGGTTCCGTCTGCTGCTCGGGGCCTTCCTGCTACCGAATTCAGCTGCGTCTGCCTCTGTTCAGTGAAAGCCCGCACATGACTGAATAAGAGTCTCCGAGCTCAGACAAATAAAGAACTAATTTCGTCTGCAAAAGAGACAGATCCTCGCGAGACCATGCAATATACAAGAGCTTACTGGAATTTATTTCTTTTGCCGCCAAGACTGACCGAGTCTGCCCCATTTGTAAGCGCATACCTTTCGAGTTCACCAGACCCTGTAAATGATTGGAAAGCGATTTCTGGTGCTCTGGTCAGCAAAAGAACAAACCCCTTACATTTGCAAGAGGCATAGATCCTCATGTGCCCCTGCGTAACGGAGGGACACATGAAGATCTGTGCCTCTTGCCGACTGGAAGCCGGGAATCCCAACGGCACACACCTCTTGCCAACTTCTCAGTCTTCAGTCTCTTACAGAGCACTCGCTGGCACACAGTGCGGGCAGGACAAGATGCCACGATGAAGGAGCCAAAAGGCTAAGCCCACCAAAGCCCGTATGATCGAATTGTGCGCGTGTCGTCTGCATTCGCCCGCATCTGTCAATCACATCTTACGCCGAATGATGGATGGAGGTTTAGGACGCGAGGGCGAAAGGGTACATCCTCGGACTATTTGATGACAGTCGCAAAGTCTTTCTACAGGAAGTGTGCTAATCTGTGATTTTGGGCCTTATGGCTTTCAGCCGTAACGTCTAAAATCACAGACCAGCACGCACTGATACAGGATCCAGTGGATCTCGAGCAGAGTAAAAATCTTTTGCTGGCATGATCCATGGTTTGCCGATAATCACATCCCTCGGTGTCAAATTCTCGTCTGGCGGAGAAAGCAAAGGACCGCTGAGACCACACAATTCTGAAGCACGTGGGTTCCATCTTTCAAAACAAACAGTGGATTATCCCACTACATGGGGGTTACCACTATAAAAAGAAGAAGATGAAGACAAAGAGGAAGAAGAGGATAAAACCTATAACATGACTTTCTACTGTCTAGCCCCTAAAACTACTTATGACAACTAAGTGGCCCACTTTTTTTTTCTTAAACTGACTAAGTTGTGCTGTTTCTCTCTCTCCCCCTCCGCCCCCCCCCCCTCCCGCGCGCACACATACACAAAGGAGGTATGATTTCGTTTCCTTGACCATTGCGACATCACCAAACACTCCCCACATTCCGCCGCCAAAGGTAATCCCTTCTCCCGACCCTCGGGCTAAAGCCCCTGCCCGTGGGGCGACCGTGCCCCTGACCATGGATTACTCTCTGTCTACCTCATGCCCCCTTTCACTTTGTCGCGAAAACAGTGGTTCACGTTAGTTTTAGAATCCTCTGCCAAGCACTATCTACAAGCCGCCGGAGTCACTCAGATCGAGCCAGAGGTTGTAGAGCTATCGCCCGGATAACGAATCACCTCGACCAAACACGCTACCGACAGCCAAAGGGTTAACACAAGTCTGGACATGACCTTGATTTTGAAGGCAGACATCATTTTCTGTCGCATGAGGTAAACAGATTACGCGCTAAGTCGTGCGCCGCAACCCGTCGCGGCTGCTGTCATCACAAGATACAAGCTGTACGGGTCACAGAGACGGACGCACACTTTCTCGCGCTTTGCTTCACAGATGCAAACAAAGTATATAATCACTTAAACTTAAAATGTCGATCAATCGCTCCGCTGATTTCAGAGATATTGCTTCCAGGGAAGAAATATCTGGACAGAAGAGACAAAATGAATACAATATACCTTCTTTAAGACAGACGGCGGCGGCGCGACTGGGGGAGGGTGAGAGGGGGGGGGGGGTGAGAGAGAATTTGAAAAAAAAAACCCACAACAACCCATAAACAGCCCGTAAAAAAAAGTTATTGGGTCGATGTTTCATTAATTGATTAAAACTTGTTCAACAACCCCGTGCGGGTCTTAAGCCCTTCCCTGCCGAACAGCCCTTCATTGTCGTTTTAGTTCAAGGCTGGTGCCAGAATAGCTTGGCGCCTCAGGCGCCAAGCTATTTTGGTACCACCCTTGAACTATCAGTCAAGTTAATTTCAAACTGTAGTGTTATAAAATCACACTACTGCAAGAGGTACAGATCCGAGGATCAATGCCTCTTGCTGAGACCAATTTGTATCCATGTTCCTTGGACGGTGTGGCTTTTGGTCGTTGAGTGGACACATATTTCAGAAACAAAAATGTATGTACAGAGGCAGGGAAATGGCTAACAGTACTCGAGGCGTGCTGCATCAGGATACGCGGCTTCCAGCCCCGTATCCTAATGCGGCGCGTCTCGAATGAGTCAACAGCAAATCCGGGGGTAACTATTCAGACATGGTCAGAACTACGCGTCCTACGAGTTCGGTCGTCAAACAGTGTTTTTTGTTTTGTTTGCTTTTGTTCCTTCTCAGCATGTCCGTATCAGTGTATGCGTGACGCTTCTGGAAAGTTACAGGCGTGCAGTCGAGCGGAAGTGGCTACATTTGTTTGGTGCGACCACAGGCACGACTGCAAGCCGCTAACTTTTCTGACTCAGTCGCGCCTCGAGTGCGCATCGTTTCACTGTACTCCCCCCCCCCCCCCCCACCCCACCAAAAGAAAAAAAAAAAAAGTTTCTAGACGTGCACAGAGAGACGATATGCACACGAGACGAGAGGCGTGATACACTCCAGAAAAGTGACGCGGGCGTGCACACAAGTGCCAGTCCATAGGTGTAGCCGATCGTCGAGTTCCAGTGTAAGCCACGTTAAAGGGGAGGTAAGCACTCCCCAAGCGTTCCCCTTCGTATCAATGGGGCGTCAAACCAGAGCGCAAATCCAGGGCGTTAGCACTGCCAGTCGTGACACGATGGTGCGAGCCTACACGGCGAACCAAGCTGGGAGTATTGGCTTCAAAGTCCGCTAAAAAAACAAACAAAAAAAAACAAAAAAAACGGCCGAAACACCCCCCCCCCCCCCCCCAAACAAAAAACATAAGGTCAGAAATTCCAACATTTTAGACAAGTTCGGTTTGAGGAACAGAGATGGAGGAGAACATGTTTAAAATCAAGACACCAGGCACAGATTATGTTTTCATAATCCAGACCCAAAAAGGTGACTGCCAAGCGTGTAAAATGCAGAGACTGACCCAACGAAGAATGAAGCACATTTAGAAATGACAGCTGCAACTGTCTTTCTAAGCGTGCTTCTTTCTTCGTTGCGTTATTCTATACAGATTTTCATAGATTTTCAAGGGACTGCAGAGACTAATTTGAATCTATGTCTCTTTGCAGACTTGAGGTACGGGATGGCGGAGAGACGGACTGATCCACAGTCTCCCCCGAGTCGCTACCGCTTCAGGAGACAACCAGTGTGTCAATGTTGGTGGAACATTTTGCTTTTAACCAACATCTCTACACCAACACGACTTTCTCAGGACGTGCCTGCGCAGCTCGTAACAAAAACAGAAGACTACTGAATTTATGTCGCCAGCTGGTTTACAATGCAAAATAAACCAGCGCGGGGCTGACCCGGAGGACACACTGTGGTAAGAATGGAGACAGAAATATACTCGGCATACCAACATGAGGCACAGATTATCATGAGCTCCTCCAGCTGCAGGGTCTCAAGAGAGAAATGCGGCTCTTGTAGACTGCAGGCACCTTGCTGACGGAGTGAAAAGAAAAAGTGAAAGGAAGGAACCAGAAAATAAGCTCTTAAAAAAAAGCGTTGGACTAAACAGTCGCACACGTGACCAGAAATACTAGGAAGCAGATGCATGAGCGTACTTAAATCCTGTGCAATCCACTAAGCAAAGTGCTCTGCTGTAGAGCACCTTGCCTAGTGGCTTACGCAGACTCCAGCTCGCCGATACAACTGGCCACACGTCCTGTAGCGGGGCACCTCCATAATGGCCTGCGCAAGATTTAAGCTCGCCCATGCCACTGAGGCCAGAATCCATATGGGCTGTTTCTCAGCTCGATATTTCGGAGCAGTTGCGGTCAAAGATTTTCATGCCACTGTAAGGGTCTCTTGAGGACCTGTGCCTCCCGCAGAATGAAGAGGGGGCGAAAAAGACGTACACGACAGCAAAATGCCGAGGGAGGAGGCGCCAAGCCAGGTGCAATGCCTCCACCCACGACAGGTTTGTCCAGCACGTGTAGGTGTGGACAGACTCAAACACGTACGTACACAATCACGCCTTTAACTCAATGCGTCCTGAGGATGATTAAAAAGAAACCCCTGCTTATTGTCTTATGAAGGCTACAATACAGATTAGGAGATAGATCAACCGTCTTAGTTCAAGGGTGATGCCAGAATAGCTTGGCGCCTCAGGCGACAAGCTATTCTGGCACCACCCTTGAACTATCATAGTAAATCATACAGCACCACCCTTGAACTATCATAGTCAATCATAGTCAAATTAATTTCAAACAGCAGTGTTTTATAATTTGCTCATTGTCCAATGAAGGCTACATTACAGGATTAGGAGACAGACCAACCGATTTAGATCAAAGGTGGTGCCAGAATAGCTTGGCGCCTCAGGCGCCAAGGTACTCTGGCACCACCCTTGAACTATCATAGTCAAATTTATCTCAAGCAGTAGTGTATCAGGATGAAAAAAGCTAATGTACGCATACTTACACGCGCAGGACAAGCACGCCCCCACACACACACCCTGATTACCTACCTATACTGCGGAGGTCAGGTGATAAAGCACTCGACACTCGTCTGAAAGGTTGCGGGGTCGAACCCTGCTGGGATCAAAATTTGTTCAGACCCTCTTCGGTGCCCCGTCTTTGAAATCACCTTCGTTGTGGGCAAAAGACGTTAAGCCCTAAAAGTTACACGTTTCCGATTGGCTACAGTGATTGCGACTGGAGATGTACCCAGCTAAGCAGGCAATAATCTTAGCCATGAATCTAACTGCGGCCCCACCCCCCCCACCCCCCTCCTCCCAGCCTTTAGTACACAATAGTAAATCTTGAGTCAGTCTGCGACGAAGGATGAACGGAAAGTTATTAGCATTGCCTCAGAATGACATAATCCTTGACCAAATCGCTTGTCTCCCTCAAATTTGTCGCTACTGCTTTACTGTAGCTAATGGAGGAAGACAACCAGTGTGGTGTTGGACAGGAGTCCTACACGGCAGAAGTCTGGTAGGGAGACAACCATTGTAGTCTTGGACACGAGTCCTACACGACAGGAGTCTGGTAAGGAGACAACCGGTGTGGTCCTAGACAGGAGTCCTACACGACAGGAGTCTGGTAAGGAGACAACCGGTGTGATCCTGGACAGGAGTCCTACACGACATAAGTCTGAAGTGGAAAACACAGTGACAAGAGGTAAAACATGTCCCACATATTAGCCGCTGTCAGGCGACCACAGGGTTGATTGCCAGCGCTTTGAACCCCTTTAGCCCCAAGGTCCCATTTCTCAAATTTTGGAGGTGTTGATTAACGACTATGTACCAGTTGCAGGGGATGGCTTGACTTGAATTATCATCGCCTGCTGCAGGGTCCCGGAGCTAAATGGGTTAATTTACAAGAAACTACAAAGCAAGTAGGAAAAAGCACTGTCAGGGGAGAGGATTGTGCATAACTGACCAATGATCATACATCTAGTTTGGTCAGGGTTTGGATGATTGATTGATTGTACATTGCTTAACGTCCCGACAGCAACAAGACTTTCTCAGGACGTGCCTGCACTGCTTGTTAAAAAAAAAACCTAAACAGAATATTGAATGTATGTCGACAGCCGGTCCAATACGTTAAATAAACCTACGACATGGGGCCAAAATAAAGCTAAGACCATTTAGCAACACACATCCGATATCAAGAGCTACAGACAGCGCAGACAGTATGGAGAGTTTAAAAAAGGAAAATACAGGTAAATGGACCAAGGGGAGACAGAAACACATGCCCCAGAATAGAGGGAAAAACCCACCCTGTGGGGCTGACCAGGGTGATCCTGGGAACTAAAAAGTAGTTAACCCCACCCAAGTCCCACAGGGCAGACCCGGGTGGGGGGTTCAGGGTTTGGAAACCAGCACTCAAAGGACACCGGGCGGAAGTCGGTCGCTGTGGGCCCGCGCACGATAGTGCGCGGGCCCGCGGGCCCACTGCGGCCGACTTCAGCCCAATGGGTACCTATTGCCCACAGGGAATTCTTGGACCCGTCATCTTGAGCCATAAAAGCGCGACTAGGCGGAGCAACTCTTGTTTGTCGGCATGATTTCAAAAAGAAGAGCAAAAAAAAAAAAAAAAAAAAACAACGAAGAAGCTCGAAAAAGAATGAAAGAAAAAAACCCAGTTCAAACTCCCACTGCCCAAAAGCGTACAAGGAGCGGCGGTGTCGCGGCAAACGCTAAAAGGATTGCACAGGTGACACAACTTTGGACCGAGTCCAGGGAAAGGCGCCCAAACAGGAAACCACTGCATGCACGAGGTTGTATTTTTGTGCAAACGCAAATTTACCGGTTCCTTTTTATTTCGCCTTGTTGGTCACTCTTGATCTAGCAATCTTCCTTTGGAGTAAGAGCCACAGAGGCTCATGAGCGCAAGCAGCCCGCTAGGGGCTAGTGAGATTCTATGTACCTTGCTGACAAAGATGTTCCAGTTCCAGATGTTACTTTTTGGGTGCATCGTAGGACCATGTGCAAGAGACATGTCTCCTTCTGACAAAGGTGGGTTCCGGCTGATACTTATAAGGTCCTACTCTGGGATAAACATAAGAATATGTCTTGTTTGTTGTCCGCTTTGATCTATGTCGTTACTGCAGTTGCCAACAATACGTGCAATGCAAGGACAGATGACTGTATTTTGGAGCCTCACCAGCGAGGGATCACCATGTGAGAGCACAGACCTTGGTGTATTTCCCAAAGCGCCTCTCGCCGTCCCTAAAAATGGTGTATCCAAATAAAATGAAAATACACTGTATCCAAATACACGGTATCCAAAAGAGGGAAACATAATGGCTTAACCTGCCTGCGCTGCTAACCCTTTTATTGTCCAGCGTTATTGTAAGAAAAAACATACTCAAGAGACATAGAGGAGATCGAGACAATGCGACATATTAACCCTTTATTGCCTGGAGTAGTTGGTTGGTTGGTTGTACATTGCTCAACTTTCCGACAGCAATAAGACTTTCTCAGGACGTGCCTGCACTGCTTGTGAAAAAACCCCAACTAAACAGAATATTGAATGTATGTCGCCAGGCGGTCTAATACGTTAAATAAAGCTAAGACCATTTAGCAACACGCATCCAATATCAAGAGCTACAGATAGCGCAGACAGTAGGGAGAGTTTAAAAAAGGAAAATACAGGTGAATGGACCAAGGGTAGACAGAAACACATGCCCCAGAATAGAGGGGAAAACCCACCCTGTGGGGCTGACCAGGGTGATCCTTGGAACTAAAAAGTACTTAATCCCACCCAAGTCCCCCAGGGCAGACCCGCGTGGGGGTGCCTGGTGTAGGTCGCTTTAACTTATTACAGACTTGTCGAATACGGCTAATAAGTCAGTGAAATTAGCGTTTCAGACATGCCGCGTGTTACGCAGCATGGCTGTAACGCTAATTTCATTTGCGTCTTATGCAGCATGGCTGGAACGCTAATTTCATTTGCAGCACTGGCGGCACGTCCTTAAACCTACTAACCCCTTCGATGCCGAGAAAAAGTGAACACGATCCCACTGCAAGAGAAATAGATCCTCATGAGCCCCCGCTATTGCGGGGGCTCATGAGGATCCATGCCTCTTGCTGAGACCAATTTGTATTCGCGTTTCTTGAACGGTTTTTGCTTTTGGTCGTTGAATGAACAAAGACTCAGAATCAAGAATGTGCGTACAGTGACAGGGCAGGGGTTAATGCCTGATCATTTGGTTACTACAATGCAGCATGTCTGAAACTCTAATTTCGTTTGTGGCGCATTCGTACACGGCACATCTCAAATGAGTTAAAATACGGACACTGGCGCATTTTTGTTTTGCAGCTGAACGTGCGGTTATCTGTACTGCAGAAATTAGCAATGTCTTTCCTGCCTTCATACCCCCCCCCCCCCCCCACACACCAACTAAACGTGCCAGAGAAGCACAGACGTCGCTGACCACAACGTGAGCGAGAGTTATTTCGTGAGCGCAGGCGTTCTTTGGTAATTAGGTTACCAGAATAAGTCAAGATTTGTCTATAAAAGTAAGCTTAGAAAAAAAAAAAAAAAAAAAAAAAAAAAAAAAAAAAAACACCAACAACAACCCCCCCCCCCCCCCAAAGAAAAAAAAAAGGAACAAAAACAAAAAACAAACAAACCAACAAAACAAAACCAACAACCCCAAAACAACACAAACATATGGGGTCCAAAATGACATACCAACACGACAATGATTATTTACCGATTTAAATGACATACCAACACACCAATGATTATTTACTGATTTACTGAGATCTAAACATTCACCCAATTACCCCAATGTCGTTTTCCCAAAATTTTGGAGGTGTCATCTTAACGCCTATGTACCAGCTGCAGGAAACGGATCGACCATGATAAGCATGGTGCCAAGCTGATCTGGCGCTACCCTTAAATTATCATGGTCGACCCCTCTCCTGCTGTATAGTGCGTTGGGGCTAAATGGGTTAACTCAGTCTTTCGCGACGTGCCGCAACCGGATTCGCTGCTTAACTCATTCTACCCCAGACGCACCACAGCAAGATAATAATCGACCATGATAGTTCAAGGGTGATGCCAGAATAGCTTGGCGCCTATGGGCGCCAAGCTATTCTGGCATCACCCTTGAACTATCATGGTCGATCTCTGTCCTGCACTGCAATGCTGTCTTCAGAGGACAACGGCAACATATTGGGATTTCGGTGTTGGGGTAGAATGAGTTAAATAAAGCCGCGAATCCGGATGCGACCCGTCTGGAAAGTGTTAACTGGACAAGCAACTAGAAAACATTTACACGAGAAATAAACAGAACTCTACCTCTTGACAAGAACCGTGGTAGATAGGGTAGATGGGCATGTTTGCTGTCTCTTGACGTCTTCGCGAGTTCAGCGTTCAATGACTACTGAGGACAAAATGTCTACGCATGCCCACGGCGCACACATCACTCTGTTTATCACCAACCAAAGGACATAATTTCAACGACGCTCTTGTTGCCTGATTTCCAATCACACCGCGTTCAGTTTCTGATGAAACGAGTTCGAAACAAAGCAAATTTCAACGCAGTGCGAGCAAATTTAATTCACGCCCGCACAGTTCCTATGAGGGTGTTTTGAGTTTAGACAAAGCGTATCGGATACGCCGTTTGATGACACAATGTCCAACTTTTTGGAAAGAGACATTTTCACGCAAAAACAAGATGCTAAGACGTCCATCGATTTTCCCGCTGTTCCGCGTGATGACGGGGAAAAAAATATCGTTGTCTGCAAAATGTCAGGACCATAAAAACAGATTAGATAACTCAATTCTCTTCCTAGAGACTGATTTTTGTCTTTGGTTGCGAACACAATTGCATTTTATCTTTTTAGCTTCAGAGACAATCAGCATATCTTCCAGATTCAGTCTCAAAGACCAGCTTGTTGCAATCAACGAAGGACTGTCCGCTCTGAAGTGTATACTTCAAGAGGTGACACGAGTTTGATTCGTGTTTGTGCTTCACGAACCAAGAAACAACTGTAGAAGTCAAACGTAGCAGTTTGTTTCTTTGCAACCTGTTTGTGTCATCTGTTTTAGGATGCCTTTTCAAAGTGGAATTTTGAAAGTTGTTTTTTCTTCTGCCGTTCTATCCGGTCTGATGACGATACTGCCAGAACTCACAGTCCTCGTTTCCGAAGTAAAAGGCGTCAATACAGAAAATGCACGACACCGCCAACACAGCCAACCGCACAAAACTGAATCCTGTACCTTTTCCCTGAAAGTCTTAGAAGAAACAAAATTCCGCAACTCCTATATGCTCTTCAAACCATGCCATGTGCAAATTGTGCTGCGCAAATGAGCCACCATTCAATATCTTGCACTTGTTCAATGGCACACAAAAATCAGTGTATTCTCAGGAAATCATTAATCTCAGTCCTTCACGTTTCTTGTCCTGTCATAACGTCCGCAGAGACCGAAGACCGTTTTTGTCCCTCCGTGAAAATCAATGACGACAAGAAGAAGTGGGGGAGGCTAATGATGGACTGGCCTGTGCGACAGCGACCCAAGCAATGCCCGTGTGCACACGAGGACAGGCGCAGCAAAAACTGACAGACCACGACACCAGCTGAGCACTATTACCGAAGGGGACCCTTCTATCCCCGACAGCAAACCCATTTACAAGAGGCACAGATCCTCATGAGCCCCCGAATAAAGCAGGAGCGCATGAGGGTCTATGCTTCTTGCAGAAGCGAAGGAGGACCTTGACATCATCTGAGCACTACCCAGTGGGCAAAAGGTCTTCGGGCCCACGACGGCCGCTGTGGGCCCGCGCACGGCTGTGCGCGGGCCCACTGCGGCAGCCGTGGGCCCGAAAACGTTTTGCTACTGTGGAATCTAAACCGACAGCAAAACCATCTCCATGTGGCACAGATCCTCGTGAGCTCCTGATTTCCTGCAGAGGCCATCTGCCTCCTGTAGAAGTGAATGCAGCTGGATCGATTCCTCAAGCAGACGTGATTTTCATCTGAATCTATGCCAATGGCAGCAGCTAAACTCTGTACGCTCTGATCTCTTATTGGCCAAACCTTTGCCTGTCTTCTGCTAGCAACAAGCAGCCCGATTTCCATCTGATTTTTGTTTTCACCACGGAGGAGGTCGTAGGACTTTTCGTCTATGACTAAAGGCGATAGAAGCTGTAGGGAGGGAGGGGGGGGGGGGGCGTGGCGGGTGGGGGGGGGGGGGAGGGCAGAGGCAGTCCGAGTGAGGGGCTGAGGGGTTTGGCAAAAAGAGTGGGGCCATGGACCTGACAAGAGAGAGAACGCGGGGGAGGGTGGGAGGTGGGGGGGGGGGGGGTGGAGCAGAAAAAAACTCCTCAGCTCTTAGCCTATTAGATCCTGAGGCCGATACAGTAAAATCTGCTTATTGTGCTATGAAGGCTACATTACAAATTAGGAGAAAGATCAACTGTTTTAGTTCAAAGGTGGTGCCTTAGGCACCAAGATATTTTGGCACCACCCTTGAACTATCGGTCACATTTATTTCAAGGGGGGGTGGGGGTCCGAGTGCCCAAATCGTCCCATCCCTGTGAGTTACGGACCTTTCGCGAAAGTTTCAGTCAAACCAATATTTGAAGCTGCTTGCACATGGCAGGGGGTAGCGGTGGTGAAAACACACACACACACACACACACACACACCTAGGCGAGAGGGCTGTTTGCAGGAGGGTTGCAGGCGGCCTGGTTGCAGCCGTCCAGGGCAATATTGAAACAGCTTAACTGCAAAACAAACGACATGGCCGCACGACAAATATCCTGCAAGCTAGCTTCAGCAAGAAAGCAGCTCACACTGTAGGAGGAGGCTGAGGGGAAGGGGGGGGGGAGGGGAAGGGGGAAGGGGGGACGATGGAGGAGGCGGAGAAGACAAGGCAAGAACAAACGTGCACAAAAGGACCGGCGGACCAGCTTGCTGCCCGTCATATTGATCTATGTGGCATGCATCTTCTCTTCTTACCAACCAACCAACCAATCTGTCAAACACAAATAACTGAACCCTTTGCGTGTCGGTAGCCTAAAGGAATCGTCGCGACAAAAACTGCTACCGACACTCAAAGGGTTAACTGTATTTTCATGTTTTTTTTCTGGTGAATTTTTCTTTCTGTGCAAGTTCTTTTCTTCCAATGTGCACTTGGCAGTCGTCGATCTTCTGATCCCAGTATTGCGGTGGTGGTAAGGGTGGAGGGTGGGTAGGGTGGGGTGTGAGTGTTACGAGAACCTATACCTCTGATTCAAGTATTTTAACCGTCTTGTGCACTGCAAGCATCCTGCGGTACTGTAACAACTCAGGCGGCTGCATGTTCAAAGGGGTCAACAAACTGAGCTCTGGCTGAGGTCGAAATTCGTGGGTGCAAGGGTTGACCTTTAAAGACTACATTACAGGTCGGGAGCCAGATCTAAAATGATACACGTAGTAAATGTGGCGCTAGAATTAACAGCCTCACGCCTTGGGACGCCACATTTGCGTTCTCCTTGCAAGGCAGCATTACACTTGACAAAAAAGATCGACCATGATAGTTCAAATGTGGTGCTTGAACAGTTTCGCGCCTGAAGACGCCACATTTGGGAGTCGTTCTTGTAAGACAGCATTACAGTCCACAAGACATAGCGACCATGATAGTTTAAATGTGGTGCTAGAATAACTTCGCGCCTAAAGACAAGACTTTCGGGAGTTCTTGCTGTAAGACAGCATTACAGTCCACAAAAGAGACCTATCGACCATGATAGTTTAAATGTGGTGCCAGAACCGCTTCGCGCCTCAAGACGCCGCATTTGGGAAAAGATAGCATTACCGTTCACAAGAGAAATCGACCATGATAGTTTAAATGAGATGCCAGCACAGCTTTGCGCCTAAAGACGCCACATTTGGGAGTTCTCCTTGTGAAACAGCATTACAGTTTACAACAGATCGACCATGATAGTTCAAATGTGGTAGACGAGCAGCTTGGTGCCTTTTGGCGCCAAGCTGCTCTGCCACCACACATGAACTTTTATGGTCGATCTATATCTTGTTTCGTGAGTCACGGTTGAATTTGCTGGACCTAATTAGTCCAATACAAAAACCTACCTTATCCAAAAGAGTGTAGCATCTGGCCGTGCCCTCTATCCGCTCCCTGGTGTCCTCAAGCTGGGCGGTGAAGAGCTGCAGCTGCTTCTTAAGCAGACGCGCGCCATCCTTGTAGCCCAGGGCGCTCTCGCTGAAGGCACCCGACTGGGCCAGCATGCTGGCTTCCTCTATCAAGTCATTGCCTTTCTCGATATGGGTCTGAAAATACACGCAATAAAAAGAATGCTGTAAATAACGACTTTCGCCTCCTCAGAAAAGAAAGAGGTTTAACCCTCTTGAGGTCGCAGCCATCGGTATGTGTTTACAAGGGAGTTCGTTGTAAAATGAGAAGCTTTCTGAACTAAAAAAAAGTCTGTGTGCCCTTTTATTAAATGTGACCAACAAATACTCGTATGTCAAGATGAGGGGGTTGCAACAAATGAGGGGTAGAGAGGCAACATGCTTTCTGCGCGTGAAGATGGGGAAAAAAAGATAGTTCTCTTGCGGGGCTTGTTGGGGACGTCTTTTTACTGAGAAAAAAACCACACAGTTACAGCAACGCCAACACCCACTAAAAACAACAACAAAACCCCACCCCAAAAAACCCCCCAAAAACAAAAACAAAAAAACAACACAAAAAACCCACAAAAAACCCAAACAAAAACAACCTAAACAAACAAGGAAAAAACCCACAAAAAACAACCAAACACCCCCTCCCCCCCCCCCCCCGAAAAAACCCCAACACCCCCCAAAAAACCCAAAACAAAACAAAACAACCCACAAACAAACAAACAAAAAAGCCCCAAACAAAACAATAAAAAACCCAAATAAAAACCCAAACAAACAAAAACAAAACAAGACAAGAAGAAGTAAACCCTAGGCACTAACGAGAGAACGAACGAACAAATAAACAAGCAAACATGCAAACAAACAAACAAAAACACGTACGTAGGTTTGATCATGTCCGATAATACGGTCTCTGAGCCTGGAAATGGCGGCCAGTGGAGACATGGACAATACCCGTTTACGCAGGTCCATTCTCGTAGGGGCATTCCTGATGGGAGGCATCAAATACTAACTCCTCTTTTAATCACACTTCACTACCTGTCACTAACACTGGCCGATCAGTTCGGCGCAAATACAGTCAACAAATCAGGCAGAATTATCAGAAGAGACATTTATCTAAAACTACGGCTTCTAAAACTAAGTCAAACGGCTAATAAGCCGCAGGACCCACATCGGGTCATGATAAAATGGGCCGTGAATTTTGATATAGATCTACTAGTGGCTGTGTTCACAAATACGTAATGGACACTAAACTGAGTTTTGAGGCGTGAGCTGAACTCACAGCCCTCAGTCCCTATATATATATAGATAGAGCTGTGCCAGTTCTCTGCTACTGACCCATATCCGTCGGTTAGCAGAGGCCAGTGCCAGACTGACTGACTTTCGCACAGTTCAAGGCGCCAAGCTAATCGGGTGCTCATTTAACCCGTTCAGTGCCGAGCAATTTGAACACCACCCAACTGCAAGAGGTATAGATTCTCATGAGCCCCCGCAGTTGCGGGGGCTCATGAGGATCTATGCCTCTTGCTGGCACCACTTTGAATCCGTGTTCATGGGACATCTATGCCTATGGGTGTTCGGTCTTGAATTAGCGAAGATTACAGAAACACAGCCTGCGTCAGCCGTCAATGAACGGATGAAGAGAGTCAGGTCCATCCCAACACTGGTTGTCTCCCTTGATGCGCTACAGCGGTAGCCAATCGAGTGAGTTGAGACGATCAGTGTTGGCCCATCTATACTGACGAGCAAAATAAATGCGACTAAAGTGTTTCCGGTGATTAAAAAAAACTGCAGCATTTAAATTGCTCTTCAGCATACATCACCGTGCTGAACTAGCCTGACATTGTTACAAGCCTTTGGTTGCCAACAATCCAGTCGCATACTGTTATACTGACCCTTGCAAAGCCCGCGTACGTGTGCGCGCGTATGTGTTCATAAAAATCTACTATTATGGAAGAGTTAACTACCGCCGCAACTGTTCAAAGATACACTTCTGTAACAGACGGTTACGAAACGCTACACACAGGTCCGGCTAAGGTTCATTTAGACACAGAAGAATCTAGTTCAGCACACATCGTCTTTGATATCAACTAACCTGACAATGACTCCATTCCGTTCTCGAAATACAACACTAGCAGTACGAGAAACAACTAAAAATAGACTGACACACTAATGGCCGCGCATAAGTGTTATTACGCGTGTGCTTTTGCTGCGTGTCCCGCCAACTGGTGTTACGTTCATTAAGTGTGACGACAAGGCATACTAAACACAAATGGGGCTGAAATGTGTCTTTAAATTTAGGCTTAATGGTATTTTAACAAGAAAGTTTACAGCAGCAAATGTATTTGACACGTTTGCAACTGTTGGTCTTTATTCTGTCATTTACGTAGCTTGCTAATCCCAGAGTCCAGCTAAAAACTGCTGGTGCACGTTTCTTCTGTTATCAGGCCCCTCACGTCTGGAACTCACGTCCACTGCATGTCCGTCTATCCCCTACGCTGACGACATTCAAAACAAATTTGAAGACCCATCCCTACCAGGTCTGGATGTGCTGCCTGGAAGGACTGGGTCAAAGCCTTCTAGTGACTTGTATGTGTAGCGCATATATTTAGATTTTTTTGTATTTTTCTTCTTAGGAATGTGTCTACTGGTGAGAGCTAGTGTTTATCTATAGAGTGAGTGCACGTTTATTTCGTCCTACTTTTTTTCGTTGTTTAAACATCGGTCCTCGAAGCTACGACGGCCGCAATAGGTCCGCGGACGGCTGTGCGCGTACCCACTGCGGCCGTCGTGGGCCCGGATACGTTTTGGTACTGGGGTATGTGTTGTAAAGCGCCAAAAGCTTGCTTTTTAAGGGGGAAGGGTGCTATATATAAAACTCTGTATTATTATTATTCAGTGCTTCAACACTCCAAAAGAAAATATCCGGCTTTGCGGACCCTGGTGCCACTCAGAACATGGCAATCTCCCAAACACTCTACGTCCTGCAAAGGACCTGCCCCGTCCTGTGACAGAAACCTTTCTCCAATATTTTCCTGTTCTCTTAAATCCCCTCTTGCGGTCATGAGGCTTCATGAAATTCCATTGATAGAGAGAGAGAGAGAGAGAGAGAGAGAGAGAGAGAGAGAGAGAGAGAGAGAGAGAGAGAGAGAGAGAGAGAGAGAGAGAGAGAGAGAGGGAGGAGAGAGAGAGAGAGAGAGAGAGAGAGAGAGAGAGAGAGAGAGAGAGAGAGAGAGAGAGAGAGAGAGAGAGAGAGAGAGAGAGAGAGAGAGAGAGAGAGAGAATGATGTGATAAAAAGTGCACTTTAAATTCAGCAAAACTTTCACTGGCGCAAACCCAGAATATTACCAGAAGCACACATGCGAGTAAACATCGACCGATCGCGTCCAGTAAGTGGCAAAGGTTCTTATGAGCTCTTGCGTCTGCAGGGACCAATGAGACTCTGTGCTTCTTGCAAAAGGAAAGGTCGAGTTTTTGTGAATCGAATATTGCATACAGAAGACATCCAAACCATCTTAGGCGCGCGCGTCTGTGTGAAAGACCCCATCAACACGGGGAAGCGAACTAACAAAATAAAATTCCAAAAGAGTTTCAATTTGTACACTCAATCGTCGAACACCCGCAAGAGGCATAGATCCTCATGAACCCCCGCAAAGCGGGGGCTCATGAGGACCTATGCCTCTTGAAACGGTAAATGACTCTTTGCTGGCTGAATTCAAATTATAGCCTTCCTGCATGAGGTGTCTTTCAGTCATTACATTCAGGAGTTCAATTTTCACGTTCTGCAGGACAGAGCAGCGAGTGCAATATCGGTGAAGCAGGCGACCCCGAAAACTTGTTGAACTGTTGAATTGGCAACGCGAACTTGTTCAGTTGGCAACGTGATGGATTTTACAAGAGTGTAGCAAGTACGAAAACTGGGAAAAGAGGGGACCCGATAAATGGGTTGGATTGACAATCCGATGTTGAGAGAGAGAGAGATTGATTGTACATTGCTTAACGTCCCGACAGCAACAAGGCTTTCTCAGGACGTGCCTGCACTGCTTGTGAAAAAAACTAAACAGAACATTGAATGTATGTCGCCAGCCGGTCAAATACGTTAAATAAATCTAACACATGGGGCATAAATAAAGCTAAGACCATTTAGCAACACACATCCAATATCAAGAGCTACAGGCAGTGCAGACAGTAGGGAGAGCTTTAAAAAGGCAAATACAGGTGAATGGACAAAGGGTAGACAGAAACACATGCCCCAGAATAGAGAGAAAACCCCACCCTGGGAACTAAAAAATACCTAACCCCACCCAAGTCCCCCAGGGCAGACCCGGGTGGGGGGGGGGGGAGAGAGAGAGAGAGAGAGAGAGAGAGAGAGAGAGAGAGAGAGAGAGAGAGAGAGAGAGAGAGAGAGAGAGAGAGAGAGAGAGAGAGACTAAATTTCTAAATGTTCATAGAGTTTCTCAGTGAGACAATTTCGTCATTTAATCACTATATCGCGGAAAAACTAATCGAAATGAATCCACCTATGGAATGCTGAAAACTCACAAACAAAAAAGAACAAACAACAACAATGCACTGTGCCCTACTCGGAGTTTTACTGGTCGAACAAGTCATTTCCGAATTGGTAAGCTTATGAGTTTTGGCGTCAGCGACTGGCTTTTTATCTGAATTTAATCGTTTGAATGCTCACCAGCAACTTCCTTCATTTATGAGAGTGTGTTCTCTCGATAACCTGAAGAGTCTGGCATGGGGTGGCTCTTGTTGGCGGAAGTGGAGTAGACGGATGACGATTGGCTCAATGAGAGAGAGAGATATATAGAGATAGAGAGTGGGACTAATTGACTCGTATGAGAATTACGCAGCTGACTGCTGGACTGTAATTGTGCCTTTGGTTGGCTTTTGTCAACTGCTATGATTTCGTGATACCGGAAACAGCAGGTATTTGACAAGCAGTTAATAGTGACGTTATGTTTGCAACGCACGACTCCCAACAACGAACGAGTGAGTGAGTATAGATTGCTTTACGTCCCGCAAGCGACAAAGGCCTTCTCAGGACGTGCCTGCGCTAAATGAAGAAAAGAACTGCAAGAAGCGCAGACAGGAGGGAGAATTTCAAAAGAAAAAAACAGATGAATGGGCCAGAAAGACAGAAATACAAACCCCCAAAAGAGTAGAACCCACCTTGCAGGGGTTAGACAAGGTGACCCTAGGAACTAAAAAGTAGACAACCCCACCAAGGTCCCCTAGGGCAGACCCGGTGGGGGTACCAACAACGAACGAGAGCGAAGTCATGGCGGATAGCCTCAGTGTATCTACCGTAAGCATGGACAACAACACTCCAAACGTCTCCAAGAGGCATTGATCTTCATCTTCCTCCGGGTTCATGAGGATATAGTCTCTTGTAGATGTTTGGAGTCATGGCAAATCTGATTTTGTTCTCGTTCGTTGTCGATAGTCGTTCGTTGTAAACGTACCCTCACTACTAATAAAATTCACGACACTGTCCATCAACTCAAACAAGTTAAAATTAGCGCTGTTGTGGGGACTATGGCCAGTTTGGTCCAGCACTAGTGATGTTGCTATTTTTGCCTCTGCCCCACCATTCGCCCAAAAGTCATGCACCATACACTGCACCAAAAACACGACCCCGAGACCACTCCTGCACCCATCTCATCCATCTGCAAGAGGCATAGATTTTCATTTGCCCTTGCGAACGCAGGGGCCCATGCAAATCTACGCCTCTTGCTGGTTGAATCTGAGATACATTTACATCCTCAAATGAAGGACACGTTCAAGCGTAGAGTCTGCGACTGATGGGCAAATTCTCCTGAGTGTTGGCGCTTCTGCTTCGTGTGACTGCGAACCCCAGCAACAACACGCATTGAACGGTCTGAACCCTGAAGTGGCGATTTCACACGTACACAAGGAAGTGGAGACCGAACTCTGACACTGGTTTTGGAACAAGACCTTCGGGGGAATCTCTATCCGAAGACCGCAGACGTAAACTGCCACCGAACCTTGCCAGCATATGGCTTAAGATTCGCATGCACCCCACGAAACAGTGGAGGAGTTTGAGGATCTGCGCCTCGAAGAGACCGAACTCCAAACAATACTTCGAGCTGATTCCACAAGTACCCCGTTTGGTGTGAAAGAGGCACAAACATGAACCCCATCAGATCGCATTTAAACCTGCTACCAGAAAGATTTCATAACCTGAGGCCAATTATTTATGTGAGAGAGAGAGAGAGAGAGAGAGAGAGAGAGAGAGAGAGAGAGAGAGAGAGAGAGAGAGAGAGAGAGAGAGGTTAGAGAGAGGTTGTACATTGCTTAACGTCCCGATAGCAACAATACTTTCTCAGCACGTGCCTGTACTGCTTGTGGAAAAAAAAAAAAACAACGAAACAGAATATTGAATGTATGTCGCCAGCCGGTCTAATACGCTAAATAAACCTAAGACCATTTAGCCACACACATCCAATATCAAGAGCTACAGCTGCGCAGACAGTAGGGAGAGTTTAAAAAAGGAAAATACAGGTGAATGGACCAAGGGTAGACAGAAACACCTGCCCCAGAATAGAGGAGAAAACCCACCCTGTGGGGCTGACCAGGGTGACCCAGGAAACTAATAAGCGAGAGATTGATTGATTGTACATTGCTTAACGTCCCGACAGCAACAAGACTTTCTCAGGACGTGCCTGCACTGCTTGTGAAAAAAACCCCAAACAAAACAGAATATTGAATGTATGTCGCCAGCCGGTCCAATACGTTAAAATAGACCTACGACAATAGCCCTAAATAAAGCTAAGACCATTTAGCAACACACATCCAATATCAAGAGCTACAGGCAGCGCAGACAGTAGGGAGAGTTTAAAAAAGGCAAATACAGGTGAATGGACCAAGGGTAGACAGAAACACATGCCCCAGAGTAGACGGGAAACCCACCCTGTGGGCTGACCAGGGTGACCCTGGGAACTAAAAAGTAGTTAACCCCACCCAAGTCCCCCAGGGCAGACCCGGGGGGGGGGGGGGACAATAAGCGAGAGAGAGAGAGAGAGAGAGAGAGAGAGAGAGAGAGAGAGAGAGAGAGAGAGAGAGAGAGAGAGAGAGAGAGAGACTTGCCTATTTCACGTGTGGAGCCAAATATGGCCCACATTTCTGGATCGTCACTCTGCTACGCACTGTGGGGATCACGACGCGAAGTATGAAAGATGGACCCACAACCACAGGTCCACACTGGCCGTCTCCCTCGATTCGAATCGAATCAGTGTGCGACAGGTCAAGCAAGGGCAGTGTAGAATCGACCATGATAATGACAACGACAGCACCACCACGACACCTTATTAGCGAGGCGACTCTGAGGGCTGATCAGGCATCGTCTGACCCTTTTCATCCTCAGACAATACTGCATGAAATTAATTTAACTATGCCGCCGTAAGATGGCCTTGGTCGCCTGCTCGGTGTTAAACCAAAATAACCAACTAATTTGACTATGATTGTTAGTTCAAAGGTGGTGCCAGAATAGCTTGGCGCCTGTGGTTGATCTATCTCCTAATCTGCAATGTAGCCTTCAAAGGACAATAAGCACATAATTATAATAATAAAAATCAGCCTCAGGATGCAATGGGTTAGTCCTTCAGCTGCGCACGGTCCAGCCATCTTCCACAATTGGCGCGGGAAGCGAAGGAACCGGCTGCGGATTTAGGGCTGCCAACAAAAGGCACCTCGCAGCAGACATCAAAGAGATGGGAGAAACATTATAACGGCCGCGATTCAACACGTTTCTCAGCAACTGGCAGACAAACGCCAGTCACGCAAATGCAAAGAAATAAGGACCATACCAAAATAATGCTCCTTAAAACCCTAAAACGCCGAATGAAGATTTTCCTCCAGGACCCCTCTGAGGTTCACGGACTTAAATTGGTCACCCATGTGTATAAGACGAGGATCTATGTCTCTTGCACGTGGGCAATACTCGCTGTAGCGCTGAACATGTAAATCCACAGAACTAGGAGCATTTCTGAACGATCCCATGACCTCGCAAAACGCCGAAGCCACAAGACCGACATTTGATTGAAAGAGTAGAACGTTTACGTGGATCAAACGAAAGAATAAAATCCTGACCCACAATGGCTCAGGCTCACGGAAATCGAAACATCTTGGTGACAACGTACGACGTTACTCCTCATATAGAGAAAGTCACGGGAGATTATTTGGAGAAACAGCCTCGTTACTGGACATCGAACTCAAACTACAGGTCGACTATAGTTCAAGTTTATGAGCATCTTCACTGCTAGGGGGGAAAAAAGCGAACACCTTCAAATGCAAGAGGCTAAAAAAACCCTCGTGATCATTTGGCGTTGAATTTTGCCCTACTTTCCAAGACATCATTTCGCGTCAGCTGGCTAGGAAGGGGTTAACGTCATGGCCACAAAGTGCATCACAGCTCCTTTTATTCAGGATGTCATCGGACGTTCGGTCTGTCGCACACATCCGCGTTGTCGGACACAAAGCTCTGAATACACAAACAGCTAACACGCAGAATATATATATAAAAATAAAATTTAAAAAGAAAACCCCGCAATAGCGCATGTGTAACTTCTGGGCTGCCAGTGACAGGCATATTATCGTGCAAATACGGACCCTCTGCGGCTGAAAATATGAATGTCAAAAAGTCCTGAGGTCCGGCCGACGCACAACAAAGAATATGAATGTTGAGATGTCCTGGGATGTGCGCCTCAAAGAACACGGACGCCATTCTTGAGGCACGTGTCCAGGGGTCGACTGGGAAGGATGTGGTTGCACCGAGCGACACTCACGAGAGGGCGACGATGCCCTGGGTGACATTCTGTGCTGGTCTGTGATTTTGGACCTGACGGCTTCCAGCCGTAAAGTCCAAAATCACAGACAAGCACACATTTCACAACAGAAACCAAAACCTTCGCTAGAACTTCTACCTTGTACGACCCAGATATTGCTGTGCATGTCATGTGAAGACCTCCAGCAGTCCACAGATGATTAATAGCCAATCCTATCCATCAGCAGCAGTTAACGCTGAAAGTGGAAAGGTTTGGACTGTAGGGTTCTAGGCAACTCTCGGTAACCCCTGGACTGCTACTGACGATATCGTTCGGCGGAAAAGACGCGCAGTTTTAAGGGGTGAAGCAAAAGCTTCATTTGATACGTACAGCAAACTTCATCCAACGATGGACATGAAGGGCTCCAGACAGACACATTATCGGGATCCTATCACATAGCCAGAAGCTGATACTTTGTCAGGGGGGGGGACGGACACACACACACACACACACACACACACACACACACACACACACACACACACACACACACACACACACACACACACACACGCGGCCTGACTCAAATCAACAAAAGGCCCTCGGGACCGACGAAGGCCGCAGCGTGAACCCGACATTCGCAAGGTGTGTCTGTACTCACGAGCGAAAGGAATGCGCCATTATTCGAGTCATCGGAAACACTGACACTGTCGGGCAAAAGAAACGCGACATATTCGAGTCATCGGAAACACTTCGGTGTTTCCGATGACCCGAATGGTGTCGCATGTCTTTTGCTCGTCAGCACATAAGGAGCGTGTAGCAGCTGGGTGAGACACGCATGCCATGGCCGGATGTGCCAGTTTAGCAAGGCGCCTTCCCAGGTGTCAAGCTAATCGGACACTACCCTTGAACAACTTCGGCGCGCGCCCATTGCCCCAGCTGTGCTTAGCGTCGGAGTACGTGCTAAGCTTATTATCGGATCAAATACATTCCACAACCCTGGTATGCAGAAATCTGCAACACAGGGTGGGCATAAAGTAAGTTGCAAAGGTTCACCAGACAGTTTAACCCCAGAACTGCCGGGCTAAACAAACGCTACCTAGCTGCAAGAGACATATATCCTCATAAGCCCCTGCAACTGGATTCATGTCTCTTGTTAGTCCCATGTTTTTCACGCCTATCTTTTGGTCCCAGCCTTGAATGAGTTAACCCATTACATCCTGAGGCTGATTTTTAAAAAAAAGCTTACTATCCTATGAAGACTGCATTGAAAATCAGGAGATAGATCAACCATTTTAGTTCAATGGTGGTGCCTGAATAGCGCCAAGCTATTCTCGCACCACCATTGAACTAACATAGTCAAATTTATTTCAAGCAGTAGTGTATCAGGTTGAAAAGGGTTAGGGCAAGTTTGCTCTATGAAGGCAAAACACAGCGTTCATGTTATTGTGAAAAGCGAGA
Organism: Semisulcospira habei; assembly: GCA_036245525.1. Classification (NCBI taxonomy): domain Eukaryota; kingdom Metazoa; phylum Mollusca; class Gastropoda; family Semisulcospiridae; genus Semisulcospira; species Semisulcospira habei. The sequence continues at coordinate 154,572,198 of BTPG01000002.1, forward strand.
CTGACTTTGTAACGCAATGAAAGTCTCACTCTTCACAAAAACGAGACTTACTACAGTTTGCCTTTACATGACACAGGACTCCAGATGAACAAAAGTGAAAACGCCTTTTGCGGGAAACGCCTTTTGCAAAGTGGCTTACTTTTAAGTATTATTTTTTACCCGTTTGTATGAATCCTCAATATGCAGTAGGTTTACATGAAATACAGTGGCAAGCAAACCGGGTTTAGTGAACAGGTCAAGTAGATAATTTCTACAACATAACCTGTCCCTAAGACGGAAAACTAGAAACACCCATGTCACGACGGTACTTTACGGGATTTTCCTGTTCCACTTTTGACACTGGGTGTCCGAATTTAACACCTCTTGTTTTTGCAGTTTTAGAGTGGCCGTCAAAAAAACACTCCGTCTTTCTACAACTCAGCTCAAACCGTTAACCCTCAGTCAAACTGAGATCCTCAGACAGTCTTGGTCTTTAACCCTTTGGTTGTCGGTAGCGCTTTTTGTTGCGATGATTCCTGCAGGACAAAAAGCACTACCGACAGCCAAACGGTTTACATATTTCAGAATGTCTGTTTACCAAGTAGCACGCAAACAAAATGAGAAACACGGATATACATACAATCAGAGGCAAAGAATTCCCTGCCCCCACCCCCACCACATACACACCCACCCTCATGTGGGTCTATAATTATGCCTAAGACGGAGTTTGGAGTCACACTCGTCAAGCCACACACATCCGATCACCCTCTTTGCATGTGAAGCACGGATGTAAATTGCCAGGAAGACGCATAGATCTCCATAAGCTTCAGCAGGCTGCAGGGGGTTACGAAGATCTACCCTTCTTGCACACGGTCGGTGTTGGCTGCATGAAAATGTAGTGCTTGCGACTCAACGCGAATAGCTTATGGCGTGGACCCTAAGTGAGTCTCAGCAATCAGACGCCTAATTCCTAACTAACGTCTTCCAGCAGTGGTACAAAAAATAACTTAAACACGCGTTAAGCCCCTCCCCACCCCCCCTCCCCCACCCTAGTAAGAGGCATAGATTCTCATGGGCCCATGTGAATCTATGTCTCTTGTACACGGAAGAAATCTTGTTGTTGGACCCTGCAGACTTTCCCGGGATCATGGCTTACGGTCTATTCCCCCCTACAAACGAGGAAGGAACGTGAGTTAAATGTGACTACCTCCCACTAAGCAAGAGGCATATATTCTCATGTCGCAGGGGCTTATGAGAATCTATGCCTCTTGCAGACGTTAGAGATCTGTCTCCAAGACCATCCAGACTTTCTGGGGATCGCCGCCCACGACTCAAAGAGATTTGCTGGTTAATTGCGGTCACCACACCTAGGCCACCAGGCTAATTGTGGCGTGAAAGTTTATTCGGCTTCCAGGGCTTCGCTGTGACCTTCTGCAGGCCAGGGAGTGAGTGAGTATAGATTGCTTTACGTCCCGCAAGCGACAAAGGCCTACTCAGGACGTACCTGCGCTAAATGAAGAAAAAACTGCAAGAAGCGCAGACAGGAGGGAGAATTTCAAAAGAAAAATACAGATGAATGAACCAGAAAGACAGAAATACAAACCCCCAAAAGAGTAGAATCCACCTTGCAGGGGTTAGACAAGGTGACCCTAGGAAATAAAAAGTAGACAACCCCACCAAGGTCCCCTAGGGCAGACCCGGTGGGGGTGCAGGCCAGGGAGGGGTTTGATTGATTGATTGTACATTGCTTAACGTCCCGACAGCAACAAGGCTTTCTCAGGACGTGCCTGCACTGCTTGTGAAAAAAAAACTAAACAGAAAATTGAATGTATGTCGCCAGCCGGTCAAATACATTAAATAAACCTACAACATGGGGCATAAATAAAGCTAAGACCATTTAGCAACACACATCCAATATCAAAAGCTACAGGCAGTGCAGACAGTAGGGAGAGTTTTAAAAAGGCAAATACAGGTGAATGGACAAAGGGTAGACAGAAACACATGCCCCAGAATAGAGAAAAAAACCCACCCTGTGGGGCTGACCAGGGTGACCCTGGGAACTAAAAAATACCTAACCCCACCCAAGTCCCCCAGGGCAGACCCGGGTGGGGGCCAGGGAGGGGACTAGTCAGTTAGTGTATATAGTCATTGGAATGAACGCCGTGGAAGTAGTGATGACTATCTCACGGGTAGAAAATTCCAGCTCTGCATGATATTCAGGGGTGGGGCGGGAACGTCAATCCCGTGAGACTTGACGTTTATATGTTGCATCATTGTATTTTTTTCAACATTGTATGCTGGCGTGATTAGGAATGTACGAATATTACCGGAACCTTGTTGATAACGAATACTACTAAGTTAAACTTAACACATTCTGCCCCAGGACCAAAATCCCTAAATTTAAAGAATGTATTACATTTCTGCGGACGGATCGAGCATAATAGTTCAAGGGTGGTTCCAGAATAGCTTGGCGCCCATAGGCTCGGAATGAGTAAATCTTATTATGTCGATGTTCGTTTTAGATTAGTCATCTCTCGTTATTAGATTAGATTACGTGAGAAGCCCATATCACGCTCGATTCATGTCTTGCCGTGGTGTGTCGGAGCTGAATGAGTTAAAGCCGCAACAGGCGCATATAAAGCGTACACAGGACGATAGCGACGTTTGGTGCCTGGCCGTCAACGAGTAAGCATCGCGCTGCAAGCAGGCTGTATTTACCCGACAATCGACTGCCGGATGTTGCGCCTTTAAGTAACGGGTATAATACACGGAGTTAATTTTCTTAAAAGCATGATTTTCATTTAATAGAATGAAAATCTTGCCTTTAACAAAAATTGACATTTAAAAAATCAGTTACTATAAACACAAACAATGATATCCAAACAAAAAACACAATAATGGCCAAAAACTGTGCATTTCCTCATAGACATGATGAAATGCCACTGACTAATCTAAAACGAACATCGACATAATAAGATGTGGCCGAATGTAAGCTCGACACCTTCACAATCTGCACCTCACTCAACAGCTTCTCAAACATGTCTCCCCGATCCCGAAGATCTCGCGTTCGTCTTCCTGTGTGAAGCTCAATTTTAAACATTTACAGCGGAAAGCTCAGTGAGCCTTTCGCATCTGGCGCCAAACAGTGACCGACCGATCACGATTGCTCGATGGTAGCGCCGTATCACCTTACCCTAGGGGTAGTGCCTTGCTAGATTAGCGCCTGGGAAATTGCTCAAGGGTAGTGTGTTATCTTGGCGCCCGAAAGGGCGCCAAGATGATAATAGACTACCCTTGTGTTCTTACACTTGATGCAATGTGCCCCCTACTAAAGATCAGTGTTGCCAAGTCTTTGGGTCTACGTAGTATTATCACTGGTGAGACGAACGCGCGGCTAGTGTAAGCCATGAGGCTTTGGTCGCTTAACCATCTGGCTGTCGGCAACGCTTTTTGCCGAGGTGATTCCGGCACAAAAAGCGCTACCGACAGCCAAAAGGTTAATGTTCCAAATGCAGACAACCCCCCCCCCCCCCTCTTGATGTGTAGCCAACAGTTTGTTGTTCTTTGTGTGAAGCAGACGACAAAAACACAAGGTGAAGGCGCGAGCCCCCCCGCCCCCCCTACCCACCCCCCCGGACACATCCACGTGGGACTCGATTGCCAAAGTACCCAATTCCCGGATAAGAAAATCGAAGGAATTCCGTGTGAAGGCTAAAATGCAAAGAACTGAAAGTCTTTGAGAAGACAGAGAATGCAAACTTGAAATATCACGTATGTGCTGGTCTGTGATTTTGGACCATACGGCTTCCCAGCCGTAAGGTCCAAAATCACAGACCAGGCTACAAACTGTGACAATAGTGTGTTTATTGCCTGACGTATGGGGATGACGATGTGCGTGTTTGATCAGCAGAAAAAGTGCAAATAACGACAGAAAACGCACTTTTTTTTTTTTTACGGTACCTTGTTGGGTGTACAGAAGAAGCACAGCCAAAGCATATTCCAGGGCAGTGTCTCACAGTTACATCCAACTAAATCCATTTGCAAAACGAACGCTCCATGAAATCCACACCATCACAAACTCACTCTCCTTCTTGTTGTTTGTCTACTTTGAAAAATGTTTCGCCCATGGGTATTTTTCTAAACCCGAAACCTCAGTTTTTTTATTGTTTATTTCCACCAAACAATCCACGCACACTATGTAACACTCGCCACGAGCACAGTCCCCTGGAAGACTCTGTAGTACCACAGACTAGCCATAGAATCCGTGAATGGTGATACCAATACACCTACACTAAAGGCAAAAACGGCCTGTGTGACCAGATAATGCCAACTATCTATCGCGCAGGGGTCAGACTTTAGAGTCCATCACAGATCTGAGCCGAGATGATCCCATTTGCCAGAACGGAAGGTCGTAGGCAGAACACCCCCCCTCCCCCCCCCCCCCCCCCCCCCCCCCCCACAATGGGAACGTAGACGTACACAGAAGGCATCCTTGCCAGCAAGGTGCTGAAATCCTTTATGAGCCCGAGCAAAACAGTCAAACGGTCCACCACAGATCTTAAGATCCCGTGCAGTCGTAGGCAAAACGCCCACAATGATACAAAACGGCCATTCGTGCCAGGGAAAGGCAGAGGTCTGTCTTGGGTCCATCCAGTACGCAGCAGGCTATTTGGCCGAAGTCAGCTGCAGTGGGCCCGCGCACTGTCACTGCGGCTGACTTCGGCCTGATGGTCTTTGAAATTAGCTGGCAACACAGATTTACGTGGCCGCTTTCATGCTATATGAACAAAGAAACAGATGTACACGAAGTAGAGAATATCTGTCGCGCGAAGAAAATCGAGGAGGACAATCTGTGTGACAGTGCGTTTACGTCTAGATCTGCCAAGACCTGGAAAGACATGCACACCTCTTGGAGATAGGGGCATAGAGTTCGCTGGGGCTGTACAGTATTTGGCCTAGACGTAAGGGTGCCTTCTCCAGGCTACGCCTCAGCCGACCGACCGCCTACAACCGCGCACCTAGCTACCTGGCCCCAGCGCTACATGAATGAGCTTGAATCCTGCGAAAGCCACTAAGCAAGAAGCCCCTTGACAGGAGCACCTCGCTTAGTGGCTTGCGCAGGCTTCATGCTCCTTCGCACCACCGACCCTTTAGTCTCGCCTGATGACTTCAGCAGGTGGGCTGCTTACAGGTTGATGGTGGCCATACAACTATCAGTAACATAGAAATGGATGGGACAGGTTCTGGAAGCGGCGATAGCAGTCGTGTTTTGGTCTGTGCTTTTTTGTGTAGATCTCTTGGTCTTCTGATGGCAATTGAAAATGATGGATGGTACACGGTTCGTACTTTATTAGCTTCGCACATGTCCCTTTTACTACGCAGCGCTGAGTAGACAATTCTTTAAGCTGCGTAGGACTGTGATTTTGGACCTTACGGCGTAGAGCCGTACGGTGGAAAATCACAAACCAGCACACATATGTACACCCAAAACGTCTGACTGTAGACGCGAGAATGCGAACTAACGCCCCTTTCGTTTCCTCTTTGTTTTAGCTTCAAACGATGGACTGATAAAGGTAAAAGGTGAAAAACTGACTAATATAAAACTGTACATTTTTCCGCAGGTGCCACTGAATGGATTACACCAAACCTGCACCTTTACAACACCTGTGTAAATAAGATGCTACAAACATAGCAGAATACTGCAAAAAAGCAGAATACATTGCAGAACTACAGAACAGAAAACAGCCCACCATTGATTGATTGATTGTACATTGCTTAACGTCCCGACAGCAACAAGGCTTTCTCAGGACGTGCCTGCACTGCTTGTGAAAAAAAACAAAAAACAGAACATTGAATGTATGTCGCCAGCCGGTCCAATACGTTAAATAAACCTAACACATGGGGCCTAAATAAAGCTAAGACCATTTAGCAACACACATCCAATATCAAGATTGATTGATTGATTGTACATTGCTTAACGTCCCGACAGCAACAAGGCTTTCTCAGGACGTGCCTGCACTGCTTGTGAAAAAAAAAATAAACAGAACATTGAATGTATGTCGCCAGCCGGTCAAATACATTAAATAAACCCAACACATGGGGCCTAATAAAGCCACGACCATTTAGCAACACACATCCAATATCAAGAGCTACAGGCAGTGCAGACAGTAGGGAGAGTTTTAAAAAGGCAAATACAGGTGAATGGACCAAGGGTAGACAGAAACACATGCCCCAGAATAGAGAGAAAAACTCACCCTGTGGGGCTGACCAGGGTGACCCTGGGAACTAAAAAGTACCTAACCCCACCCAAGTCCCCCAGGGCAGACCCGGGTGGGGATCCAATATCAAGAGCTACAGGCAGTGCAGACAGTAGGAAGAGTTTTAAAAAGGCAAATACAGGTGAATGGACAAAGGGTAGACAGAAACACATGCCCCAGAATAGAGAGAAAAATTCACCCTGTGAGAGCCCACCATTGAAGACCAATCTGACGGACTATTGTGATAAGCACCAAACAGCCACTGAACACGCAGCAAGATGTGATTTGGTCCGGCTGGGGTCGAGACCAGACAAGTGACCTCTCTACGTACGTGCATCATTTTCTGGGCTTAACTCATTCAGCCCGACAGCCGTATTTTCCAAATTTGGGAGGCGTCATCTAATGACTATGAACCAGTTGCAGGAGATGGATCGACCATGATAATTCAAGGGCAGTGCCAGATTAGCTTGGCGCCGACAGGCGCCAAGCAAATCTAGCAATACCCTTGAATTATCATGGTCGATCCATCTCCTGCAGTAGGGCGTCAGGACTGAATGGGTTAATACTTTCCCTGCCACTGTACGTACATTTTTGTTTCTGAAATCTTTGTCTCATTCAACGACCAAAAGCCAACACCGTCCAAGAAACATGGACACAAATTGGTCTCAACAAGAGGCATAGATCCTCATGGGCCCCTGCGGTCGCGGAGGCTCACGAGGATCTATTTCTCTTGCCGTTGGATCGTGTTCCTTTTTATTCGGCAGTGAAGGGGTTAATACTTTCACTTCTAGAGCTCCAATCGCTAAGCGCGAGTCGATAGATTGATCGACCGCGACGTCCAAACCGGCACAGGGTCTAAGACCGCTAATAAAGTGCTGCCCCAAAGGTCTTACAGCCAAACCATCCCCCACCAGTTTGCACGGAAGGTAAACGAATTTGCAGCAGAAGCTGTTTTGAGGACCACCCAATGAAAGACCACCTATCATAAAAGACCACCATTTAGCTGGCTGTAGCCACCTAAATGATGGTCTTTAATGACAAACCTGTGACGCCTTTTGCCCTTCAAGGCTTGTGAGAGCACCTATTTCTTAAGGCCAATTTTTTCGTCTTCTTCTTCTTAAAAAAAAAAAAAAAGGTTGCTCGAAACAGGTTCTATTGCACACACTCAACTGCAACCCCCCCCCCCCCCCCCCCCCCCAAAAAAAAAAAAAAAAAAAAAAAAAAAAAAACACCACAAAAACAAAAAACAACCGAACAAACAAACAAAAAAACGATCAAGGGTACCGTGTGCGGGTCTGCGATTTGTGACCGTATGGCCTTTATTGTTGAGAAAAAAGTGAACACGATCTATTTGCAAGAGACACATCCTCATGCTGAGACCAATTTTCTACCTACGTTTCTTGGACGGCGTTGGGTTTTGGTCGTGGAATGAACCAAGATTTCAGACACAAAAATGTACGTACAGTGGCAGGGAAGGGGTTAATCAGGCTGCAGTTTATGATACAAAATCACGGACCGGCGTACTGGCAGACATATATACAGAGACGCGAGTCTGCGACAGAATATGGCTGCTCGGCATTCCAGTGAAATGGACACGGCCAGGACTCGATGGTGGGAGAAGAGGAACAAAGGATACGTCGATCCTCGCAATCCCAGTAGCGAAAGAGCCTCGGGCCGAGGTCGGCCGCAGTGGGCCCGCGCACGTATGTGCGCGGGCCCACTGCTGCCGACGTCGGCCCGAGGACCTTTGCTTATTAGGGAGGACGTGGAGGAGCGAGGGTGGAGTGGTGGGAGACAACGCTGCGAAAACAGCTTGTGGAACATTGCGAAATGCGCCAATGTACAGGTATGTGCAAGATCCTTTTCTGTATTGGCGGATATTCCCACTGCGGATGGTGCACTAGTGTATCTTTCTGTCAGTCTAATTTTAACATAAAATCAATTTTCGAGAGCACGCACGCACACGCACCCCCTCCCCCCCCCCCCCAGCAACCGCAGCTCTTTGCCTACGGATGTCGACTTCAGCCGCCACGACATTACTTCCCCTAGAACACTATCGGCGGCGAGATCCCACAAGCCACGGTTCGCTTGCAGTACTCTGAGTGTTTGGCTATTTTTAGCACTGAATGTATGGGTACAAGACGTAACCTTGGCACGCACACCGGATCCAGATATGATTTCCTATCAAAATTACTTAGTGGCAGAGTACATAACATAAAAGAAGTTGATCAAACTATGAAGTAATGATATCAAAATACGCCCATTTTGTGCCCTCGACCCAGCACGCAAAAAGCTATCGGGCCTTAGTCGGCACCAGTAGGCCCGCGCACAGTCGTGCTAGTGTTATCCACAGTCGTGCGCGGGCCCACTGCGGCCGACTAAGGCCCGATGGCCTATGCATAACTGGGTGCTCCTACACGTACATGAATTAAAATACTGAATCTCTAGAAATCTGTTAGCAAGAAACCTTTGACAACCACCAGTGGGACGAACGGACGGAGAACGCGCTCATTTCCTGTAAGTAAAGAACTGAACGCCGCAATTCAACAAGGTCTGTGCCGTTCTGTGATTTCTGACCTTACGGTGCTAAGCCGTAAGGTTCAGAACCACAGATCAGCACACAAATATACAGCAACAAGAAGAGTGTATCAAACTACTCGGCTTCTCAGTGACTGATGAAGACAAAAGGCTTCCCAGGAAATAGGTTCCTGTCTTGCTCGTCTGAGACAGGACGACGTACGGATTCTGGAGAACGTGAATGCAAGTAAAAGACAAAAGACTTAAAGGCCCACTACCGCCGTAACTGTTCAAAGATATACCTCTCAGGCTCTGTAACAGATAGTTACAAAACGCTACTTACATGTCTAGATATGGTTCATTTAGACACAGGACAATCCAGTTCAGCACACGTCGTTCCGATATAAAGTAATTTGACAAAGACTCTACTCCGTTTTATAAATACAACGCTTTCAGTATGAGAAACAGCTAAAAATAGATTGACACGCTAACGGCTGGGCAGAATAAATAAGTGCGATTACGTGTGTACTTTTGCTGCGTGTCCCAACTGCTGTTTTAAGTTCACTAGGTGTGTCGACAAGGCATAAGAAACACAAATGGTGCTGAAATGTGCTTTCAAATTTACGCGTAATGGTACTTTAACCTCTTGACTGCTAATGACGATACCGTTCGGCGGAAAAGACGCGTAACTACGTAACTACGCGTCTTTTCCGTCGAACGGCATAGTCAGTGTTACCGGTAGTCTAACAGTAGTAATGTGAAAGTCACTCTCTTTTCTAGACTTATCCACAGTACAGGCGCCCTTGGAATAATGTAATAGGACAATTACTGTATATACTGCCAATGCCTGCCTAGGCTTACACGCCAGCTATAGGAGACGAATCGCATAGAGGCAGTGACAGACTAGATGTGCACCGATTCACTCAACAATGCAAAGACTCGTGCAATCTGCATGACGCGTAATAAACCTTGAGCTCATTGTTTTCTGGGGGGGGGGGGGGGGGGGGGGGGGGGGGAGGCGGGAAGGGGGAGGGGGGGGGGCGGGGGGGCGGCTCGATACTGCGTTTTATGTTCGTCTAGATATCTTGGGAAAGTTTAATAAACTGTGTTGTAATTGTGTTTCCCAAGCGAGCTTTTTACTACGTTGGGGTATCCTCTGCATTTTACATGCAGTCCTTTTTTTGGTACGGATTTGTGTTTTATGAGAAATATTTGTTATTATTCTCAAAAGGAAATGTTACCCCCCCCCCACCCCGCAAAAAAAGGTAAAAAAAAAAAAAAAGAAAAAAAAAGAAGGAAGAAGACATTTTTTAATACAGTTCTACGACTCCGCACATTACGGCCTACAGCCTAAGGTGCACAATCACAGAGCTAACCGCGTGTCTATATTTAGATCATTAATCTTACGTGAACAGATCATTGGAGCATCCGCGGTATGCAGCGCCCACTTAGCTATATTGACCGCATAATGTGCACGTCTGCCTCACACACACGTGACCGACAACTTACTGAGATGGCCGTCCACGCAATGGTGGATATTTCCGGCTTCTGCTTGATGGAATAATGTGGTTACCAGTCACCTGGCCGTCGGCTGCCGATCCTTTATCGATTTTTCAGCCTACTCCACATACAAGTAACAATCATGTGCTCGCAGCAAATCCTACTCATCTGCAGGAGGCATACACCCTCACGAACCCTCCCCAGTTAGCGAAAGACCATCGGGCCCACGTCGGCCGCAGTGGGCCCGCGCATTGCGCCGGCCCACGTCGGTCCGAAGACCTTTGCTTACTAGGCCCTGAAGATGTGAACATGCTCGCGCGCGTATTATAGCAGAGAGTGCTATTGGTTATTATGTGTCTTATTGTAGCACTTTCAACTTGTAATACTGTTTCTCTCTTTTACCTTGTATTGATTTCTTTACAATGACCACCATGCAATAACTTCTTTTGTTTGGATAATAAAGTTGCTGAATCTCAATGCCTCTTGCTGGCAGACATGTGGGCCATTTACATCTGTTACTAGTTTCATCTGTTATTTGTTCATTTGTTCTGTCTCGCATCGACTATGCGAACTCACTCTTATCTGGATGCCCGCAGTATCTATTTGATCGGCTCCAGAGAGCCCACAATTTAGCGGCACCTCTGGTCATGAAAGCGAAAAAGTCAGACCATGTTTCCCCCATCCTGCACGCTCTCCACTGGTTGCCAGTGAAGGAGTTAAACACAAAGTCTTGTCCATTTGTCATGTTTCCCTTTCTGGCACAGGACCCACTTATCTCTCAGAGCTCCTTCACTGTTATATCCCTTCCAGGCAGTTGCGCAGTTCATCTGACAATAAAATGCTTCGGATTCCTACAGTAAGGACTAAAGGATTTGGGCAGAGATCTTTTTCTTACCAGGGTCCATCAGTCTGGAACGACCTTCCTAAATCCTTTAGACACAGTGAGTCCAGTGCCAGTTTTAAACACAAGTCTTAAAACCCATTTTTCCCCATCTTGATCATCAGTGTTCATGTATTTAGTCATTTTCTGTTTTTTTTGTGTAATTGTGCATGTGGTTTTGGTTTTGTCACTTTTTGTGTAATATTTTTCTTGTTCATATGTACGGCGCCTAGAGCATCTTATCATGTATAGGCGCCTTATAAATCCTCTTTATTATTATTATATTTCAGGAGGCTATCGATTTTCGTCAGCCTACACTTGACAGCGGTAAGTAGCGCTGCAAAAGATGCTTGTATATGTATCAATCCATGCATGCTTCCAGGAACTGCATGTCAGTGCGCACCATTTCGCTGTCGGCGCGCCTAAGCAAACTAAAACATTGATTTTTCGCTTTCCCAGTGTTGACTTCGGTGGTTGCCTACATGTAGGGCTTACTAAGTAATACATGTATGCAGAAGCACCTGTTGAGTGGCTTTACGCTGCTCTTATACTGGTCAAGGAGAAACAAGCAAACGACACAACAGCCACACCCGCACACGGCATCTTTCTTGAAAATCGACGTATATGACAACGTAACCCCTCCCCCCAAAAAAAACAACAACAAACAAACAAAAAACAAAAACAAAAACAAAAAAAACCCCCCAAAAAAACCAACAAAAAAACACAGAACAAACAACAAATAAACGAACAACAACGAAACAAAACACCAAACCGCAAAATACAATCGTAAAATGAAATGTGAAAAAATGTTGTATTTTTCTTTATTGATAACTTAACCCCCAAATTCTGGAGTTTTGCTCTGAAGACTGCATTACAATGCAGGAGTTCAAGGGTGATAGTTTAAGGGTGGGGCCAGAATAGCTTGGCGCCCATAGGCGTCAAGCTATTCTGGCATCACCCTTGAACTATTATGGTCGACCCTTATCTTGCTGTAGTGTGTCAGACTTAAATGAGTTAACTCGTTCGAGACGTGCCACATTCGAATCATCCTTCAATACACAACAGAATGCTGGCTAGAAGACTAAATTGCAATCCGCCCGACAAAGTGGGGCGAGAGACGTCACGGAAAGGACATAACCCGACACCCCAACCTCTAAAATGTCCATGAACAGGCCACCAACAAAGTTACACAAGGACAAACTCGCGAAATAAATGCAAATCACTGCTACTCACCAAAACAAGCCAGCACTAAAACACACCCCGCCAAGCCGCTTCCTGTCTCTGTGTGTGTGTGTCCGCCACCCGACACTACCGAGATACGGCGCCAAACGACATGAAACAAAGACTGAACCCTTACCACTCTCCTCTGTATGAGAACCATAGGCATTAACGAGGCGCAATCTTGACTGCATGAGGCAGCGATCCTCATGATCCCCTCCGGAGACTCATGAGAATCGATGCAGAAGGTTTCGGGGAACTGAAACAAACGACAAACTGTGCGCTCAAAGTCTCTGCAGATGGGGGAAAACAGATTGGCAAGAGGCATAGATCCTCATGAGCAACTACAGGCTGCAGGGCTCATGAAGATCTATGCCTCTTGCAGATGAAGAGGATTTGGCTGTTGGTCTGGAAACTCTTATTATCGATCCACGTGGTAAGGAGCCAGACTTGGAATCAAGTTCAATATAACTCTGCCGAAACCGTTGACGAGCGCAGTCTTTTTGATATGAGATTGACAAAGTCCGATGAAGTACTCCGTCCGTGATTTCACAGACGTAAATCGGTCCGTCACAGGCACAGATCGAAGTGAGGAGTCTCGTTAATGCCTCTAGCATTTTGGTGGAGTTCGGGAGCAGAAGTCTTTTGGACTCGCCAACTCTTTCGCTGGGTCACCTCTGCCCTGCCAATCTGTGACCATCTCCGACCCCTTCGATTTCGCACAGCCTCATGTGTGTCATTTTACATGCAACCACCCCCCCCCCCTCCCGCCCCTTTCTCCCTCCATTAACCCTTTGATTGTTACTGACAATACCGTTCGGCGGAAAAGACGCGTGACTACGTTACGCGTCTTTTCCGCCAATCGGTATCGTCAGTAGCAGCAAGGGATTGTCATTCTGCCCGCAACACACCACAGCGAGATATGGCTCGAACATGATAGTTCAAGAGTGGTGGCAGAATAGCTTGGCGCCTATAGGCGCCAAGCTATTCTGCCACCACCTTTGAACTATCATGGTCGATCTGTCTCGATCTCCTGAATTGTAATGCAGTCCTCAGAGGATAACTCTAAAATGTGGGTGTTTCGTTTCCTCGGGCAAAATGAGTTACAACTCCGCAAATTATAAAGCCATATACAATTTACATCCATTAAGATTGTAGCGTCTGCTCAAACATGGTTTTCACTTAATGACTTCGTAAAAAAAAAAACATCAATACTAAGAAAATAATTAAATAAATAATAAAATATAAAAATCAATACAACCCCCCCCCCCCCCAAAAAAAAAAAAAAAAAAAAAAAAAAAAAACCGACCAAGCCTGAAATAAACTCGACATTATTTTCGTCGCTGCCTGAGGTGGCTCAGCCTTGTTAGTTTGAAACTGCCTCCTAATAATAGCGGTACGCTTGACACCTGGTCATTCGGCGAAGGAAAACTGACACAGCAACTTTATCCCTAGTTTCACGTGCCCGCAAATCTGTGTCGCGGTCGCCCCCTCATGTCCCATTTAGCTCCCTGCGTCATCTACCTTAACTCATTCTACCCCAGACACACCACAGCAAGATAAGGATCGACCATGATAGTTCAAGGGTGATGCCAGAATAGCTTGGCGCCTAAGGGCGCCAAGCTATTCTGGCATCACCCTTGAACTATCATGGTCGATCTGTGTCCTGCACTGCAATACAGTCTTCAGAGAACAATGCCAAAATTTCAGGATTTCGGTGTTGGGGTAGAATGAGTTAACGATGATTCTTTTCCGCCGCAGAAAAACGGTTGTGAATGGACCAGTAAAGGATGCACACAGTTATAAGCCATCTCTGCATTTTCTGTGCCCAGTGATCAGTAATTCCTATTTATGTCCCCCCACCCCCCCTGCACATGTAGTAATCAGGGCAAACTGGAAATACAATGTTTTAAACTTAATTTTCGAGTTTGGAGAAGGAAGGGAAAAAAAGAGGCCAAAAAGTGTGCTGTTTAATCTTAGTTTAGAAACCATTATATTGCAGATATATTTTCGTTATATACAGTATATGCTAAGCACCATGTACCAAGGCTGACGGCAGCACAAGGGCCACACAACCCAAGGTGTGTATATTTCAAAAACATCAAAGTAAGTCTCGCGATGGCAGAGCAACCAAGCCAGTGAAACAAACTGTCAGTCGCGGCAGGCACCAAGGCCCTGTCATGGCAAGACAGCAAGTTAATAGGTCAGTAGAGGATGCATAAAGATATAAGCCATATATGCATTTTCGCTGTAATGGCAAAAGGTAGCATGTACATTTTTGTGAAAAACGAGATTTCACTGTAACACAATGAAAATCTCGCTTAAAAAAAACAACAACAACAAATATACGGCCTGATTGGGTGCCTGAGAGGACGGGGCATGGGACCTAAACGTTCGTCTGTCCAGCGATGAGTATTTCCCCTTGGTACCGTGTACTATTCCTACCAGCGCTAGCCGGCCTCACTAGTTGGTTTGCGAGTATACTGCCTTTTTACCTTCTCAGAGCAGACCTGCAAGAGTCTTGGATTTCGCCCTCTTGCTAAAGGGGGTTACTATCTTCTGCTAGAGGGTGCAGCCTACAAACCTCGTGAGAATCTCGACCTCTGGCAGACGATTGTAAAGACATGCACATTAACTCACTGCATCCTGAGACATTTTTTTAAATCATTTTTTTTTAAAATACAAATTTACTTATTGTCCCATGAAGACTACATTACAGATTAGCAGATAGACCAACCATTTTAGTTCAAGGGTGGTGCCAGAATAGCTTGGCGCCTGAGGCGCAAAGTTATGAACTATTATAGTTAAACTAATTTCAAGCAGTAGTTATCAGGATGAAAAGGGTTAAAACGCATCCAAAACAATCGTCAGTTTAAAGCATGAAAACCGCAGCCGTCCAGGGAACACGGATACAAAACAATGCAAGAGGTATCCTGTGCCCCGGCAGTCGAGAGGTTAAATCTTGGTACAAAGTGACTTGTTAAAACTGCGCAGATATAAATGGTCAAAGCAGCCGCGTTTTTAAAGTAACAGTACATGACACATTTTGAAGGAGGGTGAAATCCTCGAAGCTAGTGAGAATCTATGCCTGCTACTCGTGGGTGCTGTTTTCTACAGATCGTCGGCCTCTCAGTGTCCCCATTTATCGACTGGTGGGTTATTTTCGTGTTGACGGCAACGGCGACAGCCCGGGGGTCGGTGGGTGGGTGTGTGGGTGGGGGGTGGGGGGGGGGGGAGCAGCGGGTCGGGGAGGAATGATGGATCTGGGCGACTGTCTGGCCTCTTTAATCAAAGTCCGTTGCGGCGTGTCACTGTCTGTGTGTGTGTGTGTGTGTGTGTGTGTGTGTGTGTGTGGTGTGATGTGGTGGTGGTGGTGTTGTGTGGGGTGGTGGCGATTGCGCGCGTGTGTACGAGTGTGTGACTGTGCACTTATATTATTATGTGTTTGACGG
Organism: Semisulcospira habei; assembly: GCA_036245525.1. Classification (NCBI taxonomy): domain Eukaryota; kingdom Metazoa; phylum Mollusca; class Gastropoda; family Semisulcospiridae; genus Semisulcospira; species Semisulcospira habei. The sequence goes on from BTPG01000002.1 coordinate 154,588,001, forward strand.
AAAATGAGACTGAATGGGGGTAGCGGGCGGGGGAAGGGGGAGGGGAGGAGGGCGGGGGGGGGGGGGAGGAGGGCGGGGGGGTTGGGGGGGAGGAGGGGTGAGGGTGGGGGGGTGGGGGAGGGGGGCTGGGGGTATTCTGGGCACTGCACCGTAAAATAGATCTGAAACGATTAGCGGAAGGCAGCCTAATTAAACGACATGCAATGCGCGACTCTCTCTTGCATCAATTATTACGTAACTTGTGTGTGTGTGTGTGTGTGTGTGTGTGTGTGTGTGTGTGTGTGTGTGTGTGTGTGTGTGTGTGTGTGTGTGTGTGCATGTTGTGTGTGTGTGTGTGCGTGCGTGTGTGTGCCTGCGGGCATGCATTCGCTCGTGTATGTGTGCAAGCAAAATGTAAATACCCGCTAAGCCATACCAAAAAGGTGAATGCCAACCGTGTAAAATGCAGTGAAGAACCCAACAGAGAAAGACACACGCTTTGAAATGACAGTTACACTAAACATAATAAATTTTATTGTTTGTGTTGTAACTATCATTTCTAAGCGTGTTTCTTTGTCTGTCGGGTTCCTTCTACCTAAAAACACAACACACAGACGCAAAACAAGAAATAAGAAATCTAAAGACAATGTGCCCACACAAAATCATCTTGTCCGTTTCGGATTATGCTGACGACAATTTTACTTTTTGCAACTCTCCTCTTCCATTTTTTGTCTATAATCCTGCACAAACTAACACCAGACGCAGCAGTCTCGGAAGCTGGGCAATGCAAAGACATAAACAGATGTTTGCAAGAGGTATAGATCCTCATGAGCCGCCGCGAATGCGGGGGCTTATGAGGATCTATGCCTCTTGCAGATGGTTGGGCTTTGCAGTTGAGGTGTAATGGCGGATGTTTTGTATTGTGTGTCGCAAGAGATTATTCTTTAACTGGTTCCCAAGGTAACGTGAAGGAGGAAGTATCCCTGGCATCTTCAACTGAAGTTCTACCCTCCCCCCCCCTCCCCCCTCCAAGAGCAAGATTACAAAGTTGGAAAAGTTGCAAGAGTTGTCTGGTTGTGCTGTAAGCTTTATTTCTTTCCACCCTGCTACACTAATGCGTGAAATACATTTTTACCATAATAGTTCATGGGTAGCGCCAGAATAGCTTGGCGCCCAGAGGCGCCAAGCTATTCTGGCACCAACCTTGAACGAAACTGGTTGATGTATCTAATCTGAAATTTAGTCTTCGTAAGACAATACACAAATTTGACAAATTTTTGCCTCAGGATTTAACGGGTAAACTCACTTTCAATGCACCAAAGAACGAATACGTTAATAATTTATGTACACACAAAAATGCTCAACATTTTGTTCTTTGGTCTACTGCAAATTTCGCGCGCGCACACACACACACACACACACACACACACACAGTGTTTCTAGACGACACATCTCCAAACACTAACGGAGGGTCAATGACCCTAACACACCCACGGCTATCACAATCACCGTCTCCCTGTACGTACCATAAACGCAGGCTAGAAAACAAACTTTGATCACATTACCTCACCACACTGCCTGTGTCAGATGACGATCAAGCCAAAACAGTTTACAAAGGCAGCGATGTTTATCTCCCTATTCCCGCGACGTTTATTATATCTGACTTCCTCCCAGCAACCATATTTACGAACCTTTATCTATATATCACCCCGTTATCGAACTCCTTTCACCTGTACGAAGCACAGATCCTAACTGGTCACCTCAGCTCACAGTTGTTCATGAAGTCCTGTACCTCTTGCTGGCCTCATTTGAGTTGGTGATCGTACAATGGAAGGACTAGATTAGGCGTTCACTACAGTAGCAAAAGGTCTTCGGGCCCACGACGGCCGCAAAGGGCCCACGCACAGTCGTGCGCGGGCCCACTGCGGCCGTCGTGGACCCGAAGACCTTTGCTTACGGAGTATAATTAGAATGAACATGCTGCGGATGCTGTGCGTATGACGTGTCTTATAAGCTGAATATGATGCCCACGCCCACATCGGATCACATAAAAATTAACGAAGACAAAGATGATGGTGCATGAAAAACTCAGGGGTGACAAGTGGAAGGGGAGGGGGGAGGAGGGAGGTGGGGGGGGAGGTGGGGGGAGGGGGGGGATTGGAAGTGGGGGTGGAGGATAGGGAGGGGTGGGTGGGTGGGTGAGGGGGTTGTGGAGGGGGTTTGATGGATGTGGGGAAGGCTGGGAGGGTATTAACCCATTACATCCTGAGGCTGATGAAAATAAATTGCTTATTGTCCTATGAAGGCTACATTACAGATTAGGCGATAGATCAACCATTTTAGTTCAAAGGTGGTGCCTGAATAGCTTGGCGCCGCGGACAATATTTTATCAGGATGAACAGGGTTAAGTTTAGCACATCCGCCACCAACAAATTTAACTACAAACACTAACACAAAAATCCTGCACAAATTCACAACTGTACTGACCAAAGCGGACAAACACTGACACAGAACTCCTGCACAAATTACACATGTGCTGTACTGACCATGGCGGAGAAGTAGAGTTTGTCGAAGTCTTTCTGCTGACTGCGCACCGCCTTGAGGTTGTCGGCCGTGCCGCTGTGACGGTCCAAGAGTGACTGCCCTTCCTGCTTCAGCCATGACACGATCTGCAACGATAAAAGTCAAGATTCAACTGTTACAGTCGTCTGCTTAACCCTTTCATTGGCGAGAAAAAGGGAACTAACTTCAACTGCAAGAGGCATCGATCCTCGTGAGCCCCCGTGACTGCGGGGGCTCATGAGGATCTATGCCTCTTGCCGAGACCAATTTGTATGGGACGGTTTGCGCTTTTGGTTGTAAAATGAACAAAGGTTTCAGAAACAAACATGTACGTACAGTGGCAGGGAAGGGGTTAATCTGTAAATTGGTCGAAAAATACATATCCAGCATAGATGGTGTAGATTGTTACACTGGTAGATTGTGAACTCTAAGCAGCTGTATAAAGTAAGAGAATGTCCAAAGCACACTGGTTGTCTCCCTAAAAACGGCAGCGAATCAAGGGAGACAACCAGTGCCAGTTCAAGGATTAGGATGAGTTCCAGACAAGCAAACAAACAAAGCAACAAACAACATGATTGACGTGCGTAAACAACGTGGATTTAACGACCCTGAGAGAGAGAGAGAGAGACACACACACACACACACACACACACACACACACACACACACACACACACACACACACACACACTAAAATGGTTTCCATGTTCCTGGAGATAATATAATCAGGATCCAGCAAGTGTTGCAGTGGTCCCTTTGTCAGCATCAAACCGGACCCTGTGAATCACAGAGCCTCATCGTAGCTGTTCAATAAGCCCTGACTTCAGTCAGGCGCTATCTACATATACGTATATTGACGAGCAATAGAAATGCGACATTTTTTAAATCGTCAGAAATTTAAGTGTTTCCGATGATTACAAAAATTTCTTGTGCTCGTCAGTGTAGTTTCTGTAATCCATTCCGTACTTTGACTGCAATACACATCCCTCGAAATCTTAAGAGTCAAATGCAATACATATGTGCCTTGAACACTTCGAGCCAAATGCAATACATATCCCGTGAAATCCTAGAGCAATACATATAGCCCTTGAAATCTTAAAAGCCAAATGCAATCCATAGTCCCTGAAATCTCGGTGAAACAAAATGGTCCTGGACACAATGCCAAACCATTCAGGCACTACTAGTCTGTATACCATAATCAGACACACTCTCCCCCAAACAAACAAACAAACAAACAAACTGTTGACGTCTGGGCTAAGGGCAGTTCCTTATTCCACTCACAGTATGCACCCTGACCGATCAAGGGTACGCCTCCCTAATTATCGCCGCGCGAGGAATGGAGGCAGTAACTCAATACAGACTCTACATCCTCTACACGCGCCAAGCTGTCAATCCGTGCCGATCTGGTTAGGTCCACAGATACCAGAATAATTGGCCAATTCCAATGAGAGCCGGGCGGGGAATGGAAGTGGTGGTGGGGAGGTGAGGGTGGAGTTGGGAGGTGGGGGTGGGGGCTCAAGGGAGAGGCAGATCCTAAATTGTGACACGTCCGAGGCAGCTCACTCATGCCGTAAGTCTATTTAGCCTTTTGATTCCCGGCAATGACTTCGGGGAGCTGGGTGGCTCGGTGGTGGGGCGTTCGACTCTCGACCAAAAGGTCTCAAATCCAGCTGGGGGCAAAATTTGTTCAGACCCTATTCGGTGCCCCGTCTTTGAAATCACCTTCGTGGTGGACACTAAGACGTTAAGCCCTACATGTTTAACGTTGTTCCAGCAATGACTTCTACATAGGTCAGTTCTACAAATGAAAAGGTTAGCAACTATAAACCGATGGAGGTGAATCGACCATGATATTTAACTCATGCAAGGCGCCCCAAAACAATAGCTGCGAAAGTGCCGTATAGCGTTGCCGCCCGGCGGCAACGCTATACGACACTTTCGCAGCTACTGACGCAGGAGTGAGTTAAAAAGATATGTGACCTCAGATGAGTACGTCAGTCTGAGGAAGATGAAAATTGGACCGATTCTTGTCAGCAAGTGACTGCAGGGCTCATGAGAATCCACGCCTCTTGCTTTTGGATGGGGTGACTCACCGCACAGCAAACACCTTGCCAAGAAACTCTCAGTCTGCCGGGCTAACTCGAACATGTCGGGCACTCGAAGGTGGAGAAGGTAGACGTGAAAAGGGGGAGTGTGGCGTCAATTAAAGATCAAAGCGACAGGTTAGGTGACCGTGTTTCTGATAAAGGGAAGGTAATTTAACCCTGTGGCTGTCGGTAGCGTTTTATGTCGCGATGATTCCTTGCAGGAGAAGAATACCAACAACAACAACAACAACAAAAAAAAACAACAACAACAACAAAAAAAAAAAAACAAGTCAACAATACAAAACAGAAATTAAAAAGAAATCTAAAAGAATTTACAGGTAAATTACCAATATACCCTACACTCGAATGCACTTGAAAAAAGAACCAAAAGCATTTTCTTATTTTGGATTAAAACAAAAAGTGCCTTTGGCAACCGACCAGTACAGAAACAGCAGTGAAGAGGGACCTGTTTATTGTTTTAACGACTAGATGATATCGCTTTTTTCTATCTTGATAGGTAAAATAGGAACCCCATTGACAGATCAACTGGAAACATCCTGAGGATGGATTGAGTAAGGGTTGGTGACGAACTGAACTGACGAACTGAACATATGATTTAACCCTGTGACTGTCGGTAGCGGTTTTTGTCAAGGTGATTCCTGCCGGAATCACCTTGACAAAACCGCTACGACAGCCAAAGGGTTATGTCGAGATTTAAATGAAATTTTTTGTTGCTGTTGTTGGAGAGTAAGACACGAGTGCTTGTTTGTGATTTTGGGTCTTACGGCTTTAGGTCGATAGGTCTAAAATCACAGACCAGCACACATGTATCTTCAACAGAAAAAAAAGTTTCTGTGATGTTGGCAGGTGTAAATTTGAATAAAGACAGCATTATCGTTAACCCATTCAGCCCTAACGCACTACAGCTGGAGATGGGTTGACCATGATAATTCAAGGGTAGTGGCAGATTAGCTTGGCGTCTGTCGGCGCAAAGCTAATCTGGCAGTGCCCTTTAATTATCATGGTCGATCCGCCACCTGCAACTGGTGCATAGTCATTAGATGACGCCTCCAAAATTTGGGAAATACGGCCGTCGGGCTGCATGAGCTAAACCTGTCACTGATAGTGCATGCAGATTGTGTTTTTGAAATCTTTGTAAATTAAACCTAAAAAATCCTAAGCCATCAAAGGAATACGGATAGAGTGGGGCGCATGAGGATCTGTACCTCTAGCAATGTCAGTGTGTGTGTGTGTGTGTGTGGAACGGGTTCCGGATCTGACGCAGCTGTTCCACGGAATTCTGATAAAGGGAGCTAAACACACAGAAAAATGCAAGGGGTGGCGTGATAGCACAGCAAGAAACGGGAAATGCCATGAAAAGTGAAACACTTCGAGTTGTGTTTTCTGAAATGTGAGAGATGAAGCCAATGTTCAGTTTCGACTGCTTTAAGCTGAACTCAACGCAGAAACTCTGAAAGCACACTATTAACCCTTAGCGATTTTGGTTGGGGTGATTCAGTCCTGCAGCCGGACCATGACCAAAATCGCTACCGACACCTTAAAGGTTAGTGCATTACGGAAGTGCGCTAATGTGACCAAACATCAATCCAGATTCACAGTACCGAGATCGTTGGCCATCCACTATATGCACGCACGCACGCAAGCGCACGCATACACACACACACACACACACACGGATAATTTTGTTTTCTTACCACTGAAGTAGGAAGCCACCGGATGAAATGTTTTAACTTTTTACTGCAATATTTTAGCTTCATTCTGTTTCTTCTCCGTTCAGGCAAGTCGCCATTGCAATTTTTTGTTGAGAATAGGTAACACGCAACACCATGACGGCCGGCTCGAGATATGCCGTAAGATTCAGTAAGGTCCAAATGATATCACAGGCCACTGAGCACACGACTGAATATGTGTATTGCAAAGACGCTGCGGAACGAGTCAAGCTTCAGTGATGGTCCGGTTTGTACATTCAAAGCATACTTTTTTTTTGAAAGTCACACTGGGCTAATTGGGTCACAAAATTCAATTACTTCATAAACTTGAAAACAAAAACTGCAACTGAACATACACCAGTGACCAAAACACTTTGGATCGCAGTGTATCACAAGTAGTTCATAAAACGGCCGCAGGCATGTACACTTTATTTTAGTGAAACAGGTAGCCTACTGTCAAGTCCCAACGCCGGTCTGAGAAGGCGGGCACCGGCTCAAAGTCTGCCGGCGGCGCCACAGAAAACCGTTAGAGGGCTGGAACGGCCGGGCTAAGAAGCTGAACTAAACGAGGCAGCGTCCCGGACCTCCTTCACATCCATTGCCAACTGCGAAAGAAGGCTCGAATACCATGGGTAAAGGGTAGCGCGTGATCAGACTGGCGCCTTTACAGGGGCCAGTCTGATCAGACGCTACCCTTGAGCTAACAATAACATTCGATTCAACTGTACGCACCAGTCCGCAGTGCTTAGCAGACGATTGTACCAATTGAGCTCATGATGCAAAGGCCGAGTTGCCACAGAACAGCCGTACTGAAGGTGAATCCCCAAACTGACCTACCTGAACACGAGCAGAAAAGACATTACAAATGAGTGTGTGAGTGGTATCCCTAGAACCTAGCTCAGGACCTAACTGATGCGGCCTGTTTGCAAAAGCTCATGCGGATCTACTTCAGGAGAAAGGTGCTCAACTAAAGACTGAAGCGCATCATCGCAGGATGCTGTTATCTTGCAGCTGCTATCAGTAACTGACCTCTGACACCGGCTTATAACCGCCAAGAATTACAAAATAAAGACCTTTTTTTTTTTAAACGAAAAAAGGAATCTAAACGCCGAGATACAGGTGAGTTACTGACTCAACAATATCTTCAAACATTCAGAAACAGACGCGTGTGCTGCAGTGGCGCTGGAAGATATCATTGTGCGCGTGTGCGCGCGCGTGTGTGTGTGTGTGTGTGTGTGTGTGTGTGTGTGTGTGTGTGTGTGTGTGTGTGTGTGTGTGCGTGTGTGTGTGTGTGTGGAGGGGGGGGGGTGAGCGCCTGTCATGTTATTTTCCAGCATTACAAAACAAAACCCCCAACAAAAAACAAACAAAAGAAACAAAACAACAACACCCCCCCCCCCCACACACCTTAAAAGCATCAACAACAAAACAAACAAGATGAGATGAACCATAACCCACAAAGTCCCTTCTATACGAGATCTGTCTTTGCTGTCAAGGATCTCTACCTTTTGTCTTGGACTTGATTCTGATGTTGAAATATCTCCTTTTGAAAAAGCCTTGCAGATGTGCCAATGCGTCATAGTTAACTCTATAAGGGGCGCGCAGTACATACGCGTCATTGGTTTGTCAAACGTCATTTGTCATGACGTATTTTTTGGTTTTTACATTATTTTATATTTAACGTGATGAGTTTCGCTTTCGCTTCAAGACTGGGGGAAATGGTGACAAAACTAGCAGTCTTGCTATAATTTGTGTAAAATCAGGTTGACTTTACCTAGCTACATGCTATACTAAGTACACCTGCATGCTCTTCTGAAAGCCGGCGTCGATGTGTGTGCATGCGTGTGCGTGCGTGCATGCGTGCGCTCCAAACATCCTCAGAGGCATAGATGTTCAAGAGGCCTCCGGGTACATAAAGATCTATGCCTCTTGGAGATGCACGCATATGTGAGAGAGAGAGAGAGAGAGCGCGAGCGAGCGAGAGAGAATTACGTCAATGATATTTAGAATATGTCTGCGTGGTGTCGGAGTTGCTTCGTTTAAGTCTGACTGACTGACTGACTTTCTCCAGATGTCAAGGTTGTTTATTGTTTTTAAAAAAAATTTCTGAAAAGAATTAATTTTTACTGAAGAAGTTGAAAGCTAGCTAACGAACTCATCAAATGTCTTTATCCAAACTAGCTATATCGGGTCACCTGAATGCTCTTCTGAAAGCGCGATGATGTGCGTGCGTGTGTGTGTGTGTGTGTGTGTGTGTGTGTGTGTGTGTGTGTGTGTGTGAGTGTGTGTGCGTGAGTGTGTGTGCGTGCGTGCATGAATGCGCGCGCTCCAAAAATCTCCAAGAGACATAGATCCTCATGCGCTCTCCGGGCACATGAGGATCTATGCCTCTTGGATATGCGCGCATGTCTGTGTGTGTGAGAGAGAGAGGAGAGAGAGAGAGAGAGAGAGAGAGAGAGAGAGAGAGAGAGAGAGAGAGAGAGCAGCGCGCGCCAGAGAGAATTATGTCATATTTAGAGTATTACGTCAATATCTGCGTGGTGACGAAGTTGCCTCTTTTACGTCACTGCCACTGACTTTCTCTAGAAGTCAAGTTTTTAAAAAACTGTTTTAATTCTTTTCTGAAAAGAATTAATGTTTACTAAAGAAGTTGAAAGGATACAAAGCTGGCTAACGAACTCATCCAATGTCTTTATCCAAACTAGCTATATCCAATTTTTCAAGTAAACATGACAAAAATTACGGACTTTAATCTGGGTCAACCGACTTCCTATAAACGGCTGTTCAAGTTATGTCTTCAATGAGACATTCAAATATAATATGCTCGGAGCTCTCTTAGTCTTAGCCACCCGGCCTTTAAGAAAGCATTTCGTCAAGTTTCAAGCTTGTGTGTACAGAAATATCGGAGATTCTCTTGTTTACACACACACACACACACACACACACACACACACACACACACACACACACACACACACACACACACACACACATACATACGCACATACGGCGCTTCGCGCCAAATGTACTGCCTATGTTCAGCAGCGAGGTTAGCGTAACTAGACATGACGTAATTTTTATCTTGTTACTTCAGTTGTGAGAAGTTTAGGCCTGTGGATTCTAAGTGGTTTCTGCAAGAGGCATAGATCCTCTCTGAGCCTCCGCAATTGCTGTTCAAATTTTCTCGGCTCTGAGCGGGTTAAAGATGACACCACAAAAGCTGTCTACGGAATACGGCAATTAAGAGGACGTAAAGATACTTTCTGATGTTCACACCAGCCGGACAATCCATTATACCACCCACAAATCAGACCATACACCGAGGGATGACTTTCTTGCTCCACTTTCTGAGGAAAATGGTTAACAGGTGGTGACTGAATAACCTGTTGCCTTTCAACTGCCCAGGGATAATGCTTACCGTGGTACATCCATCAGTTACACGGCAAATGTATTGGCAGCGTCATATTGACCAATAGTTAAAGCCAGCTTCTCTAGGCAATAAAGGGTTAATGGTTTATAAATGTTCTTGCGAATATGCTGGAATGTCATAATAATTATAACTCTAAGCGCGCACTCACAACTCGCGCACGCATGTGCACGCTTTAGACAAAGACTCACGTACCACAAATAGTGAAATACATTACAACGGTCAGCTTGGGGTGGGGAGTGTGGTGATATAGTGCTATAACTGTTGAAAGAGGTGAGTTTTGAGGGCGGACTGGAAGGAGGAGAGAGAGAGTTTCTGACGGAGAGAGAGTGGGAGAGTGTTCCAGGTGGATGGACCGTAGACGGAGAAGGAGCGGGTGCCGAAAGTGCTGAGTTTGGTGCGGGGGAT
>BTPG01000002.1:154600693-154742963 GCA_036245525.1 Semisulcospira habei
AAAAACTATCACGCAAAGATGCTTTTGACTGCTCGTTTTAAAGTTATAGTATGTACAGACCCAGTAAGCAAAAGACCCTCGGGCCGACGTCGACCGCAGTGGCGTCCGCGGGCCCACTGCTGCCTGACGTCGGCATGATTATCTGCTGACTTAGGGAAGGCGGGTGGGATGACAGATTAATGTTCACTGTGGAAAGAGTATCCTCTATACTCTTTGACTGGGGTACTGGTGCTATCAGCTCGAAGTAATGGCCCCGTTCGCGCATTCTATAAAACTATGCCTCAGCAAACAAAACCGCATCCTCCGGTTGATGTCCACCGTCTCGGCCCTTCATGGGCTTGTGGCTGGATAAATCCACAAAATGTTTTAAAGTCTGTCTCCCTCGATTCGCTCCCGCTTTATCAGCGGGTAGTGAATAGAGGGAGACAACCCGTGTGCTTGAATTATCATGGTCGATCCATCTCACGCTGTTGTGCATTAGGGCTAAATGGGTTAATGTCAGTCTTCGGCCTTCACTGACCAACACACTACTCAATTATCTTCTGAGATGAAAATGGCTCAACCATGACGACTAAGGCTAGCGCTTGCCTGGAAACCTACCTAATTAGGCACCACCGTAGAGTTATCTCAAGCGATCTATCAACTTACACAGCAAATCAACTGAAAACAAAATTTCTTCAGGAGAAAGGTAGCGTGGCAAAACCGTAGGGGAAATCACAGCAAGGGAGACAAACCACAGACTGTGCCGAAGTACTCGTCGTATTGCCTCCCTTGCTTCAGAGTCGCCGAGATGCTGATAGTCCTTGTGCACAGTTAAGTGTTTAAGTTTGTCAACATCTCGGGAGATGTATCAAAGGTACACTTGTACAATATAGCAGTTAACCTGTTCAGTGCCGAGCATACCTGAACACTACTAAACTGCAAGAGGCATAGATCCTCCTCGGAGCCCCCACAACTGACTGTGCAGGCTCATGCCTCTTGCTGAAACCATTCAGAATCCATTTTCACTGCAGTGACAATGTCAGCTTCAGCTGACAATGAAGGGGTTAATCCATCTCTTGGTCCAGCACTACCCTTATATGCAATAAAGGCCATCCCTAAAGAAGGTCAAACATTGCACAAACTTCAAACACTTTGTGGATTCATCTGGCCCTGCTCCATCTGCAAGAGGCATAAATTCCGAGTCCATGCAGCCACAGGGGCTCATGAGTGTATATGTCTCTTGTTCGCAAGGAGTTGCCTCATTGACACCCACAGTTCGAGGTACTTATCCAGTATTAAAAGTACACCCGCTACAAGGATGCATGCGGCAGCGATTGTGACGATTCAGCAAAACGGTACTTATTCCATAAATGACTCAGCCAACTCCTATTTACTCAAGTCTGTAAGATACCGCAGGAAATAACCCAAAAACTTTGTGTCTCCTACAATGGGCAATTTAAACTGGACAGGCCCAAGAACAATCTGAATGAGGCATCAGCAAATCCAGTCACCTCTCAGCCTGACCTATTCATATGCAAGCAGCATACATCCTCATGAGCCACTGCAGCCGCAGGGGCTCATGAGAATGTATGCCGCTTGCCTGAGAGACTACCGTCATCTTCACTCCTGACTCGGAGGTAATCATCAGAGTTTCCTATTAACCCATATCATACTGAGGCTAAAAGCTTCAAATTTGTACACTGCCATATGCAAGCTACATTATAGTACTTACAGATAAGGATATAGACCAATGGCTTTAGTTCAAGGGTGGTGCCATAATAGTTTCCTTGAACTATTTTAGTCAGACTTATTTCACACATTCCGAATGATAAGGGTTAAGTTCCTCAGGACACAAAGCTTTACTGAGGAAGTGTAACCTACCTTATCGCACTCCTCCTCGAAGCCCCTGAGCTGCAGGCACTGTTCTAGTCGATTAAGCCGAGTTTCAGCCACTGTGGCCAGCCGTGTCATCGTGTCCTGAAGCTGCCGGTACAGACTACTCACTTTTTCCAGTGCGTGCCTAAAACAGAAAAAAAACAAAAAAAAAACCCTCACAACATTAGGGTACATGAATGACGCAGCAAATCTGCCAGGTTCGTCCATCTGCAAGGCACAGAATGTACACGTAGCTATACAGCAGAACCGGTTTGGACTTGGAGCCAATGTTTTTGTGTGCAAGCAGTCCTAACCATTTTAGTGCCGAGAAAATTTGAATGTCACCCAATTGCAAGAGGTATAGATCAGTTGCAGGGGCTCATGAGGATCTATGCCTCTTGCTGACACCACTTTGAATCCACTTTCATGGGACAGCTAGGATTTTTTGGTGTTAAAAAAGATTGCAAAAAACAGTCGTGACAACTGGCACTGGACGGGTTAAAAGACATAGGTGATCTTCAAGAGAAGTCTTGAAAAAAAGTGTCAATGTCATTAACCTCTTACCTGGCACTGTACATACATTTTTGTTTCTGAAATCTTGGTTCATTCAATGACCAAAAGCCAACACCGTCGATCCAAGAAACATGGGAACAAATTGGTCTCAACAAGCGGCACAGATCCTCATCAACCCCCGCAGCTGCTGGGGCTCAGGAGGATCTATGTCTCTTGCAGTTGGATCGTGTTCACCTTTTCTCGGCAGTCATGGGGTTAAAGACCAGATATGCCAACCCCTTTCACTACCTGACCTTATCATTTTCAAAATTTGACAGGAAGAAATAAAATTTGACAGGAAGATTTCGTGTGAACATAAAACTCAGTCATTCAAGGTTAAGGTTAAAGTTCGGTGCCAGGGCGTGCAAGATTGCACACACGAACTTCCTCGTCACAGCACTGGCACTGACCTGCTTTACGTGGCTAGAGCACAAAACCACAACTAAAAACAGAATGAACCATACGAGTTCACCTCAGAACCAATGAACTTATAAAGTTCCGTAAATCCACAGAATTCCGCGATAGGAGTGAAAACGGGGCATATACAACCTACCCTGTACCCTGTTGGCACCCAAAACCAGAGACTGCAAACGCAATGAACCGTACGAGTTCCCCCCTAAAAAACATGCGAACGGATTAAATTCAACAAATCCACAGAAAACCTGTGATACTTACTCATAGTGTGTAAAAAAAAAGACACACATCAAATTTCTACCTTCTTTGAAGTGATCAAAGGGGTATCTAAACGACACCCCGAAAACAGGGGGAGAAGGAGAGTGGAGAAAATAAAAGGTGGAGGGGAAGGAGAAAGGAAGGGGTAAAAAATAATTGGCGCAACTCATGATGGAAAATTGTCCGACACGAAAGTTGAACCTCACAAACACTAGGATACAACTCTATGCGAGCATCCTTCCGAAAGTGAGCCAACGACCTACGAACACAAGTCAGTAGGAAAGCCCTACAGCTATCAGTCCTAATCCTCAGCCAATACGGGGGATAGGCTTAAACGGAGATTGAGATACTTGCAGCAGAACGCTACACTAAATTTTCATCTCCACGGTTTGGTCCGCTAACGATGAGGGGTACCGGCAATTCAAAGCAAAACGTCCTCGAAACACACATGAACTAGACATAAAAATTTAGACTGACTCGTGTCGCTCAAGTGTGTACGGCCGATAAACAGGCCATTGCATCATAATATAGTGTGCGATGTCAAACACATCTTTACACACACACGGCCGGCCGATAAACAGGCCATTGCATCATATAGTGTGCGATGTCAAACACATCTTTACACACACACGGCCGGCCGATAAACAGGCCATTGCATCATATAGTGTGCGATGTCAAACACATCTTTACACACACACGGCCGGCCGATAAACAGGCCATTGCATCATATAGTGTGCGATGTCAAACACATCTTTACTGACACACTAAAACAGCGAAATCCCAGCAAGAGCAAATTTTTACAGGTACCGGGACTTCCAGCTATCGCTGATTTCGTCCGACGGGGAGGGGGGGGGGGCATGGGGTGGGGGGAGGTGGGGGTTGTCTTGCTGACTCTCTGTCGCTCCGTCGCGCAGCGGCTGGTGGTAGTGCCAGGGCCGGGTGGTTGGTGGTGGTGGAGGCGGGTGGTGTGGCCGGTAAAAAAAAAACCGTCGCTTTAGTACCAGGCTGGGGGGTGTTGATAGGCCAGCCACTCTAGAAAGTCTTGTACGAGTGGTGGCGGTGGCGGTGGTGGTGGTGGCCGGAGGTACCGTCGCTGGCTGTGGAGGGGTCTAGGGAGTTGGGTTGGCGGTGGTGGTGGCCAGTGGATTCTAGGCCTGGGGGTCGGGCGCTGGGCTGCGCATGGTGGGTGGCGGTGTTGGGGTGGCAGTCGGAGGTGTGGTGGCGGCGTGGGGAGTGGTGCCGGGCGCTGCTCTCTAAGCGCTTGGGTGGTCGGTGTCGTCGGTGTTGCTGTTGGGTGGTGGCTGGTTTGTTGACTGGCGGTGGTGGAGGCTGTTGTGGTGCCGGGTGTGTGCCAGCGTCTTTAGTTTCGATGGTCATAGTTGGTAGAGCATCCGGTGTTGTGTCGGCATCTTGAGTAGCAGGCGGGGTGTTCCCGCACCTTGTGTGCTTGGTGACGATGGGCGTGGTGCCGGTCTTCTTATGGGCTGTTTTGGGGGCGGTGGCTGTTGCTATGCTATGCTATTATTGAAGGGACAAGGACTTCCAGCTGGCGCTGATTTCGTCCGGGGGGGATGGGCCAAGGGGTGGGGTGGGGGGGGGGGGGAAGGGGGTTTAGTTCTGGCTGTCTGTCGCTGGTGCCCGCGCATCGCTAGTTTTACAATCTTGCATCATGGCTGCCCGCGCCCTATGGGGGTCGAGTCGTGGGGGGGGGGGGGGGGGGGGGGGGGGGGGGAGGGTCTCCTTCGTTCTTGTCGTCAGTGACGGGTCGTTTGTTTAGATGTGTTGGATCAGGGGGTGTTTGTTAAGTAGTTTTATTGTCTGGTTTGCGGTGGTGTGCCAAGTGTCTGGGGTGGGGTTTATGAGAAGTTCCAGTGTGAGAGGTGAGTTTAGAGCTCTGGCGTGGTTTATGGTAGGGCAGTCTAGGAGTATATGTTCTGTTGTGAGTGGCCGCATGTACATATGACTGGGTTGGGGTGGACCAGGTATCTCTCGCCCCCTAGTCTGATTCCTGTTAGTCGGGTTTGGTCTTTCCTTTTGCCCGAGAGTAGGATGGGTACGTTGTTTAGGACCCTCGTGAAGCCTTTACGTGTACCTCTTTTTGCGTGATGAAATTCTTTTTCCCCATAGATTTTGGAAGGCTGGCCGGAGGGCGTTTGATCTTTCGGCTGCCGACAGGGGTAGGTCGAAGAAGGTCGAGGCCTTTCTTCGCTATTTTATCTGCTTTCTCATTACCTGGGATCCCTACATGGGAGGGAACCCAAACGAATTTAATTTCCTGGCCTAATTCTGTGAGTTCCGCTACTCTGAGTCTAATAAGATATGTTAGGTGGCTGTTGTCTGACAGTCACTGTTCTTATAGTCGGCTGTGGCCTGGCTGGCCGTGATTTCTACTTTTGGCGGCCGGAGGTCTTGTAGTGCGCCGGTGTGCACCAGCCACCGGGCTGTGACTAGTGCACGGTGGTAGGTGTCTCCACTGAGTGATAATATCGCCGGTATGGCGTCCTGGAGGAGGAGCACCAAATCATCGAAGTCCATCTCTCGGACCCGGGTCCCTCCCTCCTCAGCTGATGCCGGCCGTTCCCGAGTGAGTGATTCGGGGATTGCGACCGGCCGTGGGGAGGATGGAAAGTCCGGCTCCGACGCTGGCTCCGACGAGTCTTCTGGTTCCCCCTCCAATGACGCTGTTGTTGTTTGGTTTTCTTCATCTTCTTGGCGGCTTTCTGCTCGGTTGGTGGGAGGTAGGGCGTTCAGTATGAGGGTATCCATGTTTGGAAACAGCCCTGCTGGTGGCATTGGCCTTTGGTACTGGTGTATCATTTGCCCTAGGGCGTGTAGTAGTGGCGCCGTATGCGATGGAGTTTCTTCCATGTAGTTCGGCTGGTAGGCCGGTTGAGGCGCGTAGACCGTTTGTTGTGGGGGCGAGGGCACCCACGTTGGTTCTTCCTGTCGCCGTATCGGTGGGGACAGAGGGGGCCGGTAGCTCCTTGTCTCTCTTTTGGCCGATGGCTGTGGTCGTGACGCTTGGGGGAGGTTAGAGGTGTAATCCTCCACCTGTTGTCGGTTGGTCTGTCTTCCGTGAGGCCATCTGTTCTTATCGTGGCTTGGGACAGAGCTTGGTCTCGGCTGGCTGGTTTCTTGTCTTTGTCTCTTTTCTGTTCGCCTCTGTCTTGCGTGGGCGAATGTCGTGGCTTGGGGCTTTGGTCTCGGCTGACTGGTTTCTTGTCTTGTCTTTGTCTCTTTTCTGTTTCAACTTCTGGCTTGCTCGAGCGAAGCGCGGGTGGACCGTCCGCTTCGTTCGGCTGCTGTGGCTTGAATGAGCGAAATCCCAAGAACTACTGAACTGAACTGAAATCACGCTATTTCCGATCACGTATATTTCAGATTCCGATTGGTTGCGCTAATCAGAGGACACTTCTGATTGACTCATTATTTATCTCGAGGGAAACGCGATGGCTCAGCGGTATAAGAGCAGCAAAGTCTGCGGGAAATTGGTAACTTTTAGCGGACAATTTCAGCGCTTTTTTCGCCGGAAGATAATTTATCTTAAGAAATAAAATCTTAAGAAATTAATTTTGACGTAAGAAAATACGGCTAAATCGGAAGGGTTGGCATCTCTGAAAGACCATCATTTAGGGCCACTTAAATGATGGTCTTTAACGACAGGGTAACTCTCATAAGGGTATAACAGGTTCTGTTGTATCCTCAAATCACGCTCTGCTTCTGATAAATTTTACTTTAAAAGAGGTGGATCCAATCCCTAATTTTAGTTCTAGAGCATTTACAGTTGACAATTTTAAAAGGTAGATATTATGAAACTCTAACACACCACCCAAATGAATGTTGAAACACTGCATCTGAGAAGTCTGTATGCTATACACCATACTCAAGCTTATTTTTTCACGAATTCCAGACATACAGCATTGCAAGGATAAATAAACAAAAATCATGCGTATCACCATCTTAGCATGGCCATGCCATTACCTGTAATCCTCAGAATGGCAATTGGTGCTGTCATCACGCCTGAGTGAACTCATGATTTGTTCCCCGTCGTTCTGGATGGACAGGAGTCGTGGGTCGTTGAAAGCAGCCTTCACCTGTGCCTCGTGGCGGTCGATGAGTTCGCGTGTGGCGTGGGTGGAGCGGGGCAGGTAGTCGGAGCTTGATATCTCCTGCATGATCTCCACCAGGAACTGGGCCACTGTCACGCAGTTGGTCAAGAACGGTTCCACTTTCTGTAACGTTCATGCAAGTCAATGTTCCCGTTACACTTCAAGGGAGATCACTGAGGAACAGTGTGTAATAGACACGATTACATCCCTTGGTCGTCTTTTGACAAAATGCGTCCGGTTTCTCACAGCAATCACTCGCACCAAAAATTTCTGTAACTCAGTAAATCCTGATACACCCTAACATGAGATTAATTTGACCATGTTAGTTCAAGGGTGATGCCAGAACAGCTTGGCGCCTGTAGGCGCCAAGCTGTCCTGTCACCACCTTGAACTGTCATGGTCAATCTATCTCCTTAACTGTAATGTAGCTTTCAGAGAACAACTCACTTAATCTGAAATCTCAGGATTTAATGGGTTAAGGAAAGAAATGGTATTAACCCTTTTCATCCTGATACACACTGGCTTGAAATTTATCTAATTTGTAATGTAGCCTTCATAGGGCAATAAGCAACTGGAAAAGTCAGCCTCGGGATGTAAATGGGTTAACCCAGAAATATTTCACTTTTCACACTTGCCAAACCAAAAGCCCCAAATACTGCATTACACGCTCAAGGGACGGCAACAGTGAATTTATTCTGATTACACTGTGAATAAGTGACCTGGCGTGGCCTGTGAATTTGGACCATAACCCATTTAGCCTAGATGCACTACTGCAGGATACGGATCATTCATGATATTTTAAGGGTAGTGCCAGATTAGCTTGGCGCCATCAGGCGCCAAGCTAACCTGGCACTACCCATGACTTATCATGATCAATCCATCTCCTGCAAATGGTATGTAATCGTTAGAAAAAGGGGCCCTGGGGTTAAATGGGTTAACCCTTTGACTGTCGGTAGCGGTTTGTTGGGATGAGTCATGCAGAAAACACTGCAACAAAAATCGCTACCAACAGCCAAAGTGTCTTAGTTGCACGAGTGAGCTCAGTCCTGCGTGAGTCACAAAGCAAGGAGTTCTGCTATATTTCTGAGCATCTTGCTTAGCGGATGCTTAGGATTTAAGCCTACTCATGTGCCAAAATTTTGTAAGTGACTAGGATGCGTATGAACCGAATCATGCGACTCTTAGTCAGTCTTACCATGCGAAATCGAACCCATTCCTCGTGACTGTATGGAAAGCTACCGTCCAGGGCTGGGGGCAGCTGCTCTATGCTGACCGATTTCAGCAACATTTCTTGGGACAGCAGCAAATCCAACTGAGGACAGAAAAAGTGTGTGTCAGAAATCCAATGTCAGACTGATGATGAAGGAAATACGTAGCTGCCCGTTTTGTTTGTTTGCTAAATCTAGCAGCAGAAACGCTGCAGCTAATGTAGATAATCTGACCCCTCCAACAACAACAAAAAATCAGGTAAACGTGGTCACACCGTCAGGTTATCTGCACTGACACACACAATACAGATAGACTATGATGATAGTTCAAAGGTGGTGCCAGAATATACTGAGGAGCAAAAGAAATGCGACATTTGGGAATCATCGGAAACACATCATTGTTTCTTCTGATTCCAAAAATGTTACATTTCCGTATAGTTTAGTGACTTTTATGTCGATTAGTCTCTTGGTTTGTCATAAATGCAGTCCCCGATCTCCCAGATCTAGTTTACAATGCCGGACGTTAGCAGGCATGGTCTGTTAACCCTTTTCATCCTGAAACACTACTGCTTGAAATAAATTTGACTATTATAGTTCACGGTTGGTGCCAACAGAATAGATTGGCGCCTCAAGCCATTCTGGCACCACCCTTGAAGTAAAATGGTTGATCTATCTCCTAATCTGTAATGAAAGGTTGTTTTCTTGAACACTAGGCAATTAAAAAAAAAAAAAAGTCAGCAACAGGATGGCATGGTTTAAACCACACTGGTTGTCTTGAATGATTGTGAACCGAAGGAGATAACAAGTGTAGGGTTAACCTTGTGTACAAAGGTGCTGGGAGAGTTAGAGAAAGAGAGTACAATTCGGTGAGCCAAATGTCCTCAGGCCGACCTCGGTCAAACTTTGTCCACGTACTGCCGTGCATGGGGCAACTTTGGCTAACGTCCACGTACAGTAGCAGAACGTCTTTTGGCCCATGACGGCCGCAGTGAGCCTGCGCACAGTCATGCGGAGACCCACTGCGCCTGTCGTGGACCCGAGTACCTTTGCTTATTGGGGTCGGCCCGAGGACCTTTAACTAACCGGGTACCCACCCCGATGCCGGACTGGGGGTCATAGACGGGCGACTTGAGCACCAAGGACTGTGTGGGCTTGTCCACTAGCATGTGGATGACAGATGCGCTGTTTGGGAGGTTGTCCTGAAACACAAGGGTAAGTGAGTCAAACCTGTCAAAGCGACCACCTGTATAAGAAAGGCAAAGCCATTATGGCTCACGTGTATGACCGATTTACATATGTGTGACCTTTGTGACAAGCGCAGCAGCAAAATCTATGTTTTCTGAAAATGTAAGCATTTTTCACACATCTGTCAATCCCCCCGTGACCCTTGACCTTTGTGATGAGTTGAATAAATTAGTATGCATAGAAAGGTCTTATCACCAGCTAACTTTGTACCAAATTTGGCTGAAAAATTTGCAGAAATATTAGTAATACCTACAATTTTATCAAAAATCGACATTTTGCCAGCCTCTTGTGACCCTTGACCTTTCCAAGGGTCATCCAAATTAGTATGCATAGATAGGTCTTACCATCAGGTATCTCTGTACCAAATTTGGCTTTGAAGTTGTGAATAGAATTTGAGAAAAAACATCTTCTGTCAAAATATGGCAATTTTTCACCTATTTCCTGAACTCTCGTGACCCTTGACCTTTCTGAGGGATCAACCAAATTAGTGTGCATAGAAAGGTCTTCCCATCAGGTATCTTTGTAGCAAGTTTGGGTTTAAAGTTGTGAATAGTATTTGAGAAAAAAAAACATCTTTTGTCAAAATATGACTATTTCGAACCTTTTCCCAAAGCCCTTCGTGACCCTTGACCTTTACGAGGGATCAACCAAATTAGTATGCATAGATAGGTCTTATCATCAGGTATCTTTGTACCAAGTTTGGGTTTGAAGTTATGAATAGTATTTGAGAAAAATAAATGTCAAAATATAGCTATTTTTGACATATTTCTTGATTGCCTGTGACCTTGACCTTTGTGAGAGGTCACTCAAACTGGTATAGTTAGAAAGGTCTTGCCACAAAGTATCCTTGGGCCAAGTTTGAAGAATGTGGCTTGAATAGTCTTCGAGAAAATGCCAACGTTAAAGTTTACCACGGACGACGGTGGACGGACGGACGACCACTGGCCCAAAACATACTCACTTTTGCTTCGCACGTGAGCCACCACCTGTCTAAGACGGCCACACATTTTTAGCCATATGGCCATTATTGTGGTTACGTAACCCTTTTCATCCTGATACAGTACGCCTTAAAACAAGCTTGAATATGATAGTCTCTCTCTGCACAGTTCGTCTGGTTTCTCACAGCAATGAATCGCTCAACAAATTTCTTTAGAAAAGAAATCGTATCGATCCTTTTATCCTGATACACTATGGCTTGAAATAAATTTGACTATGATAGCTCAAGGCTGGTGTCAGAATAGCTTGGCACCTGAGGCGCCAAGCTATTCTGACACCATCCTTGAACTAAAATGGTTAACCTATCTCCTAATCTGTAATGTAGCCACCCCCAACCCTCGGGTGTACAGATCTTGTCATAAACAAGACACTTCAAGCAGTGTGCACCGTGCCTGAGCAAGGCACAACTCAGGGAGTCAAACTGTTTGTGCAAAGCGAGATTTTTGTTGTTGTATTACAATGTAAACCTCGCTTTTCACACAAATTGTACTTGCTGTCTTTTGCCTTCCTAGGCCAACAGTGCTTAACTGACACGTCTGACTTTTTAGTTAGTGTGTGAAACATTTGACCGTGGCAACGAAAGAGCTATACACTCTCCTCCCCCTTTCCCCCACCTCTCCACCCCCCCCCCTCCCACCCCAAGACTATTACCCACTAAAAGAGCTCAATTACCTTGAATAAATAGAGTGACTCGAGTAGAATGTTGACAGTGGAAGATGTGGCCCCGCGTGTGTCCACAACGATCGTCACCCCCTGTGTCATCAGCTCGCGTCTGCCAACACATGCAACAATCACAATTGTTTGAAAAACGCACGATTCAAAACACTGGAAACACGATTCAAACACTGGAAGGAATACTTACTAAAAAAGAAACTGAAAAGACTTTTTTTTTCTTTTTCTTTTTACCCGTTCAGTACCATAATCCATGTTCCTGGAACATCTTTGGTTTTTCGGTCTTCTAAGGAACATGGATTCAAAGTTGTGTCAGCAAAAGGCACCCCATGAGCCCCTGCAACCGCGGGGGCTCATGAGGATCCAAACCACTTCCATTTGGGTTGTGTTTACGTATTCTCGGCACTGAACGGGTTAAATACAATTAATTTTTTTTTTAATAAGCAAGGAGTTTAAAAACGAAAACAAAATAAAACGGTATGCTTCCTGATATAAGGAATTGGTGACCGTCTATTTTGAAATATTAATAAATTGTGTTGTAACTATCTTTTCTAAGCGTGTTTCTTTCTCTGCTGGGGTTTTCTCTGCTTTTTACACGCTTTGCAGTCACCATTTTGGTCTGGATACTGAACTATCATAGTCGATCTATCTCTTCAACTTTGATGTAGTCTGTACGAGACAGTTTCCATATTTGGGAAATCGACCCCTGGGCTCAATGCGTGACGTGAAAAGCGTGACAGAACTGTGTCACCCATGCATGTTCCAAGAAATAAATAATTTTAAACATCGATAGAAGGTAAGCAAAGATCAAAAGAAATAGCGGACACTGACCGAAACCACAGACTGAATGTAAAAGGACAGACAGACAAAACTCATTCAGCCCGACGCACGTATTTCCCAAATTTTGGAGGCGTCATCTAACGACTATGCACCAGTTGCAGGAGATGGATTGACCATGATAATTCAAGGGCAGTGCCATATTAGCTTGGCGCCGACAGGCGACACGCTATCTGGCACTACCCTTGAATTATCATGGTCAGTTCGTCAGGGCTGAATGGGTTAAGCAGATTGCAATGCTTACCTGGGCACATTGAAGTAGTACATGAGTAATCTTGTGAGCTCGGCGCTAACCACCTGTCGATTATGCCACAACACGCTGCAGGTGAAAATAAAGATGATACGCTTGCCACTCAAGTCATTGCAACCTGCAAATGTACAGAAAAACTTTGTGTCAAAAAACTGCAAATACAAAGACAAACTTTGTGTCAAAATACACAGACAGACTTTGTATAAAAAAAATTGCAAATTAAACTAGCACTATCCTTGAATTATCATGGTGGATTCATTTCCTGCAACTGGTACACAGTTGTTAACTCATTCTACCCCAGACACACCACAGCAAGATAAGGATCGACCATGATAGTTCAAGGGTGATGCCAGAATAGCTTGGCGCCTATGGGCGCCAAGCTATTCTGGCATCCCCCTTGAACTATCACGGTCGATCTGTGTCCTGCACTGCAATGCAGTCTTCAGAGGACAACGGCAAAACTTGGGGATTTCGGTGATGGGGTAGAATGAGTTAAGTGACGCCTCTAAAATTTGGGAAATGGGGCCTTGGGGTTAAACGGGTTACATTTTTTAAATGTTGCATTACAGCACAGGAGATGCACCAAGCGTGACAGTTCACCAAGACAGGAGATGCACCAAGCGTGACAGTTCAAGACAGGTGGCAGAACAGCTAGACGCAAATTGGCGCCAAACCTACTCTGGCACCACCCTGGAACTGTCATGGTCGATCCATCTCCAGCTGAGTCTATCAGCGCTGAAAAGATTAACACCTTCAGTTCCAGCGGCCATGAAGGCAGTCAATGACACCACAACAGACTGGAAGCTCGTTATAACCGTTTTACAAGATGGATGCAGAAATGAATCGAGCCAGCACGAGGCAAAGATCCTTATCAGCCCCGCCCCCCAGCCCCCCGGCTGCGGGGGCTCATGAGATGCCTCTTGCAGAAAACGTTGGATGCCGTCCGTTGTGTCACTGTAGACGAGCAAACGGGTAAATAACACAACCCCGGCAATAACACAACCCCCTCCCCCAAGCAAACAAACAAAAGTCTCTTTCATAAACACGAAAACCGCTGACATTTTTCAAATTTGTGTATTGTTCTAAGAAGGCTACATTACAGATAAAGATATGGATCAACCATTATTGGTCTTACTGTATGTTCTGTCTCTGTCTGACCTGTTTAGTAGTCGCTCCATTTCCCATCATGCATTTGCAGATGATACGCAGATGTACAAAAGTGATACTGTCGAGCGAGCTGCGAATGCCGTCCAAAGCATAAGCCAGTGCATTGACCATGTCAAATCATTGATGACCACCAACAAACTGATGTAAAATGATGGCAAAACTGAAGCAATGTTGGTAGCTAATCCAAGATTATCTTCGTCCCTGCCTTTACCGTCATCATTGTCTGGGGATGGAACACTCATTTGACCCTTCGCACCACGTGAATGTCCTGTGTCTGTCTTGCACTGTGTTTGTCTTCAGAGTGAATGCGTGTGTGTCACGTGAGCGTGCTGTTGGGTTCAGTTCGCGGCTCTTTGAGCCCATTCGCCGAATTGGGAAAAAGCGCCTATATAATAACCGGTATTATTATTATTATTTTCTTCTCTGCGAGTGTGAGAAACCTGGGTGTTACACTTGACAGGGGGTTATCTATGTCACAGCATGTCAGTGTGCAGTGTGTAGATCAGCCTATCTGGGAATTAGTCGCATTAGTTCATTTCGTCACCTGCTCACCGTGGAAGCCACTAAAACACTAGTTTGTGCATTTGTGCTGCCCAAGCTAGATTATTTTGTAACTCTTTGCTTTGTGGCTGCTCTCAGTATCTCATTGATCGCCTCCAAAAGATTCAGAACAATGCAGCCCGGCTTGTTGTGAAAATCAGTAAGTCTGAGCATGTCACACCCATCTTGAAGTCCCTTCACTGGCTACCCGTGTCCTCACGTATTCAATACAAAATTATGTCAATCTGTTTTAACTGCTTTTCGGGCACCATACTTGTACTCTTTACTGCACTTGTATACACCCTCTCGTGAGCTTCGCTCCTCTTCCGATAAACGAAGTTGTATGTACCTTCCGTCCAAACTAAAACATTTGGTCAGAGCACTTTTGTTTATCAAGCCCCAGTGTTATGGAATACACTTCCTCTTGTGGTCAGAAACAGTGAGTATGTCTCTGACTTTAATGTCGTTGAAAACTGACCTCTTCAAGCTTTACTTTACTGCCAGCGTCTGATGCCTTAGTTGTAGTTCTGTAATCCTCCTTGTTTAGACTGAATGTTAATTAGAGTATATTTATGTATGCATTGTTGCTTAGTTCATTTTAAAAGTGATGTGTTTCGGGTATTGTGTTTTGTTTGTTATGTGTATATGTCATTGTATTTTTATTTTTGTGTACAGATTGTAAAGCGCTTAGAGCTTTTGATTAAGATTAAGCGCTATATAAATACTCATTATTATTATTATTATAGTTCAAGGGCGGTGCCAGAATATTAAAGTTTAAGCATGCAAATTTTAATGAGATGTCTGTGTTGTATCTCCCCCATCTCTCGAAATGATAGCTTATAGAGAGGATCATCGTAACACGGCAAGACATTCCTACAAGTCACCTCACAAACTGCAGGTTGAGTCAGGCGTCCAACAGTTTCCCACGCAGGGAAATCGTCTTCCCAAATCAATCAATCCGATTGAGACGTCAGAACAAGCAACTACCCCTTCCACCCCCACCGTCCTCCCAACCCTTTACACAGACCCCACCCCTGCAAACTTACACCTGACGCGGTCTGAGCTACATAACAACATGACAGTGTGGATCAACCAACATCCCCATCCTCAGAATCTACATCTTTCAGCATCCGACCCACAACAGACATCTGATGGAAGAATGTGGCTGTGTGATACTTGAGGAAACAGGCACGGGATGATTATTGCGTCGTTGTTCACATCCTAACATTGGTAGTAGTAAAATATTTACTACTACCCGTGTTAAAGGCCCACCAGTACTGCCGTAACTGTTCAAAGATACACTTCTGTAACAAACGGTTACGAAACGCTACACACAGGTCTAGTTATGGTTGATTTGGACACAGGAGAATCCAGTTCAGCACACGTCGTCTTAATATCAAGTAACCTGACAACTTGAATGACTCCACTCCTTTCTATAAATAAAGTGCTATCAGTAACCGCTAAAACAGCTAAAAATAGCTTGAAACACTAACGGCTGCACAGAATAAATAAGTGCGATTACGCATGTGCTGTTGCTGCCTGTCCAAACAGCTGTTAAAGTTCATTAGGCGTGTCGACAAGACATTAAAAAACACAATGGTGCAGAAACGTGTCTTCGGATTTATGCTTAATGGTACTTTAAGAGAGGTGAGCAATGACAATACAATATTTACCGCTTCACTGCCGAGAAAATGTGAGCATGATCCAACTGGCAAGAGACATAGATCCTCATGAGCCCCCGTGACTGCGGGGGCTCATGAGGATCTATGCCTCTTGCTGACACCACTTTGCATCCACACTCCTTGGCCGGTTCGAGCTCTAAGGCGTCGAACGTAACAAAGATTTCAGAAACTCTACATCCACGGACAGTGAAGGAGTCCATAAACTGTCTTGTACTTGTCCTTTCTAAGCGTGTTTCTTTCGTTGTTGGGTATTTCATTGCATTTTGCACGCTTGGCGGTCACCTTTTTTTTCCGGTCTGGATTGTAGACAACAGAAATGAAGCGGCCCATGGTGAGTCTAGCACACATACATGTACCAAAATAAAGCAACAACGCAAGAAGGGCACGACCTGCACTTTTCTGATACTTGTAGCAAATTTCAACCCCATCGAGACGAGCTGCATAAGGAATAGCAACAATCCGCCGCGTATCCGTTTGCGGCACTTCTCAAACGCATTGAAAAGATAAAGGCTAAATTTAATCCGTTCAGTACCCGTTGAAGTAGACTGTATTCAGTTCTGCACCAAAATGTCCTAGCTGTCCCAGGAACAGGGATTAAAAATGGTGTCAGCCAAGAGGCATAGATCTCATGGGAACCCGCAACTGCGGGGGCTCATAAGGATCTATACCTCTTGCAGTTAGGTGGTGTTCAGCAATGAACGGGTTAATGCGGCGTCTGTCTTTGAGACCTAAACGGTTTACATAAAGCATAAAACATTTAAGCCCACTTTTGTGTCAAGGACGATTTACGTTATTTTAAGTCCATGTTTTTGTCAAATGCAAGATTTTCATCGTATTACAAAAGAATGTTCTTTTGCCTTCCTTGGGCTGTGATGACAGAAACTTCTGCTGAACAGCTGACGCCAATTTTGTACAACAACCAAAAAAACTCCGCATCTACCTGTGTCTCAGTGCAACAACAAGATCCTGGAGTGGGAGTGGAAGTAAAAAGAACTGTGTCAGTGAGCTGGCCTTCCCTGGCCCCCGTTACCTATGCTATCTATCTCATGGCGACAGGTAAACTTGGGGGACTGACTCACTGTTTACCCCCCGTGTCCCTGTCGGGTTGTCCAAACTACCACGGTCAAACATACTAGCAGGCTGAAACCCCGCTAACCTGCCGGCGTCAGTGGAATACTAACATAAAACGCGTGTTTTCCCTTGCCAGGGACAGACAAAGTCTTGCTTGTGACGAAAAAAGACAGTATGTCCAGTTATATATATATATATATATATATATATATATATATATATATATATATATATATATATATATATATATATATATATATATATATATATATATATATATATATGTATATATGCAAGAATTTCATTGCAATGCAATGAAAATCTGACTTTTCACAAAACTGGACATTCTTGTTTCTCTGTTTTCGTCATCAGTTGATTCTCTATTTTATTTTTGCAGTATCTGCAGGCGTGCTACAGAGACTGATGGTTTTCCATGAAACCTATGACGGGGGTCTGGGGGGCCACATAACCACCATACATGACAGGCATGCTAACAAGCTGTGCACTTCCAGTTTAGCTGAAATCCGCGAAATCTTACAAAAGTAGCATGGGCAGGTATATATTTCCTCCATACCAAAAAAGGGGCGAATGGAATAAACATCTTCAATTTTTAATCTTGAATCTCGCCCGAGCGAAGCAAAGTTGTTATCTTCAAGAGGAATTCTCGTCACAGTGAGCCTCTCCAGTTTGCTCCTCAAAAGCTAACACCATGAAAGCCTATTTTTGTCAGATGACCACGGGATCCTGGCAACATGTCATTCACTCTGCTAGCGCATTAACCCCTTCCCTGCCGTGCAGTACGTACATTTCTGTTTCTGAAAATCTTTCGTCATTCAACTACTAAAAGCCAAACTCGTCCATGAAACGTGGATACAAATTGGTCTCAGCAAGAGGCATAGATCCTCACAAGCCCCTGCAGTCTTTTGCAGCTGAATCGTGTTACTTTTTCTCGGCAGTGAAGGGGTTAAACCTCGTGAGCGCATGATGCAACCTACAAGGGTATATGCGTCTTGCAGACCTCTGCCCTGTAATACAAGCAAAAAACAGTAAGTGTCCATTTTGGGGGGCGAAAAGCTCCATTTTCAGTGTAATACAACGAAAAGCTCGCTTTGCTAAAAAATGGACATGCTAGTACTGTCCGAGCGGATATCTGCTTCAAGACGCGAGGACACCCAATGATGCATATGGCAGGCCTCAGGGGCTCTTGCCGACCTATGCCACTTGCAAGGGGATACCTGGATTTGGTGTTACCGAGGGTCAACACACACGGCAGTAAAGAAACTAGGTCAGACAGAGGGTCACCTGGCACCAGAGACGGCTTCAAAACACGCACCGACACACTTGCTACTGTAGTGAGTCGAGACATTTTCCTTTCTTAACCTTGTCCTTGCAGTGGCCAAATACGGCAAGGTACCAAGCTAATACGGCAATACTCATGAGCTATCACAGTACATGGTAGATAATTTTTTTTCGTAATTCCCGCGTCAGATGAAGTTAACCCTTTTAGCCCCGGATCCCTGCAACAGGGGATGGCTTGACCATGATAATTCAAGGGTAGTGCCAAATTAGCTTGGCACTACCCTTGAAGGCGCCAAGCTAATCTGGCACTACCTTTGAATTATCATGGTCAAGCCATCTCCTGCAACTGGTACATAGTCGTTAGGCAACAGTACACCTCTGAAAATTTGAGAAATGGGACCTTGGGGCTAAAAGGGTTAACAGAAGAAGGTCGCATTTGCCCTAATTTGTGTTACAATAAAAAATCTCGTTTTCACCAAAAAAATCTTCTTCCAATCAGAAGTAGTGCACAATTCGAATTTCTGAACAAAGTTTAGTATGCAAGACCTACTCATAGACCTGTGCAAGAGTAAGACTTTAGTGTGCTTTGGTCTCTGATTTTGATCACTACAGCTCTAGGTCATAAGGTCCAAACTCAGTCACAGACCAGACAGATGGTTCTTGCTTAAGGACACGGCACACGCTAACAGATTTTGCTTCTGGCAATGTGTGATAGGCAAAAATTTGCCACCTGCCACATCAGCTTCGTGGCACACGTTTCAATGTGCACGCGATGTGCTTGTACTGACTGACCTGCCATTACCATACATGGGAACTCTCGGACAAGGTTGATCAATTTCACTCATTGGAGACGTGCCACATACGGATACATGGCTATTCACCACGTTTCCACATGTGGTGCATCGCCAATGAGTTAACAATCTCAAAGCCGTCCAAAGGCTGCCATTTTTCTCAGAAGATGAAAAAAATGGGAAGTGATGCGAGGACACTGCTAATTGGCTGAGAGGCAGCAACATTGCTCTAGCCTTGCTGGCTGCCACAAGAAAACAGACTCAGATTGTATCAGGCGGCAAGTTGTGCCAGCAATACTGCTAGCGCCCTGCAATGTGGCTGCAACACTGCTGCCACACAAAATGCGGCCGCCAATAGGTGTTTGTTGTAGCGTGTGTCCAGCCCTTTACAATCGTGTCGGCGACAAAGTTGATGTTATCGCCGATGACTGGGACTGCTGCTGGGGAGCAGCGCTTATTATTTTCTCCATTGACCGAAGGTTCTCGACTGCCATGCTCTGTGCGTTTATGTTATATTACAAACGTCACACCGAAGCACTTATACGCTGACTGTGGAGAATTATTATCGTATTACTTTTGTTTTCTTCATTGACTGCAGGTCAAGACGCGACACTCCGCAAGTTTATTTTTCACAACATGCTGAAAAAAAATTCTGACCATAAAGATGGCTGCCAATAGTGAACAACGCAAATAAATCGCCACAACAAAGAAAGAACACGTTTTAAAAGGGAACACAAAACAGTTTACTTTCAGTAAGCTGTTTTGTGCTCGTCCTTTCAAAGCGTGCTTGTCTTTCTTTCTGTCTGTCTCTCTGTCTGCCTGTGTCTCTCTCACTCTGCAAGATAAAAAGTTCGTCGGGCCTATCTCTGTTCTATACTGACGAGCAAAATAAATGCGACTTATTTTTGGAACCATCGGAAACACTATTTAACGCGTTTCCGATGGTTTCAAAATGTCGCATTTCTTTTACTGGTCGGTACAGGTCGGTGTTTGTAGCTATTTTCATAACATCAGTTGGTTCGCGCGTTATAGCTATACAAACCTTTAAGTCCGAAGGAAGCTAAAAAAATATGCGGGAAACAAACCATCACAACACAGATGTGCGGTGAATGGAATATTTCTGTTGCAACACCAGCACCGCTGTCCTATCGGTTTACTCTTGATGTGGACATAGGCCTAGCGTCTGAAATGCGGTCTCACAATGCAATAACATCCAGATTAGACGAAACTGGGAGGCGGAGGAGAGGAGGTGGAGGGGTGGGGGT
This sequence comes from Semisulcospira habei, assembly GCA_036245525.1. Classification (NCBI taxonomy): domain Eukaryota; kingdom Metazoa; phylum Mollusca; class Gastropoda; family Semisulcospiridae; genus Semisulcospira; species Semisulcospira habei. The sequence goes on from BTPG01000002.1 coordinate 154,620,907, forward strand.
GCACACTGGCCGTCTCCCTCGATAGGAGCAGCAAATCGAGGGAAACAAAGATTGGTTGGTTGTACACTGATTAACGTCCCGACAACAAGACGACTTTCTCAGGACGTGCCTGCAATGCTTGTGAAAAATAAAAACTAAACAGAACATTGAATGTATGTCGCCAGACGGTCTAATACGATAAATAAACCTAAGACCATTTAGCAACACACATCCAATATCAAGAGCTACAGGTAGCGCAGACAGTACGGAGAGTTTTAAAAAGGAAAATACAGGTGAATGGACCAAGGGTATCTAGACAGAAACACATGTCCCCGAATAGAGGGGAAAACCCACCCTGTGGGTGACCCTGGGAACTAAAAAGTAGTTAACCCCACCCAAGTCCCCCAGGGCAGACCCGGGTGGGGGGAGGGAAACAAAGATTGTTGTAACTCACCAGGCAGGACTGCGATGCCGGAGTGCAGCAGATGATAGTCAATGTCGGTGATGGTGTTGGGGGCTTCCAGCTGACGCCGCGTGTAGTAGGTGCTGTTTTTCCGTGTCATCGGTGGTGGCTCCGCGCGACGTTGGCTTGGTGGCGAACCTGCAGGAAAAAAACACACAACAAAGATGTGATTTATAACAGCGATGCAACATCGCGCGAACCATACAAGTGGCAACATGTATTGGAGGTGGAAGAACCTAATAATACTAATAGTTTCTTTAACCCACGTGGACCCAATGTCTCCCAACTAAAAATACTTACTTCAATAATTCATTTTATTCAGCCCCACGGCCGTATTTCCCAAGAGTTTGGAGGCGTCATCTAACTACTATGCACCAGTTGCAGGAGATGGATCGACCATGATAATTCAAGGGTAGTGTCAGATTAGCTTGGCGCCGACAGGCGCCAAGCTAATCTGGCACTACCCTTGAATTATCACGGTCGACAGATCTCCTGCTGTAGGGCGTCAGGGCTGAATGGGTTAAAACAATCTAGATGAGTCAGCCGTACATCTGCGCTACAGATACAGCAAGCCGAGTTGGCTGCTATTGATTCTAACTTTTACAACAGGCTCGTGAGTAATAAACTCATTCAAAATACGATTCACGTACACTGTACCTGTTTGTCTCTTTTGTTTTCCTGTTGTTTTTTATGCTTGGGTTTCTTTCTTTCTTTGCCAACCCGACTGCTGCAGAAATCGCGTTGGTGACAAATTCTTTTGCCAATAATAAAGCCAGCTGTTATCGTGCAAAAAAACGTCGACAGCCTTTTAGTTTACAGACGTTGACCTCGCACAACTCCTTCAATTTGAGGGAAATGGGACACCTAACGAAGCCTGGGTCTTCTGGCAAGAGGCATAGATTTTTCATGAGCCCCTGCAAATGCAGGGACTCATGAGAATCTCTGCCTCATACAGATGGACGCGTCTGGCTGGGGTGGGGACCATTTTGCGTTATCTGGAGTGGCTATTGTCAAAGGTGGAGTACCGCTAGCGCGCGCCCCTTGACCCCGGGTCGGCCATGCTTGCAGTACAGTTATTCAGTCTACACTACGGGTGAAAGGCAAATAGTAATGAAATGGAAATGGCACAGGCGTTTGACAAAGACTGACCTAAGCTGTACAAGATGGAAAAGATGATTTTCGGAAATCAGAAGTAGGTCAAAATTACGCGTGTTTTCATGAATAAAGTGGATACAAAGTCAGGACAAACACGCGATATCGCGTGTTTGTCCGGGCTTTTATTGTTTTAAACCACTTTTTTTTTCGCAGAAACACATAAGTTTTGACCTACTTCTGATTTTCGAACAACGTCTATTGTCTGAGAGGGTCGGGGTGGGGTGGGGTGGTTACAAATGCTAAAATATAAATAAAAATAAATAAATAAAATCAAATAAAAAAAATTCACAGTAGGCTGATGAGGACGGGAAGGGACGTCGTCGTCGAAAATATCCAAGTACGTCATGTCCGTTTCTAAGTACGTCAGGTTCGTTTTCAAGTAGGTCATGTCCGTTAAAGTCCACAAGTACTTCAAAACAATCCGCTCCAAGGTGGACTTTGTTAAAATTGGCCGATACAACGATTTTTCACTGTTGACTTGCCTCAGCTAGGACTTTTCTACCTTTCTTTTTACAATTCATACATAGTAGGAAACAGAGGTTACACGTAACAGAGGTTTTTTGCTGCCCCTAGTGCGCATCCATGGAACTCTCCTGCGTGAAGCAGGAAAAAAGTCTATCATTTAAGAATATTCAAACTTTATCCAGCATTATTGTAAGACATATTAAGAACACATGCAGATGGGATATTGCAAACTTCACTGACGAGCAAAAGAAATGCGACATTTGGGGACCATCAGAAACACCTGACTCCAAAAATGTTACCCTTTTGTTACCTTTTCTTGCCTATAGCAGGTTTCTTTAGATCCGGAATCTAAATGCATCCACTCTCTATACTGAGCAGCAAAAAAAATGCGACATTTCTTGTATCATCGGAAAGACTAACGATGATTCTCTTTAGCTCTTCGACTTCAGTATACTATATAGTGTACGTGTTGTCCAGCTTTCAGTAATTCCTGTTTGACTACGAGCCAAACAATAGACCATGCCAGCTCAAGGGCGGCGCCTGATTAGCTTGACGCTTGAAGCGCCAAGCTAATCAGGCACCACCCTTGAGCTACAATGGTGGATCCGTCCCGTCTGTCATACAATTCCATTTAGGTCACGCGAATGTGTGGTTATGTTGGCCCTGAGGCCCGTCTCACATTTAAACAACTGCTAGAACGCAACCCCAGAAAGTGCCTCTTGACCACACCTGTGGTGCAGGTGATGATAATGCGTTACTGAGATGAAATATTTGTGCTGACAGTTTGCCCAGGCTGAGTCATGGCACACAACAGGCCAGTCAGGGGCACTCCAAATCTCCCTATCAAAAGCGCCGACAGCTGACCTGGCTAAGTCGAGGGCATGTGATAGGTTATGCTAATTCATGAACATAAATTAAGTGCCGTAAGTAAACTTTCCCTTATTACTATCAGCGCCGAATGGCACACACCTCGAATCATTTGCTGAGCGCAAATAAGAAAATTGTACCGTCTAGGTGAGAGTACCTAGGGGCCAACTTGACCACAAATTCTGGTGACCCAAATGAAAGTTGTGTGAGAAGCCAGATGGTTCGACCATTGTAGCTCAAGAGTGGTCGCTTCCAGCGCCAAGCTAATCAGGCACCGCCCTTCAGCGACAGTGGTCTATTCATCTCTCGACACTGGTGCTGGGCGTGCAACTGAAAAATATTAACGAAGGTCCGCGACGTGGCCGGGTCTGGATTAGCACCACCTGGGCCTAATCTGTGAATCAACTTTGTCCATTGTTAAATTTGGCAAACTTGCTGTACGCTGCGGAAGTGTCAAGTCCTAGTCCTACAAGTCAAGTACGTACGTAGCCTCAAATTCGGCAAGCATGGAGTAGGCCTCTTCGTGTGTGCAAATTATCAGCGCAAAGGTCGCAACTGCCCAATGTCAACAACAATCTAGTAAGGATCTGGACGTAACACAGACCAACGTCTAACAGGACTAAACATGTCCAACACGTGCTGACACTGTGACAGAAGTACTTCTTAACACATTCTGCCCTAGGACCGAAAATCCCCAAATTTTGAAGTTGGCCCTCCGAAGGACTTCCAGAGACAGATCGAGCATGACAGTTCAAGGGTGGTGCCAGAATAGCTTGGCGCCTATCGGCACATTGCTATTCTGGCACCACCCTTTAACTATCATACTCGATCCAAGTCTTGCTGTGGTGTGTCGGGGCAGAAGTACTTAATCAGGCGATCGAGACAAAAATGCGCTGATGCCAAATCGTTCTTTCATTACTTGAGTCTGAGAGGTCAGAAGTTACCAAAACACCCTGGAACCCGAGTCGAAATGCACGTATTTTTCATTTAGCCAGCAACTGCCCGGCCGGCATAGTCCTAACCCATATATCATACTGAGGTTAAAAGCTTCAAATGTGTACACTGCCATATGCAAGCTACATTATATTACTTACAGATAAGGAGATTGACCAATGGCTTTAGTTCAAGCCGGGGTGGTGCCAGAATAGCTTGGCGACTAGAGCCGCCAATCTATTCTGGCATCGCCCTTGAACTATTCAGTTTAGTCAAACTTATTTCACACACTGGTGTATTCAGAATGATAAGGGCTAATATTCGAATTTGTTTTGAGTCATTTTTAGCCCCATGCAAAAATTTCACTCCAATGAAGTTGGCTGGCAGTTGCTGGCTTGGAAACCCGTTTCCTGCAACTGGCGTCCGACCGCTGTCCAGTGCAAACTAACTTTTGGGGGATCTGGTGCAATGACTGAAACAATCGGAAGGTGGTACATTTTTTGGGGGAAAAAAAAAACCCAAAATGGCAAGAAACAAACAAGCAAAAACTGACAACCACTAAAAAAAATACCGTCATTTTCCAAAGCAAACATGTCAATCCAGAAAAAAAGACACAACGTGTGACAGTTTTTAATCGTTCATTTTGTGGTCTGTGAATCAGTGACGGTTTCTAAAAATACATTTTACACAGGTCTACAGCAAATGTCGCTGCATTTCTTGCTGCCGAGCAAGGATCATGTAGGCAGAAAACACTGCCGAAAGTCTCTTTCATGACGCATGCTCTTAAGTCTTTACTGCACCGCAGTCAACACCTCAACGACATCCATGTACCTCATTCAGAATTTTAAACCCCCTTTAAACCCAGGACCACTAGCACTACCCTTGAATTGTCATCGTCGATTCCTCTCCTGGTGTAGTGTGTTGGGGGGTTAACCCTTATCATTCGGAATACACCAGTGTGTGGAATAAGTTTGACTAAAGTAGTTCAAGGGTGGTGCCAGAATAGCTTGGCGCCTGTAGGCGCCAAGCTATTCTGGCACCACCCTTGAACTAAAGCCATTGGTCTATATCCATAAGTACTATAATGCACATTGTATGGCAGTGTACAAATTTGAAGCTAAAGTAGTTCAAGGGTGGTGCCAGAATAGCTTGGCGCCTGTAGGCGCCAAGCTATTCTGGCACCACCCTTGAACTAAAGCCATTGGTCTATATCCGTATGTACTATAATGTATCTTGCATATATGGCAGTGTACAAATTTGAAGCTTTTAGCCTCAGGATGATGTAGGTTAAAAGGATTAATCTGCAAGAGGAACTGATTCTCAAAACCCAATGCAGTCGCAGGGTCTAATGAGCATCTGCGCCCCTTGCTGGAAACAATGGCCTCATTTACATCCTTACACTGAGGTTTGCCTACACCCAGCAAGCAAAGATCCTCAGGCCCACGACGACGGCTGCAGTGGGCCCGAGCACGGCTGCGCGCGGGCCCACTGCGGACGTCGTGGGCTCGATGACATTTTGCTAAAAAAAAATACTCGTTCATCAAATTCAGTCCCGCGTCTGTCATGTGCTTACTTCACAATGAAGGGTCTTTATATTTTGCCGGTTAGGGTAACAGATCATGTGTCTGAATCTCTGTAAACAATGAGTCAGCGGCGATGTAACTAAAATAAGATGTGTCTTCAGGTATGAGGGTGCCTCGTGCACCTGTGTTGTCTGCGTGTGTGGCGTGTCTGCGCGTGCGTGGTGGTCTGCGAGGAGGAAACCAAAGGGGGGTGTGGGGGGGGGGGGGGGAGGGGGGGAGGGTGGAAGGGGTGGGGCGGGGGAGGAAACGTTAAACGTTACGGGCTTAACGTCATTTGTCCACCACGAAGGTGATTTCATAGACGGGGCACCGAAAAGAGTTCTGAATAAATTTTTACCCCAGCTGGGTTCGAACCCACTCTACCAACTGAGCTACTCTCGTGTTAGAGAGTTTGTATTTCATGATAACTACCTGTAGCTTTGAGTTTGCCTGAGATGGCGAACTCGAAACTACAAGTAGTTATCACGATACTTCATGTTTATAGGGAAAGCCTCTGTTTTCCAAAACATTTTTGAAAAAAACGAAGCATGTGGCGCTCACCTCTGGTACTCGAACAGTCGGAGCCTGAGGTATTCCCGTTTTTAAGCCGGCCGCCGCCCATACCCGTATCCACACCCATACTGAAACCACTACAAGCACTGCTACTTCGTAGTCTGCTATCCACATCACTATCACCGCCTGCACTAATCCTCACGTCGTCACCATCAACACCATTTCTTTCACCAAGGTTCTCACTGATGCTATTTGTTCGACTACTACGTCTTGAGGAGCTAGACTCTGATGGTTGATATCGTGCTGAAGGACTCTCCTGAGATGGCGAAGGAACGTGTCTGCTATTATCACGTTTTGAAGATGCACTAGAATCTAGCGAGGTTTGTTCAAAAGAGATATCACATACTCCTGATTCAGAAATCACTTCACTATCACGTCTAGAAGTCCATGAACCGTCTGACACAGCCGGGTGACTGTGCGTGTTGATGTCCGATCTTTGTGGGCTGCGTCTAGGGGGAATGAGTGCAAGTCCTGACCCAGGGGGACTGCCCACATGCAGACCGTTACGCTCCAGAACCTCCTCCCACTGTAGGTGGCGCACCGTGTACTCCGTAGCGATCAGGCACTGCCGCAGGATGTAGGACAACTCGCTGTCCGGCGCAACACGCGCCTTCTCCACCCAGTCCATGGCTGTGGAGGAGAACACACGCCGGTACTCACACTCAGGCACAGGAAACTCCTTCACCTCGCCCTGACACTGCAGTCTGACCACGAGCGACGGAGGTCGCGTGCCTGAAGAACTGTCGGGCGGAGGTGTCTGCAGACAGAAGTAGAAGTCCCCGTCGTCAGCCAGGTGGGCGTCAGGTGAGGTGCCATACAGGTGGACGAGCACGGCATTCTCCTGGGTGAGAGGCCACGTGCTGTCTGCAGGGAATAGGGTGATGATGTTATCTATTTCACTGCTGTCACCGTCAGTTGCTGCTGTTGTTGCTGTAGGTGGATTGTCTGTTGGCGGACAAACCTGAAATCAAAAGAAAAGAAATGCAGCAACGTACTGTCAATAATGATAGTGAGGGTTACGCAATGACAGGTGTAATATAAATCGGATCTACAAGCGGCACAGATCCTCACGAGCACCCACAATAGCGGAGGCTCATACGGGTCTATGCCACTGGACACGTGACATAAGTCAACTTAACACATTTACGACCAGTGGACGCAGATTGTGTTTTTGAAATCTTTCGTTCATTAAACCCCAAAAGAGCCCCAGCCATCTAAAGTATATCGACACTGGCCGTTCCAGCAAGAGGTATAGATCCTCATGAGCCCCCGCAATTGCGGGGGCTCATGAGGATCTATACCTCTTGCAGTTGGGTTGGTGTTCAGATTTTCTCGGCAGTAAGCAGTTCCCCGTCAGAATTCATTCTGGTGTCGAATCAACGTTGACAGTTTTTGACAGTCGTCAGAAAAAAAGCTAATGACTCTTTGCTAAGAGGCCTAGAGGTGGAGGAATGTACAGCGAACGTAGGCCCGTGAAATTTTTATCTCGTTACGTGATGCTACGCCCTAACGCGAAATTCACAGCAAGCTAACGACGCTCACATACTTTCAACAGAAGAAAGGTAATACTGAGTTTTGAGGACAAAGAAAGAAAGAAAGATATATATATATAGAGAGGAAATAGCTGAGAAGCCTATTTGTCACGATGCCATTCCAAAATTCCAACTCGGTGTGTAGGTGCGTGCGTGCATCCGTCTCTCCGTGTGACACACAAATATCTATTCCAAAATATTTCCCACACAAAATTTAATTTGCTATTTTTGTTGTCATTCTGTCGGTCCTAACCCTTCATCGCGGAATACCGAATGTGCACCCCCTGTGGAGGCGATATTTTCTCACTAAGATGTTGTAAACATGAACTGAAAAGCAAACCTGCACACGATAACGCCGTCTACTATTATTAACTGTGACAGAAGGCAATGTATGAAAACTTCAAGTTGCCATAACAGATATATAACGTAATCGCGGAGAGAATGCTTCGTCTGAGGATGCGAAGGAGAACTGGTCTGTGAAAACAAGAGGCATAGACTTTCATGAGCCCCTGCGATAGCAGGGGCTCATGAGAATCTGTGCCTCTTGCAGATGGAACATTCTGGCTTGGGGGACTGCACTCGAGAACCTCAGATTTCGCGCAACTGTGGCGGCGCCCCTTGATGCTTGTATTGTGGACGTGGTGTGCCGATCTCTGCACTTCTGTGCTGGAGGTACAGATCCTCAGTAGCCCCTGAAGTGCACATGGGCTTATGAGGATCTATGCCTCTTGATGGCAGAATTAATCTACAATCGTGTTCCGTTGAATGAGAGCGTCATCGGTCAATCTACTACTGACACAAATCTCAACATCTAAACTGACCAATATCAACGAGAATTTAACAAATATCCCTGAAACTTGCGGGGAAGGTGGGGGGAGGGTGTTAAGGGATCATCAGACGCTTTCGTCATTGAAACATGAACCACCCTACCTAGAGGAGCACTATGTCGATGTCACAGCGTAGTTTTTGTGTCCGGTTTATGTGTAAATCTCAACTTCTAATGAACCTTTCATAGGTACCATCATAAAAAAAATCCAGGCAATGCCAATTTTGTTTTCCAGACATCAACTCCAATGCTGAATCAAGCATCGCCATACTGTGTGTGCTGGTCTGTGATTTTAGACCGTACAGTCAAAGACCGTAAGGATCAAGATCACATATCTGCACACATTCGTAGTGTCCCTGGTTGCTCTCAGCTTAGTGTAGCGATTTTAAGGTACCCGGCCGGGGCCCTGTCCAACACCGCCACGTCAACCGTATCCTCGCTTGACAGGTATGGCGCTGGTTTCTATTACAGAGAGGCATTATTATCATCATTACAATGATCCACATAGCGAACGCCCACAATCTGCCAGTGAAACAGATCATCAGTCCCCGAGGCTCCACAAGGACTGACCCTCACGCCGCCTACAGTTTTAGCGTTCTGCAAAAAGCACGGATTCTCATACAGTCCCTATGTCTCGACCATCCACAATGCTCATAACGAATATTTCGACCCTCTGCAAGAGGCATAGATCCTCATGAGCCCCTGTGGGACTCATAAGGATCTGTGCCTCTTGCCGAAGTTCGTATTCTACGTCTGGCGCCGAAATGCAGCACCTCGTGACAAGTCCACGTCTCCTGCTGCCACGCACAAAAGCTCCCATAACCTTTCCTTTGCTGCACAAACCAATCCCCAATTTGCATGCGTGTTCTTACCCGGGGTATGGCGTCGGGGGTTCACGGTTAGACTGATTATTACCTGTCGTTTGAGACCCCGATGTCAGGAGGTGCTTTCAATGATTCACCCGCTCCAGAATAGAGATGCAATAAAATGACAAGAATGCCCCGTAACGGAGCACAGCCTTACCTACACAATCCAGACAACAAAGAATCGGAGTTACGCTAAAGAGTTTGTCCGGACCAACAGTGACTTGCCTAACTGAACTAAACCGTTCGCTATAATTATTCGATAGCGTGTTGTTCACTTTTCGATTATCCTACCTACGAAAACCACACGTTGAGAGAGAACTCCTGCAATCTTTCTACAGAGAACTAGACCGTTTAGCCTTCAGGTCGAGTTATTATTCGGTTGCTTACTTTTTGATTATCCTACTTACAAAACCCACAGCAAGTTGAGAACTCCTGCATTCCTTTCTACAGTTGTAGATTTTTCACCATGATGGTTCGGCCTCAGGTTCTCAGTAAGCAAATGTCCTCGAGCCGACGTTGGCCGTAGTCCGCACACAGCCGTGCGCGGGCCCACTACGGCCAGAACGCCTTCTGCTCATTGAGGTGTACTCAGCGATAATATTATAATCTCTAAAAGCAAGGGGCATACACAGTTACAGGGGTCCCAGCTGCAGAAATACATGAGAATCTATGTCTCTTGCAGGCGGAAGGAGTGCCTGAAGACTGTACCCACAAAATGCCCGACCCCTGCATTCGCCTTGTATATATAGGGGAAAAAAAAACACAAGAAAAAAAAACCCAAACAACGTTTATTTTGTATGGCCTAATGTATGGCCTAATATCATTTCAAAAGAATGTGGTTAGCAACAATGCATTCATAAATCATGCAGTCACGAAACCGTCCTTCCCTTTCGATAGCTTTCCAGTGCCAGTTGAAAGGGAGGGTGGGGTGGGGTGGGGGGAGGGGTGGGGTGCGGGGGAGGGTGGGGGAGGGGGAGTGGGGGTGGGGTGGGGTGTGTGTGTGTTCTAAAAAAAGAAAAACAACCATTAACTCATTGTGGCCCAGGTACCAAATCCCCACATTTTGGAGTTGCCCTCTGAGGACTGCATTACAGTTGTGGAGACAGATCGACCATGATAGTTCAAGGGTGGTGCCAGAATAGCTTGGCGCCTATATGCGCCAAGTTATTCTGGCACCACCCTTGAACTATCATGGTCGAGCCATATCTGGCTGTGGTATGTCGGGGCTGAATGAGTTAACATTATAAACGAAATCCTCAACACTGGACAAGCAGGTTACGACTTGAGATAACAGACGATTTCCGGAATCACAAGCACGTACTATCTTGCGTGTGTTTGGAGGAAAACTGGATTAAAACCCCGGACAAACATGCCTTATCGCATGGTTGTCCGGGCTTTATAATCCACTGTTTTCCTCCAAACGCGTGCAATTTTGACATACTTCTATCTTCCAAATAATGTCTATTACTTAACCCTTTCTCACCCCTTCGAATCCATTACGGCACTTAGCCCATTTCATCACGAGGATGTTTTTTTTTTTTTTTTTAAATTGCATACTGTCCTATGAAGTCTACATTACAGATTAGGAGACGCCTGAGGCGCCAAGCTATTCTGGTATCACCCTTGAACTGTCATGGTCAAATTAATTTCAAGCAGCAACGTATCAGAATGAATAGGGTTAATAGCCAACTTACGACAAAGACAATGCAAACAGTACAACTATACCCCATCCGAAAAACAAAACGTACCCGAAATGAAACGAATCACCCAACATACCTGAGCGCAGGCATCCTACCTCTGAACCGTGTCAGTACAGCAATAACTTCCAAATCGTATGAATAAATATGCGCCGAAAACAGCACAGTAATAACTTCGCGCTGCACGACGGGCCATGAAAATGTCATCCCGATCCTTGACTGCCAGCATACACCGCTGCGTCAGGTTTGCGTGACACACAGACACTGCAGTACCGAGTAATAATAGCATCCACTATTTTCAACGTCAGATGACATTCTTCGCATGCAGAATATAGATAGACGCACATGATACTTAAACTTTTATTTAAAAAGGCAATGAAGTATTCAGTACAGTAGAACTGTTTTCAGCAACAACATTTATTTGCAAGAAAAACTGGTTTCAGAGACAGGTGCTCCTACAAGAGAAGTCTTGAAGGGCAAAAAGTGTCACCTGTCATTAAAGGCCATCATTCAGGTGGCTGCAGTCTTTAATAACCGGTTATCTCAAGGGTGGTCCCTTATCCCATAACATCCTGAGGCTGAATTTTCAAAAAAATTGCTTAATGTCCTATAAAGGCTACAGTACAGATTGGAAGTCAGATCAACTATTTTAGTTCAAGAGTGGTGCCAGAATAGCTTGGCGCCTCAAGCGCCAAGCTCTTCTGGCACCACCCTTGAGCTATCATAGTCAATTGTATTTCAAGCAAAAGTGTATCAGGATGAAAAGGGTTAAGACAGGTTCTGCGGTGTTCTGTACACATTATCACATGTTTGTATTCATATACATGTAAACAGGCAATGTAATACGCCCTATTTTGTAGTCTCATTTGTTTGTTTAGAATTTACAACGCATAGCCGCAATAACCAGACCAGAACAAATGGTCTTGGCTTGACTTCGCGAACGAAGATTTTATAGGAGTTGCCCACGACGTCTGCAGGCTTGTTCGTGGCTGCGGAGGCCAATCCGAGACAGGCAGGTTCGACCGCAGTGGCTGCAGGGGAAGGTATGGCCAGGGTTCTGAGCTGCGGCATCTCTGTTTTTTCTCCTGAGCCGCTTGTCCTTAAGGCTAGCTCTGTGAGAGTCCTCAAAGGAGACAGCTGCCTTGTAAATGGTGGAGCGCCAGGTGTCACGGTCCGCAGCAAGCGAAGACCACTGGTGGTGGTCGATTTGGCAGGCACTAAGTGACTTCTTGAGACAGTCTTTGTATCTCTTCTTTGGTGCCCCTCTGTCACGGTGTCCAGTAGCAAGCTCGCCGAACAGGGTGATCTTTGGTAGGCGATGATCCTCCATCCTGGAGACATGCCCCGCCCAGCGGAGCTGTGTCCGCAGCAGCAAAGCCTCGATGCTCACAGTTTCAGCCTGTTCAAGGACCTCGACGTTGGTGACATAGTCACTCCAGTGAATGCCCAGGATGGTACGCAGGCAGCGCTGGTGGAAGCGTTCGAGGAGTCGTAGTTGGCTGCGGTAGAGGGCCCAGGACTCGGAACCATACAGCAGGGTGGTGAGGACCACAGCTCTGTACACGCTGATCTTGGTGCCTGTTTTCAGCTGTTGATTGTGCCACACCCGCTTGAAAAGTCGCCCGAAAGCGCTGTTCGCTTTTGCCAGCCTGCTGTCAAGCTCCTTGTCCAGCTTGGCGTCCGACGTGATAATGCAAACTGGTGCACTGACTTTAGTTCAGACTCGCCAATGGTGATGTGAGGAGGGCGATACACTGTCTTGGGTGCCGGCTGATGGAGGACCTCTGTCTTTTTCAGACTGACCTCGAGTCCAAAGAGCTGGGCAGCATCTGCGAAGCAAGACGTGATGCGCTGCAGGGCTCTCTCTGTGTGTGCAACGAGGGCAGCATCATCAGCAAAAAGCAGCTCACGAATCAGTTGGTCTAGGGTTTTCGTGTGGGCCTGCAGTCGTCTGAGGTTGAACAGGCTGCCATCGAGACGATACCTGATGTACACTGCATCGTCATCATCGAGGTCCACTGTGGCCTGCTTCAACATCATGCTAAAAAAGATGGTGAAGAGGGTCGGTGCCAGCACGCAGCCCTGCTTTACGCCGTTGAAAATAGGGAATGGTTCCGAGAGGTCATTGTTGAGTCTGACCTGGCCTTGCTGGTCCTCGTGTAGCTGGACAATCATGTTGAGGAACTTTGGGGGACAGCCAAGTCGCTCCAGGATCTGCCACATGCCTTGCCTGCTCACAGTGTCGAACGCTTTTGTTAGGTCGACAAATGTTACGTACAGACCTTTGTTCTGCTCGCGGCACTTCTCCTGTAGCTGTCTCAGCACAAAGACCATATCGGTGGTGCTCCTGTTTGCTCTGAAGCCACACTGGGGCCCTCTGGGAGTTGGTCTTCAGCGATGGCAGGTACCAGCCGATTCAGGAGCAGCCTTGCAAGGATTTTCCCAGCAATGGACAGCAGCGTAATTCCCCGATAGTTGGAACAGTCAGACTTCTCGCCTTTGTTCTTGTACAGGGTGATAACGACTGCATCACGGAGATCTTTTGGTAGTGTTCCTTCCTCCCAGCAGCAGAGAAAGAGGTCATGGAGCTTGTTGTGCAGTGCTGTGCCTCCATGTTTCCAGATCTCTGGCGGTATTCCATCAATGCCTGCTGCTTTGCCACTCTTGAGCTGGTGGATGGCTGTGAGGGTCTCTTCAGCGGTGGGCGGTTCGTCCAATTCAACCTTTACTGGGAGGTGTGGGATTTGTAGGACGACTGCTTCTTGAACAGTGCGCTCAGCGCTGAAGAGGCTCTGAAAGTATTCCGACCAGCGGTTCAAGATGGAGGTATTATCTGTGAGGAGTGCCTGGCCATTCGCGCTTCGCAGGGGACTTTGTACCAGGTGCCTGGGGCCATACACTGCTTTCAGTGCTTCGTAGAAGCCCCTGTAGTCACCATTGTCAGCACAAAGCTGGGTCCTCTGTGCAAGTCTGGTCCACCACTCATTCTGGAGATCTCTGAGCTTGCGCTGGAGACTGCTGCAGACGAGGCGGAAGGCAGACTTCTTCACAGGGCAGGAAGGCTGGGCTAGGTGGGCCTGATGGGCGGCTCTTTTTTTTTGCTAGGTGTTCCTGGATCTCTACATCGTTTTCGTCAAACCAGTCTTTGTTCTTCTTTCTGGCGAAACCCAAGACTTCTGCAGAGGATTTTGCAATAGCAGTTTTCAGTTGTTCCCAAAGTGTTTCAGGGGAGGAGTCTACTGGGTCCGCTGTGTCTTTGAGCCTGCGCTGTAAATCTGTCTGAAAGGCAGCTTTCACATCGTCACGCTGAAGGCTGGCAACATCAAGCTTTTTCTTGGGGGGGCCCCCATTTCTTGGGTTTTGGCTTGAAGTGGAGCCTGAGTTTGCAGCGGACAAGGCGGTGGTCAGTGTGGCACTCTGCGCTGGGCATCACTCTGGTGAGGAGGACGTCACTGCGGTCCCTCTGACGCACTAGGACATAGTCGATAAGGTGCCAGTGTTTGGAGCGAGGATGCATACAGGTGGTCTTTCGACTGTCCTTTTGCTGAAAAGTAGTGTTGGTGATGACCAGTTGCTGCTCCGCACAGAACTCCAACAGTAGGCGGCCATTGTCATTGCAGTTCCCCACGCCATGCTTGCCGAGGACTCCTTTCCAGGCTTCAGAGTCCTGGCCCACTCTGGCGTTGAAGTCGCCAAGGATGATGACTTTGTCGTCTGCAGGGGTACTCTGTAGGAGGCTTCGCAGGTCAGTGTAAAACTTGTCCTTTTCAGCAGACTCTGCCAGGAGGGTTGGGGAGTACACACTGAGAAGGGTGACGTGCTGCTGGTGTCTCAGTGGGAGGCGCATGGACATGATGCGGTCGGAGTGGCCCGTTGGTAGGTTTTCCAGCTTAGTCGCAATGGATGTCTTGACCATGAAACCCACGCCTGAAAGCCGTCTTTCTGATGCAGGCCTGCCTGACCAGTAGAGGGTGTACCCAGCACCAAGTTCTTGGAGGCTGCCTTCGTCCGGAAGGCGTACTTCGCTGAGCGCGGCGATGTCGATGTTTAACCTCCGCAATTCATGGGCAATGAGGGCGGAGCGACGTTCAGGGCGTCCGCTGTCTGCTTTGTCGAGCATGGTTCGGACGTTCCAGCATGCTACGTTGAGTCCGGTCGTGGTCGTCATGAGAGTGGATCCGTTATTCTTTCTTGTTTTTT
Organism: Semisulcospira habei; assembly: GCA_036245525.1. Taxonomy (NCBI): domain Eukaryota; kingdom Metazoa; phylum Mollusca; class Gastropoda; family Semisulcospiridae; genus Semisulcospira; species Semisulcospira habei. The sequence continues at coordinate 154,636,025 of BTPG01000002.1, forward strand.
GACCGCAGGAGAAGATGCCCGTTGACCGCGGCTAGCCAACTGGGGTTGCGAGGGGACGAGCTTTGGTTAGGCCACCTTTTCTAGGCCCCTCTCCGTGTGGAGCAAGCAGTGCTGTCCCTAGAGAAGGCTGCTTGGTCGTTCAGGGTGTGCCGAGTGATGTTGTCATCCCCAGGTCAACATCAGGCGACCAATATCCTGAACCGCCTGCATGCAGGTTTGAGACTGCGGCTTCCAGTGACATCTTTCACCTGCCGTTTCGCCCCTCGCCCGTCGCTACAGGACTTGGAATGGTCAGTGTCATGGTCCGTGGACGTTTCCTAAGGCCTGCGCGGTGGAGCTTTTTGGTGGAGTGCAGTGTGCGCAGTACTGGCCCCACCCTTTAAACCCTTGGTTCAACTGCCATGGCCTAGCAAGCTGGGACGATGGCATCGAGGTCCTCGGGTCGTAGGTTTTATATCAGACTGTCCTTGTCCTAGTCTCTGGCTCAAAAGCCTTCCCCGGAGACACGGGGGCTTTGATGTCAGGGGTTTCCTCCCTTAGCCTTTCCGCAGCCAAGCGGCCAGGCCTGCAAGGCAGCAGGCGACTCGTGGAGGGCGGGGTCGTCTATGTCCCGTGCAGATGTGAACATCTGCCCACTGCCCACACCAGAACAAATAGATCTTTTTTAAAAGGCCCACTACCGCCGTAACTGTTCAAAGATACACTTCTGTAACAAATGCTTGTGAAATGCTGCACACACGTCTAGCTACGGTTCATTTGGAAACAGGGCAATCCAGTTCAACACATGTGGTCTTTATAACGTGTAATCTGGCAATGACTCCAATCCAATGACTGAACACAGGTCTAGCTATAGTTCATTTAGACACATGACAATCCAGTTCAACACACGTGGTCTTTATATCGTGTAACCTGACAATGACTCCAATCCGTTCTGTAAAATAAAATACAACGCTTTCCATACGAGAAACAGCTAAAAATAGATTCAGTTACACACTAACAGCTGCGCAAAATAAATAAGTGCAATTATGCGTGTGCTCTAGCTGCGTGTCCAAACTAATGTTAAAGTTCATTAGGTGTGTCGACAAGGCATAACAAACACACATGGTACTGAAACGTGTCTTCAGATCTATGCGTAATGGTGCTTTAAGTAATGATTTAACCTCATGTTCCGATGGCACCTAAGAATCATCAGCTTTTGAAATTAACCCCTTTGACTGCTACTGACGATACCGCTCGGCGGAAAAGACGCGGGTTAAAGTAAATGTAAATGTCAAGGCGATCTACTTCAGGCAAGAAAGGATTAATGTCCTTGGTATGGAATGTCTTATAATAATGTAGCACGAGAGGTGGAGCTTAACTTACAATTATGACGTCTGAATGTCGTAAAATGGAGGGCTTTCCTGCTCTTCTTCCCCTTTACCATACAGGAGAGTTTTACCGTTTACGCACAAATGGTAAAAGCACATCTCTGTTGCTGGCGTGAGCCTACTCAATGAATTGTAAAAAGAAGGAAAGATAGAAAAGTCTAAGCTGAGGCATGTCAACATTGAGAACCCGCTGCACTGGCGACTTTCAGCAAACCACAGCCCGTCCTGGAGAAGGCGAGTTTGACTTGAAATAAAGTAGAAATGACAAACACGCGGCACATGTACACCGTATTCAGACTCAAGTCAAACGGGGTCAAGAGAATCGTTCTCCTGCTCATGGGCTTCGTTCGCAAACGGAAAACACAACCGTGTGCTGGTCTGCGATTTCGGACCTTACTGCCTTCAGCCGTAAGGTCCAAAATCACAGACCAGCACACAAGCGCTAAATCTCGCATCGTCGCGCGGCGACACGTTTGCGGTTAGATCACATCACAGCACACGCATGTACGGTTGGGAGACATCTCCCACTCCGTTTTCACATCCATAATCATGTCGCCCCTGGCAATTGCGCGCTGGGCTCTGATTCTGAATCTTACGGCTTCAGGCCGTAAGCTTCGAAATCACAGCCCAGCACATGCACGCATATGAAAAGAGACGGCGATTATCATCAGTCATGGCACATGCTGTGTCGCCGGTCGTGAGAAAAGTTTATATTTTGTCAGCACGCCGCCATACACACACACACACCGAATTTTAATTTATGAAAAGGGAGAACAGGAAATAAGACAACAATCAACTATCCTCTTCTTTAGCGGCAAAAAGGAAGTACACTTAAGACCATGGCAAATTGCAGCCATCTTATAACCTGCAAATTTGTAAATTCAAAATCTCTTGAGTAGCTTCATTCTGTCGTTTTCTCACTTCTTAATCCTTAGGCTGTCGGTAGTGGCTTTTGCCGCGATGATTCCTGTAGGAATCATCGCGACAAAAACCGCTACCGACAGCCAAAGGGTTAACACAATCATCATCATCATCATTAGCAGCAGCATAGTCTATGCCACGAGGATGCAGCTGATCGTCTTGGTCTATACCTGCGTATTTTCTCTGTGGGCTGGCAATTGGGTGCCTGATAGGCGGGAGCAGGGGATCTAACTGTTTGTCTGTCCAGCGCTGAGTAATTCCCCTTGGTTTGTGTAAAAGTATGCCACAGTAGGTATCAAGAGAACATCTGCTGCAAAGTCAAAGTGAAGTTAACGAGGAAAAAAACAGTGACCCTACTAGTTCATTTCCTCATTCTGAAACCACTGATCTCTGACAAGGGACATAAACCAGATCAAAACGTATCAAGGTATGTATACTTTTGACAATTAATTTACGATCGAAATGCCCCAGATTGGGAATTGCCCTCTGAAGATCCACATGTATACATACCATTTAACGATAATAATATGGATCGAAACAGGTCGTTCGTTCGTTTGATCAATCAATCAATCAAATCAATCAATCAATCAATCAATCCACCCACCCATCCATCCAACAATCAGTCAACATCCTACAGATGCACAAAGAAGAAAATGCCACGATGTTGACGCGACATGCTTCGCAAAGCAGCCAAATTCCCCGCGACGGAAAATAAAACAACGAGCATGTCGCGGGAGGAGGGAGGGGGCGTTGAGGGGGTGGCAGGGGTGATCTCATTTTGACCTGGTTGGCTGTCGCCCAAAACTGCCAAGTTGATCTCTCTCTCTCGCTAGCTCCCCCCCCCCCCCCCTCTCTCTCTCTCTCTCTCTCGCACACACACACCGTGCCGCTGTTGGAGACAAAATGCTAAGAATTGCTTTTCCACCGAAACTCCTCTGCCGTTACTTCTTAGTTATATCAGCTTATATCTACGAAAAGTGGTGAGACGGAGAGGTGTTGTTTTTTTTTTTTTTTTTTTTTTTTTGGGGGGGGGGGGGGGTTATCACTTTGTCTAAAATCTGATCTCTCTCGCTGCCTGCAGCCAAGACAAACAAAGGGGATGTTTATTAAGTTTGTGCGAGGATGTAGTTTTCTATAAGGCAACGCGAATATATTTCCTCATGACATGTGATCTACTCCTTGCAAAAGCAAAAGGCATAGATCCTCATGAGCCCCCGCAGACCTTCGGGGGCTCATGAGGATCTGTGCCTTTTGGTGGCATGTGATTTTAACCTTGCGTGTGTATACATAGAAGTCTTGCTTTCTGGTTGAGTCAATGCCAGCATGGTTCCTTTGCAGTCAGTAATGATGTGGCCTTGGGCATATAATTATTTTCTTTGAAAATAAAATACAATCACCTTGTTCACTCAACCGGCAGTAATGTAAATTGACTCGAGGATTTAAAAAAGAGCGTCTGAGAATGCAAGAGTATTCCACTAGAAACGCACTAAAATCACATTTTTTATTCCCGGTTTTGTGAGTCACCAGTCTTGTGGGACAAGGTCAGAGAATAGAAAGAAGAGGAAGGAGAGAGAGAGAGAGAGAGAGAGAGAGAGAGAGAGAGAGAGAGAGAGAGAGAGAGAGAGAGAGAGAGAGAGAGAGAGAGAGAGAGAGAGTTGAGAGAGAGAGAGAGAGAGAACTATCCCAAGGAACATCGATGGGTAGGACGCAGGACTTGATATGCACCCATTATTCTACAAACATCTCTGTGTGTGTGTGTGTGTGTGTGTGTGTGTGTGTGTGTGTGTGTGTGTGTGTGTGTGTGTGTGTGTGTGAGAGAGAGAGAGAGAGAGAGAGCGCGCGTGCGTGCGTGTGTATGCGAGTGCGTGCGGGTTCGAATGTATGCGTGCACGCACGTGCGTACAACTGTGAGTTCCTGTACGTGTGCGCGTGTACCAATTCTAGTTTCGTCCAATATTTGGCACGCAACAGGTATGAAAGATCCACCAAGCGCACTTCCACCACTCGCAACAGCAAGTGCAATATCCCTCACGTGATAAGGCCTCTCTTGAAACTTTTTCATTATAAGAAGAAGTCACGAACGCACTGACGAATTCGAAATTGAATATTCATAGTCATGTCTCCTTATCGCGCTCAGTGTAAAACAACTTTTATTGTGCTGGTCTGTGATTTTGGACCTTAATGTCCAAAATCACAGACCAGCACACCTCTCTTTCAAAATGCAAGAATCCCAAGAGGGCGGTTTCCCAAGAGAAGGAAACCAATGACAAGAAAAATGAAAGAAAAATGAAAGATAAAGGCGAACACGGTATCTGCGGTACGTTACCCTAGAGCGGTACAATGTATCCTCCTGTCAGGTCAGAGAGATAGTACAATGGCTGATCCCTTGTAAAACCTCTAAACCTTTCACCTCTTTAACCAACTGGCAAGACATCTTCCAACAGACTGACTGGCAAAACATCTTCCAACAGACTGATAAGTAAACGTCATTATACGCCCCACGACTATCAATACGCAGGTCGCCGTGTCATCGATGGCCTTAGTGACCTGCGTTGAGCCCTTCCCTGCCACTGTACGTACATTTTTGTTCCTGAAATCTTTGTTCATTCAACGACCAAAAGTCACAAACGTTCAAAAACATGGATGCAAACTGGTGCCAGCAAGAGGCATAGATCCTCATGAGCCCCCGCATTCTTGCAGTTGGATCGTGTTCGCTTTTTCCCGGCAGTGAATGGGTTACAGCACGCCAAACATACTACAAACTACAAACTTATGAACTGGGGAAACTAAACTTTATAAATGAACCCAGCCCTCCTTTCGCGCGGCAAATAAACAAGAGCTGTGGCGTGAATAATTTTGGACGCTCACAATAATAAGGTTTGACACCCTCTGAAAAAGAGAGTTGGGGTCATTTAGAGGGCAGGGTCGAGTTGCACGTAATTTTCAACTGCCAGTACCTGTCTGTCATAGTTCCAACGGCTTTTGTTTTGAGCTATGTTTAGCCACACGCAAAAATCTCGCTGCTACGCAGAGGGACAGTTGATTGGCAGTCACTGCCCTGGACACATTTCCTGCATCTGGGGGCTGTTGTCCAGGTAAAAGTCATAGCATGTTCGGCGTGCATTAAGCCCCAGTGCCTATCCCGATACGTAGGACTATCGACACCCACTCATTTTACTATAACATTTATAGGCAAGACCGTCCGAACACATACTGCCAATGTAAACGAACTCAACAACAGGCAAAAAGCTACATGTACTGCTGAAATTCTACTCCTGAACAAAAAAGGAAAATACACAAAGAACAGCTGCCCTTAATCCCCCAAATAGTATTCAGTGTCACCAAACGCGTGGTCTAGTGACCTCTCTCTAATGGAAGATTTACTACTCCAGTCCCTTTCCATCTTCAAGAAGCATACACATACCATCTGCAAAAAAAGTTAGATTGCCCTAGGCCCTGCATCCGCAAAGTTGACCGCTTCAGAGAAGTTGCAGAGATAAATTCTGACGGGCAAGAAACAGAGTTTGTCATGTGCCCCTGCTTATGCAAGTTGACCGCTTCAGAGAAGTTGCAGAGTTAAATTCTGACCAGCAAGAACCAATTTCTCAAGAGCCCCTGCGTATGCAAGTTGGCGCTTTAGAGAAGTTGCAGCGATCACTCATTATGACCAGCAAGAGACATTGTTTCTCATGAGCCCCTGCGTATGCAAGTTGACCGCTTCAGCTAAATTGCAGAGTTCAATTTTGACCAGCAAGAAAGTCGCTCATGAGCCCCTGCGTATGCATGTTGACCTCTCTATAGAAGTTAACTCGTCAGCTGCCCTGAAGCGGTCAGCTCTCTGACAGGACTACATGGGTTTTCTGCCAGGATTTACGGTCAGGATTTACGTCGGCAAGAGGTCAAATAGTTCTGGCCTTTGGCAGACGCAGTGTGACAATCCGAGCCTGTCAGGACTGGCTTATATAGTTACCTACAGGCTTTGATTTTTACCTTCCGATGGCGGAGATCGTAGGGTGACTGCTACAGTGAAGTGTACACTTTCTTTTAGTCCCGTCACACTGTACAGGTGTGAGGATAGCTGATTTAGGAGAAGTCACGCAGTGTGTAAGACAAGTAAGGCGACCTCACACATACACGGCCGTGGAGATGAAAGGTGATACACTCTCTCTCTCTCTTTCTGGTGACTCGTCGCCTTAATGTGGCAGACGTTTCAACAACATCCTCAACCTTAACTCATTACATTGTGAGGTTGACTTTTAAAAAAAATTGCTTATTGTGCTAACAATGCTACATTACAGATTAAGAGATAGATCGACCATTTTGTTTCAAGGGTTGTGTCAGAATAGCTTGGCGCCTCAGGCGCCAAGCTATTCTGGCACCACCCTTGAAGTATCTCAGTCCAATTTATTTCAAGCAATAGAGAATCAGGATGAAATGGGTTAAGACACCGCCGCGAGAGATGGATCGGCCATGACAGTTCGTAGGTAGTGTCAGATTACCTTCCACGTAACAAATATAAACTGAATCTCTCCGATGCCTGTGCGCGCAAATTGTGCCTCTTGCAGTTAGATCGGGTTAACTTTTTCTCGGGCAGTGAATGGGTTAATAATTTGTCAGTCCCTCATGGAGTCATATCTTGCCCCTAAACCCACACAACCATTCCCCTAAGGCAGTGGGTGCTTTTCGGGACGCAACTTTATAAGTAAGAGAAGGGTTTTGACGGCGGATCGAAGTACAATCGCGCTCAATCGATTCGCTGTTGAATTTGTGGACTGCCCTTGGGCCTAAAGACGAAGTCAACAGAGAGCCCAGGAGCGTCAAAGAGATCTCTGACCAAAGCTGGCCACCATCAGGACACCGAAACAACCTGTAAATACAAACATTCATTTCAATGGTACGTGCAAATCGGGCATGGAATCCTCGCTGTTGTGAAACTGGAACAATACGACCAAACGTCTGAATGCACTGACCGCTGTCCATAACGCTGTTGATAAAGTGTGTTTTTTTTTTTTCCCCACAGCAGCTGTGAATTTCCAAATGAAAGAAATTATAATGTACTTAATAGATTAAGATAACGCAAGGAATGCAGGAATCATCGTGAGAAAAACTGCTACCGACAACCATGGGGTTAAACAAGCCCTCTAACCATCAAGTCCAAAATCAGAAACAAGCCCACAAATAAACAACAACAACAACAACAAAAATATGCAGCAGAGGTCATACACGTGTATATTGTAAACATGTACATAATCATAATATGTTTGCGACACACTTTAGACAAGTAGACACATAAACAACTTTACCAGCTTGAAGACAATTAAACCTCTTCGCTTGAAAGAAAGCCAGTCCAGCTAGACAATCATCACAATGCCAGAAAACGCTTACCAGACTTGCAGCCAGCATGGCTTCTCGGCAATAGTTTCATCAGATGAAAATTTCTCCACGAATCATAGTCACAAATACAATTGTTTCATGAAATAAAATTACATCTCGGCCCCACAACACATTAGGTTATGGATCATAACTGTTTACAAGTTATTCCTTTCGCCAGTCGCCAGTGTTATACAAACTGTCGGCTTGCTTCCTATTTCAGTACATTTCCACCACCACTCCCAATTTGATAAGCAAACTCACTTACCCATTATTCTCTTTTGAAACATTGTATCCAAATTCAGGTTAACCCATTCAGCCCTGACGCACTACAGCAAGAGATGGATCAACCATAATAATTTAAGGGTAGTGCCAGATTAGCTTGGCGCCTGTCCCCAAGCTAATCTGGCACTACCCTTGAATTATCATGGTCGAGCCATCTCCTGCAACAGGTGCATAGTCGTTAGATGACGCCTCCAAAATTTGGGAAATACGTGCGTCGGGCTGAATGAGTTAATCTGTGATCTTTCTCAGTATGTCCAACAACACATCGTCCCTCCACTATTCAGTGTAGGCTGTCCAGCAAATGGCCTCTTCCCCTACTGGAACAAAGATGCAAATGGGGTCGGCAAGAGACACAGACCCTGCTGAGCCCCCGCGATAAGCGGGCTCATCAGGATCTATGTCTTTTGCTGATGGGGTACGTTCGCTGAAAGAGTGTCCACCCCAACACAATCAAAGTCAGACTGCAATAATCTGCAGCATGAAACCAGAAACCCATAGGGGCCGTCCGCCTGCGGTGTAAAGATAAATAATAATAATAATACCGTTATTATATAGGCGCTTTTTCTCAATTTTTGGGCGAATCGACTCAAAGCGCCGCGAACTGAAACCCAACACGCACACTCACGTAACAGACACGGATTTACGCCATTTAAGACAAACACAGTACAAGACAGACGAAGGGCCAGTTAAGCTACTGAAGTTACAGAGATTTTTGATCGCTTGTATTTGAAATTTGTAAAGTGGCCTGAAACCGGTATCAAAGTGTGGGTGGTGGGGGGGTGGAAGAACCGGAGTACCCGGATAAAGAACCCCCGATTAAACTAGACTGATATTACTTTGCTGGAAAAAGGCGTAGGTCTTCATGAGGCCCTTGTGGTGTGAGTCTCATGAGGTTCTACGCCTCTTGCAACTGGTATCGCTGCGCTGAACGTTTGGACTGAGTAACACTGTACGTCCAAGTGGGATTATAAAGTGACGATAAACGATGTCCCACGGACCGGGTCAGGGAGGAAAGGGGTTAATCCGGGATTATCCCTCTTCAGCGTTAATTGGGTCATGAAGTGTTTTGCCTCTAACAAAAAGCTCATCCCAACGAGTGGAAGAAATCTGTAAACACAAGTTCAGCTTTACTTCATGCACACTTTCTTTCTGCTCTTTCATAGATCAACCATTTTGGTTCAAGGGTGGTGCCAGAATAGCTTGGCGCCTCAGGCGCCAAGCTATTCTGGCACCACCCTTGAAGTATCTTAGTCAAATTTATTTCACTGCCGATAAAATTCGAACACCACCCAAGTGCAAGAGGCATAGATCCTCATGATGATATTATGCCTCTTGCTTAAAAGCAACTTTCATCCACGTTCCTACGAAGGCTGGGGGACCTTTGTAGTGTTGAATTTACAATAATTTACAAAACACAATCTGGCATCCACTGGCAGTAATAGGTTTCAACCTTTATCCTGGCTATCAGTGCTAAAACTTTACAGCTCAAAATTCACAGAAGAGCCCAATGGACAAAGAAACACGCTGAGAAAAGACAGTGACCACACAATAAATTGTGGGGGGTTTTAGGGGTCTGGATTGCTCAAAATTCAAGATGATCTGCTAAGCTGTACGCGGCCCTCAGGCGCAGTGCCTAAGCGACTGGACCATTTCCATGTATTGTTTATATTCTAAACTGCAACAAGACAAAGATGGGACCAAAAACAAACCAAAAAAAATCTCATCAGACTACATCACTGCTCTGCAGCTTCTGAGGCCAACAACCTGCGTACCACCAGCCGCCAGTTGCATCAAACTGTTCCAAGTCTGCAATAAACTGCCAACCAACCGTCCCTCTGCACTACAGCGAGACTTAACCCTTTCAACAGCAAGGACCCATTTCTCACATTTTGGAGGTGTTGCCTAACGACTATGCACCGTTGTAGGAGATGGATTGGTCATGATAATTCAAGGGAAGTGCCAGATGAGCTTGGCGCCTTCAGGCGCCAAGCTCATCTGGCACTACCTTTGAATTATCATGACCAATCCATCTCCTGCTGCAGGGTCCCGGGGCTACAAGGGTTAAGCGTGGGGCTAAAACAACGCCGACCAATCTACGCCAGTTGAGGGAAACTTTTGCCAGCCAGCAACTGCCAACCAACTGTCCGCTCTGCACTGCAACGAAATTTTTGCTTGGGACTCAAAAACAAAACCGCTAGAACTATGGCCGCTGAAAATGACGTGCAATTCTACCCAAACTGTACGTGTTTGTTAGAAAAGTCAACTGGTAGTTTTCTACGTGGATCGTCTACCACTGGAGAAAAAAAAATCTTACGGGAGCCGTGACCCCGAAAATGGTGAGAATGACGATTTCCGGAAATCAAAAGTAGGTCAAAACTGCGCGTGTTTCGACGAAACAAAAAGCGCGGCTATCGGCTGTCTGAAAGAGGCACAGATCCTCACGAGGACATGCAACTGAGGCGCCAAGCTATACGGCTCGGGAAGTTCCCCGCGTTGCCTAGCAGCGTCGGCGCATCAGCCGCCATCTTAATAGTATCATCTTCAGATAGCAGAGAAGTAGTGTTTCAACACGTTTTTCTTCATGTTTCTTCCTCTTTGGAAACAAACAAAAGCAGATTCTGGTTAGCGGTTTTATACGGAGATGGCAAGACTTGCTGTTATTGCCTATAGCACGTTTGGACTTTCCCGACATAGTCCTGACAGCGATTTCCCTATGACGGCCTTATCGCGAATCCTCTCAAGATGGCCGCCACGACTAGCGTGATGACGTCTGCTTCCCGAGCCCTATTCTGACACCTACCTTGAACTAAAAGCGTTGATTTATATCATAATCTGCCATGTAGCCTTCATAGGACAATAAGCAAATTTCAAGACAGTCAGCCTCGGGATGTAATGGGTTAACTCATTCGCGGCAAGCCGCACCCGGATGCGCGGCATAAGCCGCGCATCCGGATGCCGCTCGCCGCGAATGAGTTAAGTGAGTCACCATTAACACAAGCATCCACCCAGACAGCCTAATATAGTGACCAAACTGACCAAGGTGGACACATTTTTCACCCTGTCCGCACCCCCTCAAAGTTTTGACACCGATAACCTGTTGCTCAAACCCTCGTAACTTCCTCTGCGTGAGGCTCGCTGATGTAAAAATCGTTCGATATCTTCCCTCAACAAAAAGGCACAGTTCCTCGCGAGGCCCTGCAGCCACACGGGCTCACGGAGATCCTTTGTCTTTGGCGCATGGATGGAGAGTTTGAGCTGTGTCGTTGGAAAAGTATGTCAGAGTGGACCTGTCCTAATGCGCAAGCGGTCCTCGGCCCGACCGTAACTAACAGGCCAGCCAACTGCGGCCCACGTCCGCCGGGGGAGACTGTGCGCACTGAGATGTGACCTGCCAAGTGTCGACAAGGCCTAGTTGGTTTTGGCACAGGGACAGCGGACGGACATCATTTTTGCAATATTTTCCGATGCATTTTCAAATATAATATGTTTATGAAATGCGGGCCGGTCTGTGATTTTGGACTTAACGGCCTGCAGGCCGTGAAGTCCAAACTCACAGACCGGCCAGCATAAAACAGAAATGTGACACGTTATTAAGGTCAGTGTTGCAGAATGCACTCACAAACGCCGACGCATTCATTTGTTATGACGTGAATTAAAAAATTAGGACACTTCAGCGTGTAACAATGTTGTTGAAAAAAAACAAACCACTCTATTCAGCTCATTCAAGATGTGCTGCGCCCGGATATGCGACAATGCCGAATACCCGAACGCAGCACGTCTGGAATGTGTAAAAAAAAAACAAAAAAAAACCAAACAAGCACATTACATTCATAATAAATTCAGCCTTTGTCTATTGTTATCAAACGTCATTCTGTTTCTCACCATTTTTATGCTTACGACACAGAGCTGTAAGCCTGTGCCCAACGCAAACATGTTAGTCAGATGTTCAAGTCTTTAGAGTCCTGTGTCACAGACGTTTAGAACTGCACCAGAAGCAGGAAACAATTTGCAAATGAATAGTGACAAAACTGAGGCCTTTAAGATTTTCTTGTTCTACCTGCATTGATCTCCCAGACTCGATCAGTGTTGGTCAGAACAGTATCCCCTTTTCTGAGTCCGCCCGTAATCTTGGTGTTATCTTTGACAATAGGCTGACCATGCGAGAGCATGTCAACAAGATTTGCCGATGTTTCTTCTTTGAATTGAGGAAGACACCTTCTCACTACTGAAGCAACGCTTGTTACCTCCCTTGTTTTTTCCCCGCATTGATTTTTGTAATTCCCTTTTGGCTGGTGTTCCTCCGAATCTTCTTGATAAACTTCAAAGAGTTATGAACTGCTCTGCCCGACTAATTTACAGAGTACCGAAACGTGAGCACATAAGACCCTTACTTGTTGACCTGCACTGGCTGCCTGTATCTCAAAGAATTATTGACAAGGTTTCTGTTATTTGTTACAATACTATTACCGATTCTGCTCCCCCCATATTTGTCCGACCTGCTTCATATTTACACGCCTTCAAGATCCCTCCATTCAGCATCAGACCCGCGTATTTTCTGGGTTCCTAGGCGAAAGAAGTCTAGCCAGGGCCAGCGTGTTTTTTCTTATTTCGGTCCAGTCACCCGGAACGACCTTTCAGCCCATCTCAGACATGCTCCAACTCGGCTTTCAAATCAGTGCTCAAGACCTCTCTTTTTTCTTCTGCGTATAGTTAGATGCATTTTCAGTGTGTTAGCAATCGTTGGCAGTAACTGTTCTTATATCGATGTGTACGTGTGCGAGTGCAAGCTTGTGATATGTGTCACTTTAGTTTTTGTAATATTTATTGTAGCTTTTACCTTCTTGTACTTTTTGTTCTGTGATTTTTGTTCTTGTAAAACGCTTAAAGCACCGTTCATTTGGAGGTTAAGCGCTATATAAATGTACATTATTATTATTATAAATAACAACGAGATTGTTCCCATGAGCTGAAAATCTGAACACCTGGATGAGCTATCAGGCGCAGACAGGTGGACAGCTTTAGAACGTGACCGCTTTGTACGGATGGCCGCATATAAGGGCACACATGATAATAGAGAATGTATTATATAAACCTAAAGACCCGTTTACCCTCAAGGCACTCTAGATCCCTTAGAAGACTTAGAGTAAACATAAACTGCAGGGGACTCGGCTGAGGCTGGGGTCACTCAGTCTGTTACGATCCAGTCTCTGGCTTAACCCTTTTCATCCTGCTTGAAATTAATTTGACTATGATAGTTCAAGGGTGGTGTCAGAACAGCGTGGCGCCTGAGCGCCAAGCTATTCTGGCGCCACCCTTGAACTAAAATGGTTGATCTAACTCCTAATCTGTAGTGTAGCCTTCATAGGACAATAAGCATTTTTTTCATCCGCCTCACGATGTAACGAGTTAAAAGACCCGACGGTCTCCTAGCAGATGAGATAAGCATGTCTGAAAGAGGCATAGATCCTCATGAGCCCCTGCAACTGCAGGGGCTCATGAAGATCTAATCCTCCTGAGGGTGAAACTAGATCACTCCGATTCCATCTTCATTATTATGATTGTACCTCCTTCGTCTAGTAACATAGACATAAATGTAGCTGATTGTCGCCTGCAAGAGGGATAGATCCTCATGAGCCCCTGCAGTCGCAGGGGCTCACGAGCATCTATGCCTTTTGCAGCGGGGAGACACCGCCCCGACTCTATCCGTCATTATGATTGTAGGCCCTTGGTCCGTGTGGACCCCTGCGACGCCCCAGCCAGCTCTGTCTTTAAAATCACTGGACGTTAAAATTGTCAGACAGCTCATTTCCTATGAAAGTAGGATGCTCACTGTATTATACCTTTGTACTAGCCGACATAAACAGGTCAAGAGAGGAGAGACGGACGGACGGACGAAGGCCTAAGAGGTGGGGTGGGGTGAGTTCGGGGGTGGGGGTAGGGGGTGGGGTGGGTGGGAGGGGTCTGGGGGGGGGGGTGGTAGGGGAAGGGGGAACCTACAAAAGTGAAGGGATGGGTAATAAGGTACTTGAAAAGTGTTTCAAGTGATTCGCAAGTGTTATGAAGGTCTTCGACAGCTTGATTTGGCAGCTAGATCGATCAAAACAAAAGTAAAACTTTTTTTTAAATTAAAAAAACATCAATACACATGCAGTGCGTATCGTGTGACTTGGGCCTGCATATGGTAAGGCGGAAAATTACAATAAAAGGAAATTATAACTACAAAAACAAACGAAACAAAAACCAACGACAACAAAACCAACAACACGTAAACAAGAAAACACCTCTAATAATTACCTTAATTAAATGAAGTTAATTGAATGAATTTCCTCGGAAGATCTGTCAGCCAAAATGAGTCCCCGTGCACTTGCATTAACCCCCTTCACTGCCGAGAAAGGTAAACGCGATCTAACTGCAAGAGGCATAGATCCTCATGAGCCCCCGCGACCGCGGGGGCTCATGAGGATCTATGCTTCTTTCTTGAGACCACTTTGTGCCCACGTTCTTTGGACAGTTGTGGCTTTAGACCGTTCAGCGAACACAGATGTCAGAAATAAAATATACGTACGTTGGCAGGGAAGGAGTTAATAATCCAAGCTATGCGAGAATCACATACGTCGCAGTGATACACTTTTTTTTTCTTTTTTTTTTTTTTTGCAGCAAGGCCACGCACTACCTGCAGACTGAACTTTCAAATTTCCATCTTTCATCACCTTCCCTGGCAGTGCGATTGACAAATTTGCTGCCAAAGATTCTTTCAACAGCGCTGCGGCACAGGACGGCTAAATAAATATTCCACTGCAAAAATTATGCGCAGTCGTTCACAGCAACATTTACACAATGGTGTGGCGCACTCCGCAAGAAATAGCCGAAGACCAACTTGTTTTGAGGTGTTTTTTAGGGTATCCAAAATGAAAACAAGGCAAATCTAAAGAGTTTAGGTAGTTGAACAATCTTACCGTTATGTAAAAAAAAAAATTATCGCAATTAGGAGATACAACGAATTAAAAATTGCAAAAACGGCATGTCAGTAGTGGCACATTTTGCTAGTCATACGCGGGAATTTTCTTGCTGTAACTCCGCCCATTCAACACTGTGTCAGCGTGACCTCACAGTCATGGAGACCGATTCTGAAGATGATCTGATGGAATATTCTCCATCATTACAACCCACGGAGTCTTTTGAGGTAAGCAAACATTTTCTTTGCTCCCCTGAGTTTGCATTATAAAAATATAGGTATTTAAAAGCGTATATGAGTTTTAAACTTGCCGGTTTTCAGTGATGGCTAAGTAGGTCAGAAGCAGACGCTGTCGGCTACAGGTCAAGACAATGTTATACATGCATCTCAGTTTTTCTCTCAATGGCGTGTTTCTGTATTTTGATTAGAGAGAGAGCAGGAAAGGTGACACTTTGCAACATTTCTTCAGTGGGTTGATTATTTCAATATAATAAATATTCGAAAGTGTCCAGCAGATTCCTTGCTAACGACGCAAGAGCACTCTTACACATGATACTACATGCCTTTGTGGCACTGCCCTGCGCACAGTTCTACAGCGCTGGCAAAACTTAAAATTGTATGGCAAGCTGATGCTGACAAAAGCGTTGAAGTTATTAATTTGCGGTTTTTAACAGTTTTAAGGGTATAATATCAAACTGGTGTACTAATACCACCCATGTTGTCGTCTTTGTACAAGTTTTGAGTGTTATAATTCAGAATGATTCAGTTTGATTACCATTTGATATGAATTGTTGCAGGAACCAAATGAAGTTGCTGCTTACGAGGCAGACGAAGACGAAGTGTGTGTCATCTGCAGGAAAGGTTTTTTAAAAAAGGAAAACGTGACGCTTACACAAAAAGGATGCGATTCCATAAACAAAGCCAGTAAGCAGAGGAAAGAAGACATCCACACGATTCCTGGAGATCTCGTGCACGCTGCTTGCAGACAAACATTCACAAACAAACACTATGTGAAAAAAGCTATGAGAAAGCTGAAGAAGTCACCATCACCTCGAAAACGCAGGTTGTCTGGACTTAACATAGCTTCTGGCACCAGTGGAAGAGAGCAAAGTGCTTGATAGTGACAATGGAAGCGAACCAAAGAGAAGAGATCAAGGATGATCACTATCAATGACACAATAGGGTACTTTGGACCATCCTCAGTACCTCAAGGCTTTGTCAGTTTTGCAGCAAGAGAGAACCAGTGAAAGATCAGTGCAGTCATAGTTGTTGCGCCACGGGACATTTCACATGCAAAGAGCTGTCGCTCGAAGCATTGTCTGTGTGATGCACGGTCTGGTTTGCAGCAGGCACTGGATCTCATTTTCGCGACCACAAGCACAGTTCTTCACATGCGTGTCAGGCAAAGGCCAACGAATGCCAGCGACAGAACTTCGTTTGCGGGTACCACCTCCTTATGGATGCAGCAGCTTAACTCTCTCACTTACTCGCAAGGACGCAGTCGAGCTGACCATGGATCACTCGTTTCACCAAGACACAGCCAAGCTGCCTTCATTGAATTAGTCCGTACTCAAGTGAGGAAGCTGCAACTGATGAACAGCGCGATCAGCCAATCCAGGTTTTGGAGTGTGCAATGCCAGCGGCCTCAACATCCACAATGCCCATGTCATTCGATGACCATGATGAAGACACGGGTCTCTCAATCGAAGCACAACCGACGACAGGAAACGAAGATCTCGATACTGCAGCCAGTTTCATTGATGCAAGTCTCAAAGGTGATGTGTCAACAGAGAATGAGGCTAAAGAAGCAATCAAAAGAATTACTGATCAGCTTCAGAAGCACAAGGCCGAACTGCTGAAATCCAGAACAAGCAAGCTGTGGCTGCAGTACCTGCACATGGTCGACATTTTGAAAATGTCTCTCAAAGCGGAACGAACAGGCAACTTTCCTCTGCACCTCCAGGGTGTTAAGGAAATGCTGCCATATTTTGCAGCAACAGGACATAATAACTACCTCAAGTGCGCTCGAATTTACTTGCAGCAGATGCTGGAGCTCAAGGAGACAAACAAGCATGTGTACGCAATGTTTATGGCTGGACACCACAGCATCCGACGCTCCGATCGGTATTGGGCAGGCCTGCCAACAGACCTACTCATAGAGCAAGTGCTGATGAAGAGTCTGAAGACAAGTGGAGGGTTGACAAGAGGATCTGGCTTGGGGGAAACAGAACGTCTGACATGGCTGTTGAGCATGCCTGCAAGTGCACATATTAACTCGGTCATGCAGGTCGTCACTGGGGTTGATTCAACTCAAGATGAAAGTCATAAAGATTGCAGCACAGCACGGCTAGAGAGGGACCACAGTGACACAAAGAAACTTGTTGACTATTTTATGAAGAGAAACCCCTTTACCAATGATACAAAACTTCGATGCATTGCCAGTGGGAGGGAGGCTGATGAAGCTGTGAATGCTGACAATGCCAAAGAACTGGGCCAAATCATGGTTGACAAGATGTTGGGCTCATCCCTTGCAGACATCAAGCTGAAAAAGGCAGATCAGGTCATCACAATGGCTACAAAGTCAGCTGTGAGAAGTAAAGGGGAACAAATCACAGTAGACCCAAACCTTCTCTTCCAACGACTTGTGAAGGTGGCACAGGTAAATCCCGAGCAGCTACCACAGTGCTTTGAATACGAACTTACAAATACACCGACAGCATTGTTTGACACAAGTGGTCTACCTCGAGAAGCTCGAAAGGGGGAACTAGCAAAGTTTCTCTTCAAAGCAACCAAGCAAGAATCAGTCCATGTACTGCCAGAGAAAGACCTTCAGCATGTTCTTGATGGAGGAGCCCTCCTGCATCGACTTCCATGGACCGGAAGCTCGACATATGCCCAGGTGATCAGCAGTTATGTAGAGTTCGTTCAGAGGCACTATGGCCGAGCAGTCGTCGTTTTTGATGGGTATGGCCAAGGTCATTCTACCAAAGATGTAACCCACCTGAGGAGACGATCCGGACGACAGACTTCATGTGACATTGTGTTTGAGCCAGACATGCTCGTCAGGGAATCTAGAGAGAGCTTCTTGTCCAATGAAAGCAACAAAGGGAGATTTATTCAAGCGCTTGCAGGAGCTCTCCAAGACAAAGAGATTAGCGTGGTCGAGGCAACTGCAGACGCGGACTGCAGCATCATCAAAACAACGTTGGAGTGTGCACTTCAGTGTCCAACAGTTCTGATTGGCCAAGACACCGATTTGCTGGTGATGCTGCTCGCGCACACAAGACCATTCCACAGCAAGATCTACATGTTCAATGGAGATCACACATGGGACATTAAGGCTGCTCAAGATCAGATAGTTAAAGAAACAGGCAGCCCGAACATCTGCAAACTGCTGCTTTTTGGGCATGCGTTTGGTGGGTGTGACACCACAAGCAGCGTTTTTTCCATAGGAAAAGGAACTTTGGTGCACACCCTCTTCCAGTCATCAAGATTCAGGCAACTAGGAGAAGTCTTTCTTGACTCCCGAAGCACTCATGATGACGTTGCAGATGCAGGCGAGAAGGCGCTGGTGTACTTGTACACAAAGGCCAAGCAGGAATGTGGCTTGAACAGCCTTCGTCACATGAAGTACATGCAAAAGTTGTCCACTGCTTCCTGCTCCATCGAGCCGAAATACCTTCCACCAACACAAGCAGCTGCCCAGTTCCACTCCATGCAGGTATACTTTCAGGTTCAAGAGTGGCTTGGTCTGTCAACTAATCGAGACCCACTGGAATGGGGCTGGAACATCAGAGATGGCCTTATGGTTCCAGTGTACACCAACGCTGAGGCTGCACCAGACCATCTTCTAAACCTTGTGCGTTGCAATTGCAGAACTGACTGTGCGTCAACCAGGTGTTCATGCCGACGACATGGATTGGTCTGCACTGTTGGATGTGGAGAATGCCGAGGTGAAAGCTGTTTAAACACCATGAAGTACACAGAAGAGGAAGAAGAAGAGGAAGAAGAAGAGGAAGAAGAAGAGAAAGAAGAAGAGGAAGAAGAAATAGAAGACATGGAAGACATGAATGACAATAGGGTTGAGATCTAACAGTCTGGCCCTATCACCCGCGCTGTATTATGTTTTTGTTTTCGTGTAATGAAGCGTTTTCTAGTGCTGATTCCAGCACAGCACGGCTAGGTCTAGATCTACGTAATAAATGCTCAATAACTCTGTTTTCCGATAATTTATTTTTCTACATAATTCAGATGTGATGGAGGGAATTATTATCTTTCCGATGCACTAAAAACTATTTTGGATACCCAAAAAAACAAAACGAAGCATTTTGCGGCAAGCTGGTACCGGACTAAAAGAACAACACAAGCGCTGACAACCTTAATGAACTAGGTCAACACCCCTCCTGTCACGGGGGTTAACACATACACACCCGACCAATACTTAAACCTAGTCACCTCCCTCAAGCTGAGACACAGCCGAAGCCAATCTCCCTCAGGAAGAGGAATACATGTGTATGAACACGAGCCCATGCACCTGCAGGTTCTCGTGTGAATCTATCTATTCCTCTTCGCATGTGGAATCCGTACGCCGAACTCCAAGCTACAAAAAAAAAAAAAAGAGGCCATGTTCAGGAACAACTGGAATCATTCGCAGCCAGCAAAAGGCATAGATTCTCATGTACCCCTGGGCATGCAGGGGTACATAAGACTCTATGCCTCTTGCACGAGGGAGAGGGTGGATTAACGCTGAGAAGTGAACGTGGTTTTCAACAAGTGACGTCCATCAACTAATCCAAGGTGGAATTTCAACAGTAACACTATCACTAACACCGCTGGCAGGGTTAGTCTGAGCTGGAACAGTGTCGACTGTGCGCCCTCTGATGTACAACTGAAGTCAGATAAGAGTGGGCCTGCTGCCGTTGTGTTCTCTGAGAAAGTAAACTGTACGTGGCCGAGACACCAGTGAGAGAAAAGATCACTCCGACTCATGTTAGCCCTTTTAGCCCCATGGTCCCATTTCTCAAAGTTGTAAGGTGTTGCCTAAGGACTATGTATCAGTTGCAGGAGATGGATTGACCATGATAATTCAAGGTCAGGCCATCTCCTGCTGTAGGGATCCGGGTTTAAAGGGGTTAGATAAAGTGGAAACCTCGTCGCCCTGACCTTTTAGGCACAGGCTGATTACTCTACAATACTGACGGGCACAAGAAATGCGACATTTTTGGAATCATCGGAAACACTTTCCAAAAATGTCGCATTTCTTTGCTCGTCAGTATATCTAGTGGAGAGCCTCCAAACTGTTCACAGATGCATACAAACAGCTAGTGGATGGCCGATTCAGAGCTTTGCCGTCAGGCTTTTGCAACTTTTTTTAACGTTTTTGTTTGAAGCAACGAAGAAACAATACTAAACATCTTTGAATTTTACACGATTGGTAGTCACCATTTTGCTCTGGATTCCAAACAAAATCATTCAAACACTTGCACAAAAATTGCATCTAATCACATACAATGGGCACACACTACAGACTTGCACAAGAAGCCACCCTCTCCTTCACCAAATAACAAAGACCATTAGTAAATACCTCGCGTACAAAGACAAACAACCTCCAAAACAAATTAAAGCAACCATGCAATTCCTTAGTTTGTTCCGTAGCGCGGATTGATTGTTCTGCCGCGTTTCGGGAAGATGCGCAGGTTTAAAAAAAAAGACCATGCATATATATTATGCTAGATTGCTACTGCCGTGTATCGAGGTGGATCTACAACTCTGTTGACACAAACCATTGTCGGCACAACTGTGCTAGCTATTAGCGGAGTCTGCAAAACTGTCATGCTGGGTAGAAATGCCAGCAAGTCTTCATGCAACATTTTCTTGGCACATAACATATCCAACTTGCTTTGAGAATACAGTAGAACCTTTCTCTAGCACAACCATTTTTGTAAGAAAAAGGTGGGCAGATGCTCTATCACAATATCTTGAACTAAAGGGCAAAATGTATCACTCGACATTAAAGACCATCGTTTAGGTGTCTATAGAGAGAGAGAGAGATATCACCTGTCATTAAAGACCATCATTTAGGTGGCTATAGCCACCTAAATGATGGTCTTTAATGACAGGTGATCTCACTCTCATAAGTGTGGTCACTCAAAACAAGTTCTGCCGCAATTTTCAGAATACAAGGAGATTGCCAAACCAATGACATAATTATGCCAGATGCAGTAATTCTAAGTTTCGCTTTCTTTGGAAGCTATTAACCCATTACCAGCCCTGACGCACTACATATGGAGATGGGTCGACCATGATAATTCAAGGGTAGTGCCAGATTAGCTTGGCGCCTATCGGCGCCAAGCTAATCTGGCATTACCCTTGAATTATCATGGTCGATCCATCTCCTGCAAATGGTGCAGAGTCATTAGATGACACCTCCAAAATTTGAGAAATACGGCCGTCGGGCTGAAAGAGTTAAGTTTGTATAGCTCGGTTGTGTGAAATATGAAAACAGCTAGGTTTGACGTCTGCTTTTGCTCCAACATTCTTTGATAAACAGCCAACTTCATCATGCACTGCATGCAAACAACAACAAGATGCAAACAACACTAAACGCAATGCTTCTATTCAAGTGGAGCACCACCCCCCCCCCCCCCACCCCCTCCCCCACCCCACCCCCCGGACAACTGCTCTCTGGGGAACTACCGCGAAGAAATGTTTCCGCCGATTCCAACGACGTCGCATTTCTTTCGCTCGCTCGTATATTTCCCAAACGGTCTGTCGCTGTCAGAAGGTTTCACTCCTGTATAATTCCTGGACCTGTGCTTAGCCCGTAAAGTGCCTGCTGACACAGACTGTGTTTTTGCAAAGCTTCGTTAATTCAAGACCCAAAAAACAACAACTAGATGTCCGACGGATTTAAAGTGTCGTCAGCAAGAGGCATAGATCCTCATGAGCCCCCGCAACTGCGGGGGCTCATGAGGAACTATACCTCTGCGCAGTTGGGTAGTGTTCAAATGTTCTCGGCACTGAACGGGTTGAAGGGGAAAAAAATTACTAACCCGCATACCGCATGTCCGACGCGCGCATGTCCGACGCATTAAATTTGTCCGGCTGTTTAGTGAACAAAAGGTCAAGACACTAATCCCACGATGGCCTGTCTCGGGTGGTGGACTAACACCAAGGACCATAGAGCTTCTTATTTTTGTTGACAATCATTCTTTGGAACAGGACTCCGATTGGTACATCAAGATGAATCGATCGCCAAAAACATCTGCAGCATGAGGCACAGATCCTCATGAGCCCATTCAGCCTGCAGGGGCTCATGAGGCTCTATGCCTCTTGCAGACGGCCTGTCTTGGATGCTCAGGGCCCCGCACGGGTGATGAGTTAATTAATGAAGGGATTACGAGGTACATGGAGTCATGTACACGTATGGAGTGTGACCTGTTGATAACAAGCCTAGGTCCTTGTCACTGGTCGGCACGTGTTCACATCCCTTTCATGTTCTCAACCAAATGACATCTTTTGAATGACTACTCGATATACGTGATGAGGCAGATGAATTGACCTAGCTGCAGTTTTCTATAAGGCGTTCGTGGTAGCACGCCAGAAGTCCGGGACTAACTCTAATTTGTAACTTAGGCAAAAGACACCAAGTCCATTTTTGTCCATAATCTCGCTGTTCACAAACTGGACTTACTCTCTTTTGCCTTAACAGAGCAGACGGATGTTCTGACAATTCACGAACACTTACCGTATCTGCTCCTGTCGATTTATCTTCTACATTCGACCACAGCAAGTCAAACGAACGCGCTAATTTAATCAGACATCATTTCTCTGACCGTCATCCAACAAAAAAAGTCGGACCTGTTCAACAGCATGTCTGTTGAAAGATCCTGGTAAATCAAAGTGGCACAGTCGCAAAGCGCCTGGATTAATCAATGTTCAAGTCGTACTCCATAGGCAATAGATTTCCCTGTCCTCCATAACCCGCCCGTCAGGGCCGTCTATTATCACTTTGGTGCCGTGGACGTTAAACCCTGAACTAACCAACCAACCAATCTGACCGCCATGGACAAGCCAACTTTCCCAGCTGGCGATGGCAGCGAAAGAGATAATGCGATAGTAAGGGCGCGGCTACACTGCATACACATGACTAACCCTTATCATTCGGAATAAACCAGTGTGTGAAATAAGCCTGGTTTGACTAAAATAGTTCAAGGGTAGTGTCAGAATAGCTTGGCGCCTCTTGGAGCCAAGCTATTCTGGCACCACCCTTGAACTAAAGCCATTGGTCTCGATCCTTATCTGTAAGTACAATAATGTAGCTTGCATATGGCAGTGTACAAATTTGAAGCTTTTAGCCTCAGTATGATCTGGGCTAAGTGAAATTTGCAAACCTTTAGCTGTATTCCACCTGTATCTGATACTTGATATTCCATTCAACACCGACACACTACAAAGAATAAGAATCGACCATAGTTCAAGGATGGCGCAAAACTCGCCTGGTGCTAAGGCATTCTGGCAACACCCTTGAACTATACATGCATGGTCCACTCATCTCCTGAATCGCGGTGGATTATTTCGGGAACAACTTCAGAATGGAAAAGTTGACCATGACGCTCAATGTGGCAACTTCTGCAAAGGAAACGTTAACCACCTGTACTTTAAAACATTCGAGACGTAGCGCATACGTATACGCGGCGCTACGCCGCGTATCCGTATGCGCAACGTCTCAAGTGTGTTAATACGAAATTAATGAAGGCCGCTCACGCTTGCTTTACTGACTTACAAATGTTCACGTGAATCCTTCAAATGCGTTAAAAATAACTGTCAAATATGTGATCCGCAGGCTGGAAAGGCTTGCTTGTGCTTGCAAACGCCAAACAGCTTAAATAAATACTTTAAATCTCTGCATAATGCTGTTGCAGTTGGTACACCGTGTACAGCATTTCCGTGCACTCAAAAACGTCGGAATAAATGTTTCTTAATTGTTTCTTGATCTCCCAAAAATACCACTGCAAACAGGTGTCCCGTTTGCACAGGCTGAAAAGGTTGCGTGTGCCGAAGTGAAAAAGCGGAAATATATCGCATTACAATACGCCTGCTCTCACTTTTTCCCTGCTGTAAAAAAGTTACTTGTTTGGTCACGAATATCAAAATGTAGTTCCAGTGGCACAGGCGTTTTTCTAAGCACGCACGCACGCACGCGCGCGCGCATACACACACACACACTTTTTTTTTCTCTCTCTCCCCTCGTACGGCAGTGTAGCGCAAAACCGCGATGTGAAAGACAAATTGTTGCACCGTTGCCAAGGAATCCCCATGTGAATTCTGTGTATTTTCTGAGTATGTAGTATTGTATTCCCTGCCCTCAGATGCCGTGATCTGTCAAGTCGGCGCTAAGAAGAAAATATCACATGGCTAAACAGCTCAACTAGCGCCCATAAAACTGGGCACACGTAATCCCGAAGTATAATCTGCTAGCCTAACCTGTCCACCTGATTCAAGTCTCAAATAATACCACGTTAGTTTTCGGTGAGGGTCATACAACCTCAGTTTGAGATATCACCCCACCCGGGTCTGCCCTGGGGGACTTGGGTGGGGTTAGGTATTTTTTAGTTCCCAGGGTCACCCTGGTCAGCCCCACAGGGTGGGTTTTTCTCTCTATTCTGGGGCATGTGTTTCTGTCTACCCTTTGTCCATTCACCTGAATTTGCCTTTTTAAAACTCTCCCTACCGTCTGCACTGCCTGTAGCTCTTGATATTGGATGTGTGTTGCTAAATGGTCTTAGCTTTATTTAGGCCCCATGTTGTAGGTTTATTTAACGTATTTGACCGGCTGGCGACATACATTCAATTTTCTGTTTAGTTTTTTTTCACAAGCAGTGCAGGCACGTCCTGAGAAAGCCTTGTTGCTGTCGGGACGTTAAGCAATGTACAATCAATCAGTTTGAGATATCAGTCGATCCACTCGTGACGACTGTGCTGGAAACAAGATGGGAGACGGCAAACAGAAAGATCGTTCTTAGACCGCTGGACCACTCTTAAGCAATGGCACTTGCTGATACATTACTAAGCACTAAGTGCTCTAATGACGTCAAGTCATGCTCAGTAGCCTCGACGAATACGATTCATCAAGCTCTGAGGACGTAATCGTCAAATCTGGGAGATATCCTAGGCATTTGTCACAGTTGTGGAGAGAGATCGACCATGATATTTCATGGGTGGTGTCAGAATAGCTTGGCGCCTTGAGGCGCCAAGCTATTCTGGCACCACCCTTGAAACATCATGGTCGATCCACATCCTGCCATAGCGTGTTAGGGCTCTATGGAATAAATGTGTGCTGTCCTGTGACTTGAGTGCGAACCGTTGGTTAAAAAGTAAAATCACATACCAGGACAGAAACAAACCAACGCCACACAAAGCAACATTAATAGAAGCAGCAAAAATTCGTAAACTGTCAGTGAACGAACAAGGCTGACTGGCTTGCACTCCAGGTTCATCTATCCCAGAGACACACCCTCCTCCGGCCTCCGCCGGGTGGTACTATATTGTTGGAGAGATGCGCACAGAGACATAGACTGCCTTGTCTTGGCGCCCCCTTGTTATCCAGGTTCCCATTGTTGTGAGAAGACAGCTCTGGTTGTTTTGCTACGTGACATTGTAGGGGGAATAGTGTACCAGATCTGGACAATGGCAGTCGACCCCCGACGCAAACAGAACAATTTGAATCCTGCTGGCAAGAAGCATGCACAGATACTCACGAGTCCTTGCAGACGCAGGCAGAAGAACCCATAACTCTTGCAGAATAACAAACCCTTTTAGTCACAATGTTGTACAGCACGATATGGCCCGACCATGATGATTCAAGGGTAGTGCCATATTAGCTTGGCGCCTGATGGCGCCAAACTAATCTGGCACTACCCTTGAATTATAATGGTCGATCCGTCTCCTGCAACTAGTACATAGCCCTCAGGTGACACCTCCAAAAGATGAACCCATAGTGCCAATGCACTACAGCTGGAGATGGATCGACCATGATAATTCAAGGGTAGTTAAAGATTAGCTTGGCGCCAAGCACTACCCTTGAATTATCATGGTCGGTCCATTTCCTGCAACTCGTACCCAGCCCTCAGGTGACACCTCCAACATTCGGGAAATGCGGCCTTGGGGTTAAATGGGTTAAGAGCAGGCTAGGTGCCTACGTGATCTCAAGCGGTAAAAAAAAAAAAAAGCTGGAAAGCGGCGATCTGAGGTGTCTACCCTATTAGCAAAAGGTCTTCGGACCGACGACGGCCGCAGCTGGCCTGTGCGCAGGGCCACCTGCGGCTGCCGTCGGCCGGAGGACCATCGCGCACTGGGAAGTCAATGAACAATGCAGTAGGAGCTTTCGCACCCATGTCGGAATCGATACGTGAGGCTTTGTAAAGTTCTACCCGAGCTACTGGTCGAAACACGGACCCTGCATAGTTAGACGTTTGCCTCTGCGGGTAGCCTGTAAAGAGATGTGAAAGGTCCATGCTAACCCTCTGGCTGTCGGTAGCCGTTTTTGTCGCGAGGATTCCTGAAGGAATCCTCACGACAAAAACCGCTACAGACAGCCAAAGGGCTGATTTCATTTCGCCCCAAACCACTCCCTTCCTCCTCTCCCCTCCCCCGACCGTGACAACGTCGCGTGAAAAAAAAAGTTGTGTCGATGTGTGCGGTCAAAATCCCACAGGCAACAACAGGTGTTTTTAGGACCACCCAAAACAGAAGGTGTAGGCAGGATCAATGTCCTCCATCTTGATAGTGATCTCAGAAAATATGTGTCCCACACAAAGGCAGAGCGACACAAGATCGGCAACAGAAACTAGACAGAGAAAAGATCGAGAATGACAGTGTAACCTGGAAATTATTATAATTTTATAACGCGAGGCCCTCAGTCAACGCAGACGGACATAGGCAGCTGCCATACGTCATAATCTGATGTGACACGCAGTCATAATCTGACGTCACAGGTATACTACGTGCGTGCATGACAGCGCAAATTAACGATCACACTCTGACCAATACAAGGCCTAAACCAATGCAGCAAAGGCACTTCAAAGTTTGAAATGGCGTTCCAAGTTTGAAAGATTAGATCTTCGGGCTTAACGCCGGGCAGGCTACAAAGGCAATCACACGGCGGTCTAACACTAACAGCAATCAAGGTTCTAGCTGCCTCTTGTCAATGTTCACCACACCCATTAGCATTACATTACCTAGTAACCCATTACATCCTGAGGCTGAATTTATTTTCAAGTTCGCTTATTGTCATATGAAGGCTACACTACATATTGGGAGATATATCAACCATTTTAGTTCAAGGGTGGTGCCAGAATAGCACGGCGCCTCAGGCGCCAAGCTATTCTGGCACCAGCCTTGAACTACCATAGTCAACCTTATTCAAAGCAATAGTGTCTCAGGAAGGAAAGGGTTAAAGGTATGTACTAGGCTTAACACCCGCGTCTACTTCACTCAAACTACCCGTGCTTACCCACTACCTTACCGGCCATTACCAGGTCTACCCGGTAATTACTGAACGCCCTTGCGGTCCCCGGAACCGATCTGCAAGGGACACAGATCCTCATGGACCCGCGCAGGCAGCAGGGGGGGGGGCTCATGAGGATCTATGTCTCTTGTTTGCGTAATTTACATTCGTCTTCCTTCCTCGGGTCGAGGTGGTCGGCGACAATGAAGAAAGACAAATTATGCGTGCTGGTCTGGGATTCACGACATTGGGGCTTCAATCAATTTGCGTGGTCTGTGATTTTGGATCTTACGGCCTCGACGCCGTAAGGCCAGCCCAGCAAACCAATTCGTTTTCCCTCTGTCATGTCGAGCAAAGAAAACGAGTGAGGGGTAAGTGCTTAAAGCTAAAGCAAGAAATTCCACAGTTTCTGCGCGAATGAGCTCCGATTTGGGGTTCATATCCTGATGTAAAGAGCGTGTTCATTTTTTTTTTTTGGCGTCATTTCTACATTTGACCAAAGGCTTTGACATCAAATGTGTACGTATACGATTTCGAAATCCCTCTGGATGTTTTTTGAAGTTCGTAAACTTTGTAAACTGTCAGATTTTACAAAGTATGCATACATACATTAATCCTTTACATCCTGAGGCTGATTTTTTTTTTTTTTTTACAATATGCTTACTGTCCCATGAAGGTTACATTACAGATTAGGAGATAGATCAACCATTTTCGTTCAAGGGTGGTGCCAGAATAGCTTGGCGCCTCACGCGCCAAGCTATTTTGGCATCACCCTTGAACTATCATAGTCAAATTTGTTTGTGATAGTGTATCACGATAAAAGGAATAATTTGGGATTCACATCCTGATGTAAACAGCTTGTTCGTTTTTGCGTCATTTTCACATAGACCAAAGGCTTCCACATCAAAAGCATAGAAACACGATTTCGAAATCCTTTGGGTGTTTCAAAGTTCGTATACTTTGTATATTGTCAGATTTTGAAAAGTATGTATAAATACACGATTAAGATACCAGGAGAAAAGGGTAGTATTTCCAAGAGAACATAAAGAACGCAAGTATCTGCACTGTCTCCTTTTTACTGAAGAAACTTCTTTTATCCTGAAACAAAAATATCGAAGACACTCATACACGGTCAACCTTTGTTTTCAAACGCGATGCACCTGTGTGTACGTACACAATAAAAAGCTGTAAGGTGGGGGGGGGAGGGGGGAGGGGGTAGCGAGGGGAGAGGGGGGAGAGAGAGAGAGAGAGAGGGGGGGGAGAGAGAGAGAGAGAGAGAGAGAGAGAGATTAATAAGAACATGTAATTATCCCTTCAGTCAGTCACCTGCAGCTGGTGATTTGTGCGGGAGATACGGCGGGAGGCACGCTGTCACACATGGACCGTCACAAAAACATCAAAGGCCAGTCGCTGGGGCTGCCTCGCCTCGAGTCACAGTGTGACCCCATACAGCCATCACTCCACATACGTAAGCATGACCTCATGCGTGTTTAAAGCACGCAACGCACGATAACCCAACACAAAGAACATCCAAGGGAAGCAAATCCTGCCGTAAATAATGTGTGGTCACGAAGGGACAGAGAAAGTCAAAGCATCAAACGACCTTAGCGGATATATAGAGGCACCGTGGCATGACGGAGAATGCCCGTCCAGGGAAAACTGACGGTTTTTTTTTTTTTTTTTTTTTTTTTTTGGGGGGGGGGGGGGGGGGGGGGGGGGGAGGTCGGGGGGGGGGGGGGGGGGGCCTGAGCATGCTGCTAGCATGGAGTGGATGCGCATTACAAGTGGACATCATTATCATTATCAGCTTGTTCAACAGCACGTCCGCAGAATCGAAGTGGCACAGTTGCAGTGCCCCTGAAATTATCAGTGTTAATAGGGTCCGAAATAGCTCAGGCGATTAAGCGTCAGAGCAGGAGAGCGAAGGGAATAGCCGAGTCGTGGGTTCGAATCCCCGTCCTGGCCCCGGTAGCTGGACTCGCAATCCAGGGGGAAAAGACGGGCTTGTTTAATAAGCATGTCCGTTGAAAGGTCCTGGTAAATCAATGTGGCACTGTTGGAGTGCGCCTGAGTTTATCAGTGTTCAGGTCGTACTCAATAGGCAATAGATTTCCCTGTCCCCAACCCCATAACCCGCCCGTCAGGGCCGTGCATTATCACTTCGGTGCCGTGGACGTTAAACGGCACGAACTAACCAACTAAACAATCAGTGTTAATGTCGTACTCCATAGGCAATAGATTTCCCTGTCCCCCATAACCCGCCCGTCAAGGCCGTCATTTATCACTTCGGTGCCGTGGACGTTAAACCGCAAACTAACCAACCCACCGACGGAGAAGTGCCAGAATAGCTTGGCGCCTTCAGGTTTCATGCTATTAAGGCAGCACCCTTGAACTATCAAGTTCAATCTGTCCCTCAGAAGGCAACTCTGATCAGATCTAATGTAATCAGATCTGAATAGACCATAATAGTTCAAGGGTGGCGAAAGAATAGATCGACGCCTTCAGGTTCAAGTTAATCTGTCCCTCGGAAAAAACAACTCCATCACTGTGCTTGTAAAATGTTGACAATAAAATTAATGTATTGATGCACACATACCGTGAAGTCCAATCCTCATCAATCCATTTAATCTGCAAATCATTGATCCTCATGACCCCGTGCTTCCGCAGGGGTCATGAGAATATATGTCTCTCGCTGATTGAGATCTATGCCTCAAACTGTTACGCTATCCGGGGCTAACTGTAGGGCAGAGTGACTGAGGTCATAAAACAAGCCTTGTGGCTATATCGCTCTCCTGATCAATGATGGCGACACGTAGCCCATCAAGCGGCCCCCATCAGTTCAAAGTTGAGGTCTTGAGGACACTTTAGGTGAGAAATGCTGAAGGTATAATCGTACTTTCTCTGACGATGCACGAGTTTGCAAAAGAATAAAATATACGTATGAAAAATAAAGATTGAAAGTTGAATACCAAACTAAAGACGGCCTCATATCTTGAGGTCAAGGATGAGAACTTTGATCAGCTTTTTCGAAAATAACGCAGACACCATAATAATTATATGTAAACTGGTAGAAGATTTTTTTAAAAAGTAGACATGTATGAAATGTCAACATGACGTTCATGGGTCTAAGGTATACTAAAAAGCAAAGGAAATGTGACAATTTTGGAATCATCGGAAACATTAGTGTTTTCGATGATTCCAAAAATGGTGCATTTCTGTTGCTCGTCAGTACTTTATCAGCAAGCGTCTTGTTCGTGCTGCATACTGAGCAAAGTTCGCGTTCTGAATACGCATTCCTGAAAAAAAGTTTTGTTGAGTTCTCAAATCGCATTCCGGCAGTTACTCTGGAAGCCAGACAATAGCCAGAGCTGTTCACGGAAGCCACAGAAGCGAGAGGTACATCGTAAGGACAGCCATGTCACGTCGGGGATTAACACGAGTTCTGACACTCTTCTTTATGGCCCGTGAAAACGTTCCAGACAGACCTGAGGCCAAAAGCCACGAACTCCCTCTAACAGCTTTCTGTATATATCTGCAAGCGGCACAGATTCTCAGGAGCCCATGCAGTCGCAGGTGTTCGAGAGAATCTATTCCACTAGCTAGCGAGGATTAGCCATGTAAATGTCCGAACTTCGGACGGAGGAGATGTTGTAACTGGGGGATTAACGTATGGCTATGATGGGCCTGTGCGCACTTAAACCATTCCTTTCTTATCTGTCAACGCCATTCCAGAACAAACGTTTGGCACGCCATGTCGACAAGAAACAGGCCTTTACGAGGTCTAAACGGACCAGTCCTACGTCATGACCGCCAGGCAAACACCACTTAAATATCATAATGCAAGGTGCCAATTCCAGCATCAACATAACCACCTCGCCACTTATTGTGTCTACTCGGATCAAGGCACAGTTACTTTCCTTTCTCCAAGGATTAAAACAATGATGGCTCATGGTCATGGTAGAAAAATGGTGCAGCCATGAGATCACTACCAGCAGGAGGCGTAGATTCTCATCAGAAGGCATTTTGTAGTGGGAAGGTTCGATTCCTTTGCTCAATCAAGTGGTCCATTATGCTTGCTCTCCTGGCGAGAACTTCTACACAAAACTCGACAAAAAGACTTTAGCGGTAGAAACCGTCCGACTGCAAGAGGCATAGATCCTCATGGGCCCCTGCATACGCTGGGGCTCATGAGGATCTCTATTCCTCTTGCTGGCCAAATGTGCATCGTGTTCCTTCACTATACCGATTGGTCACTGGATAGCGATTTCAAGACTAATGGTCTGTTGCAATATACGTCTTCAGCTTAGACAAAGCAGATATGAACGCTCCTGTTTCAAGTTTGCCGTTGTTTATATTCTGGAAGTGAACGGTCTCGCATGTAGTGGTGGTGTGTGCACGATTGTTTTGAAAACACGACCAGCACCTGTGGACAGATGCATGGAGTGAGCTTAGTCCTGCGCCAGCGGCTAAGCAAGGTGCTCCGCTGCTTAGTAGCTGGCGCTCGACGAAAGTCACTCATGCAACTGTTAAAGGCGTAGGAAGATTATTAGGGCGGGGTGGGTGGGGGGCAACTGCCTAATACGGCAAATGGCAGGGGAGTCCAACCAAACCACACCACAAGAGTTCAGAACACGCTGCACTACATTGCAAATTTAACCCCCTCACTGCACTGCCAACAGGCGCATATTGTGTTTTATTTCTCAAATCTTTAAGATTTAATCTTTGTTAACGCATTGTGTCCCAGGTACCAGACCCCACATCTTGGAGTTGTCCTCGGAGGACTGCATTACAATTCAGTAGACAGACCGACCATGATAGTTAAAGGGTGGTGCCAGAATAGCTTGGCGCCTATAGGCGCCAAGCTATTCTGGCACCACCCTTCAACTATCATGGTCGAGCCATGTCTGGCTGTGGTGTGCCAGGACTGAATGAGTTAAGATCCAGCGTCAAGGAGCCCCCATCCGTCACAAATTAAGATGGATGCAAAGTGGTTTCAACAAGAGGAACATAGATCCATGATCTGCTTAGCTGCAAGAGAACAAACCCACACGAACTCCCCCCTGCAGTCCTATGCTCTTGGTGCTTATTTTGAACAAATTTACATCCGAGTTCTTCTCGTGATTGTCGGTAAGTGTGCAGTCGATTCCGACGCGCAATCTGTGATCACTGGCCGCTGGCAGCGAAGGGGTTAAGGTGTTCAATACATTGTGTCCACTGGAAAAATAATATGTAACGAGATAAATAATAATAAATAAATCAGCGCATTAAATAGGCGTTTTATCCCAAATGAAAATCGGCTCAAAGCCCCGCCGCGAACTGAACCCAACAAGCACGCTCACATGGATCACGCGCATTCACTCACACACTGTACATTAACACAGAACATTCACGTGGTGCTATGGGCATGCTCAAGCGATCTACTGATATTTTTGGAAATTTAAATCGTTTACATTTGAAATTTTATTAAGTGGGCTGAGGTTGATGTACCATAGTCGTGGGGGGTGAAGAGCCGGAGTACCCGGAGAAAGAACCCCCGAAGGTCCGCTCGAATTAACGGCGACACTAGAGGAAAAAAGTCCGACGCCGAAACCGGGTATCGAATCTCGCACCTCTAGCCTTGGTGGCAGGCGCTTCTACCGCTGCGCCACGGTCCGCCCCATGTGAGATACATGTATGGCCATACTGTGCCATGTTCACATGATGGTTGGTTGGTTTGGGGTTTAACGTCCACGGCACCGAAGTGATAATGGACGGCCCTGACGGGCGGGTTCATTATGGGGGACAGGGAAATCTATTTCATATGGAGTACGACCTGAACACTGAAGAATTCAGGCGCACTGCAACTGTGGCACTTTGATTTACCAGGACCTTTCATAGGACATGCTATGGAACAAGCGCGTCCTTTTTCCCTGGATTGTGTTCACATGAGGTACGGCCAATGTGCCCATCCTCGCATTCCCGTGCATACGCGCCTAAGCATGTTGGCACCAAGCTATTCGGACTCCACCCTTGAACTATCATGGTCGATCCACATCCTGCCATTGCTTGATTGATTGATTGTACATTGCTTAACGTCCCGACAGCAACAAGGCTTTCTCAGGACGTGCCTGCACTGCTTTTGAAAAAAAATAATAAACAGAACATTGAATGTGTGTCGCCAGCCGGTCAAATACATTAAATAAACCTAACACATGGGGCCTAAATAAAGCCAAGACCATCCAGCAACACACATCCAATATCAAGAGCTACAGGCAGTGCAGACAGTAGGGAGAGTTTTTAAAAAGGCAAATACAGGTGAATGGACAAAGGGTAGACAGAAACACATGCCCCAGAATAGAGAGAAAAACCCACCCTGTGGGGCTGACCAGGGTGACCCTGGGAACTAAAAAATACCTAACCCCACCCAAGTCCCCCAGGGCAGACCCGGGTGGGGACCCTGCCATTGCATGGGTTAATGAGCTATGGTAGGTCCTTAAAGACATGCTGCATGCGACAGGTTGACAATAAATGTAGTTTAAATTTGGCGTGTTATGTTGCCAGTTGATGGCATCCCCCTTCTGTTGTTTACATCTCTGGGTCGTTCACTGTTGTGGAGAACGGTTAGGTCTGTAATGATACAAATCTCTGGTGCATCAACCAGACGCGGTCACTGTCTAACGTGCAGACTGTCGGGAAGTTGTGTGTTCTGAATACGGAGAGGGCTTTACCACGCACAGATATACCGTCGTTTGCACAAAAACAAACGCAACACTCACAACACACACAACTCACACACACCCACGCACCCTGATTAAGAGCCTCTTCTTAACCCCCTTGACTGCCGAGAAAAAAGTGAACACGATCCAACTGCAAGAGACATAGATCCTCAGGGGCCCCCGCGACTGCGGGGGCTCATGAGGATCTTTTCCTCTTTGCTGAGACCAATTTGTATCCATGTTCCTTTAACGGTGTCGGCTTTGGTCGTTGGATGAACCTGGATTTCAGAAACGAAAATGTACCACAGTGTACGTACAATGGCAGGGAAGGGGTTAACAGTGCACGCCCAATAACAATGTATTCTTCGTCGGAATCGGCGATACTTCATTTACACACTCGTTTGACACAGTGAACGAGTGACATTATTCGGGCGCATGTCGGGATGACATCTTTTCGCATAAGCGTGGGTGATAAAAAAAAAAAAAAAGGCTAAAGGGTCTTTAACTTCAAAAATAAAGTCCATTAAAAGCCATCAGCTACACTAAGGTTCCCTCTCGATCAAATCAGCGACGTATTACCCAATAAAACAAATCTTCTCTTTATCCAAACTGCACATCTCTAAACCCCATTTCTAAAAGCGGGTCAGTTTCCCATTCATATTCTGCCATCTGCAAGAGACATAGATCCTCATGAGCGCCTGCTGAAGCAGGCGCTCATGAGGATCTATGTCTCTTGCTGACATCGGCCATTCCTTACATTGAGGATATTATGTGAGGTTTTGCCTCAAAAGGCAAAGTCACCTCAGGGAGTTTTCCCGCTTTTAGACATGCTTTTTAAGTTTATTATGGGTTATGAAATTTCACGTTCGACTGCACCTATCCTGTGAAATCAGCCCGCTAAAAGCCATCATCTGGGCAAAGCTTGCGACAAACAAAACGTAAAGTGCGCCTAAATTAGAGTGTACAATTATTAATCTTACGCATAAAACAAAGTAAAGTAAGTCACGAGGCGAATACAGTGAGTATACCCTGTCAACGTCAAAAGCCAGGAAGACTTTTTTGTGAAAAGCGAAATTTTCATTAAATTACAATGGCAATCTTGCTTTTCATAATGGACTTACCTTCGCAGGGCAGAAAAAGGGCCTAGCAATAATTGACAACTTCACGTCCATAAAGATCTTGCGAGATTAGAAGCTTTCAATCCATTTGTTCCATCCGGCCTTTAATCCTTTTCATCCTGATACACCCATTGCTTGAAATGAATTTGATAGTTCGAGGGTGGTGCCAGAATAGCTTGGCGCCTCTGGCGCCAAGCTATTCTGGCACCACCCTTGAACTAAAACAGTTGATCTATCTCCTAATCTGTAATGTAGCCTTCATAGGACAACTAGCAAATTTTACGAAATCAGACGGCTCAGGATTTAATGGGTTCATTGAGAATCGCACGCCTAAAAACCTGTGCCAACAGGAATTGTAGAATGACAGGCGGGGCCAAATATTCGTTTGTTTAGTTCAGCACTGACAAATACTGCAGGAGACAGAGCGACCATGATAGTTCAAGGGTGGTGCCATGCAGAATAGCTTGGCGCCTACAGGCGCCAAGCTATTCTGGCACCACCTATGAACTATCATGGTCGATACGTATCCTGGACGCGTACGGAAATTAGTGACGGCCACCTAATTTCGGAATTTCGACATCACGGCTCTGCGCAGCTAACCCAGATGACATCTAGGAAAAAGATGGGCACTGTCACCTACCTCAGGCAGCCAGAGGCATAGATTTTAACCCCTTCGCTGCAAGTGATCACGAAGTGCGCGTCTGAAATCACTTCACACAGACGGACATTCGCTTGCAGAACACCGACTAAAATGGGACCGAAAATGTGTATAAAGAACGTAGGACTAGCAAGAGACATAAATCCTCATGAGGGTTTATGTCCCTTGCGTTGCAGCTGCGTACCGTTCGCCTTGCCCAGCAGTTAATGGGGTTAATATTTCAATGCGGATGCAGAACTCATGTCAATCTGTGCCTTTTGCATGGAAAAGGACTGAAACTTGCCGTCAGAAATCCACCTCTTATATAAGGACAGGGTTCTGGATACGCCGTAATCTAGCTAAATGTAAGGCTGAGCTTGAGCTGGAAAAAAAAAAAATGAAGTATGTGTGCACAATATTAACCCTGACACCCCCAGCTCAGGCCCAGCTCAGGTTCTTGAAATAAATGTCTAACAAGGCCAAAGCACTAGTTATTTCAACTTGAAAGCACGCTAACGAGGTGAATCCGTCTGCTGCGGTAGTTAAGAAAAGTGTATGACGGGGGAGGCAAGCAGTGTTCACCTCAGTGAGATGTGCCTTTCTAAACACCTCTAAATACAAAATTGAAAGCGGCCTTCTCAGGCAAAAAAGATTCTTAGCTCGTAATACTTCGTTCAAAAAATGTGTTTGATACAGATTACCATAATGCTGCACAAAAGGACTTTTGTTTAATCCCATGAAGTCTGAATGTCGCGGAATGAAAAATGTGTCTGCTCTTCTTCCACTTTGCTACGCAGGACAGTTCCCCCGTGGTCGAAAGGGCAAGACAAGCATTCATAACTTATTTTATTAGCGAATTTTAGCCCGCCGTGTTGAGGGCAATTTTAGCACTTAACATGTGTTTGGTTGTTTTAAAGTATCTTCACACACACACACACAAGCAAAATAAAGTGACACTCTCCGCACAGGTTCTTGGGAAAATAAACGTGCTAATAAGGCCGAAGTACGAGAAACAGCCACTAGGAAAAAAAGTTAATCCCGTCACGGCCGTGAACGTGGTTTAACTGCTTGATGCACAGATCCTCATGAGCCCCCGCGACTGCGGGGGCTCATAAGGATCTGTGCCTCTTGCTGAGACCGCTTTGTGCCCCATGCGCTCCGGACACGTGTGGCTTTTGGTCGTTCAGTGAACACAGATTTCAAAAACAAAATGTACGTCCGTTGGCAGGCAAGGGGTTAATCCAGGCACACACGGAGAAGTTGAAGGCAAACAACGGTACGCAGTAAGCAAACAAAATAGGTCGGATAAAAACGCTCGTAGAAACATGAAATTAAGAACAGGACGCGCCTATCATAATCCCCTGTGGAGTAGGACGCACAAAATGATTACTTGTGTGCTGGTCTGTGGTTTTGGACCTTACGGCTTTCAGCCGTAAGGACCAAAATCACAGCCCAGCACACATTTCTTTTTTCTGAGAGAGATAATTTGACACTCTGTGATTGACAGCGCCCTTCAGCCCTCTCAATTTGCCTAGTATTCGATACATTCATGCGCTTGTGTGCGGTGTGTGTGTGTGTGTGTGTGTGTGTGTGTGTGTGTGTGTGTGTGTGTGTGTGTGTGTAGGTGCGGTCGTTCGTTTCAAATGTGTGTGTGAGGTGTGTCCGAGTGCGTGTGCCCCCCCCCCCCCCCCCGAAAAAAATCCACAAATAGCAACTATTCAAGGAAGAAATCCAGACCAAAAAGGTGACGGCCAAGCGTGTAAAATGCAGAGGAATAACCCAAATAAATCACTTTTACACGCACCAATACGAAATGTAGTGCAATGTGTTCTTGTTTGCTTATTTTAAAAACGGGCTTTAACCCGAAATATCGATAAATTGTGTTGTAACTGTCTTTTCCAAGCGTGCCTCTTTCTTCGTTGGGTTATTATATTCAAGGAATACAACCTGAAACCAAGGACAAGATCGGCAGAAGAGGAGATCCCTTGAGCCTTTCCCGGATAGGCTTCATCTTCCCGAGCACAGCTTGTTAAAGGGCGATAATTGGCGGGATGAGTTGCGGGCCCTGTTTTGATGGAATCACGCAGTTGGGGTGGCTTAGATCTAATCTTGTGCTGGCCAGGGGCAAAGTAAGTGGCATTTATTTTTTTACATTTAGCCTGTTTGTTGTCTTTCTTTTTTCTGTCCCTCCAGCCCTTATTATTTCATTTGGTCGTTCGTCTGATAACGCTGTTGGTGCCTCCCTCCCTCCCCCCCCCCCCACAACCACCCCTTCTTTACAGTGCGAACATCGAAAGTAGCTACGCCAATGAAGTGCACGTCGAATACTTGTCTTGATCGAGGTCACGCTTACGCCGAACGACTCCTAACAGCAAACGAAAGCGAATTCGTGGAGGATAACCATGTGTACCATAAGCATAGACAACACTCCGAACATCTCCAAGAGACAAATTCTCATGAGCCCTCCGGGGTCATGAGGATCTATGCCTCTTGGAGATGTTCGGAGGGGTTCTCTATGCTTATAGCAGAAGTTGTTTATCCACTGTGACTTCGCTGTCGTTCGTTGTGGGGATTCGTTCGGCGTAAACGTAACCTCACAAACAACCTTTCATAAACAACGTCCGACATCTGCATGGTCGCCATGCAGTGATGATATACAATGCTCGCATGAGTTAACCCTTTGGCTGTCAGTACTCAGTAGCTCTTTTTGCGGAGGCAGTTCTTCCACAAATCCCACCGCGAGATGGCCTTCGTCGCCTGTTCGACGTTAAACCCTACCAACTACTCCCAGTCCAGGAATCACCTGGACCAAAAGCCCTACCGACAGCCAAGGGTCAACAACAATCAATCCATCTGAAGAGAAATCACAGATCTTCAGTCTAGCTGCAAGCTTTTATTATCACGTTCGTCTGTCGATTCAGGAAGTTACGGCTTTAACCTTTTGGCTGTCCGTAGCGGGTTTTGTCGCGATGATTCCTGCAGGAATCATCGCGACAAAACCCGCTACCGACAGCTAAAGGGTTAAGCGTTTAGGTCCAAAACCGCAGACAATCGAACGTATTCTCTGTAAAATTCCTAGAACATTGCGCTACCCTGAAAATTCGCCGTTGCTGTCTTCGCGAAGACATATCAGAACCTGGAATGTCCACCACACATTACAGGATCAACCACATGACTTCTTCGGGATGAGGAACATAGATGCATACATACATGCATATAATGATCTACTGTAGATAGACTAGTTCTGTCTGCAAGAGGCGTCATCTTCATGAGGGGCTATGCCTTCCGGCAGGTGAAAATCAGTTTGCTATTGGACTTTCCTTAAGGATTACCAGGATGTGGTCTTTCTACAAAATGCTTACATACTAGGCCCAAGCTTCCCCACGTTGTGACACGCAAAGGACTCATTCAATCTATGTGTAGCGTAATTCTCAGTACGATCTATGCTTCTTGCTGATGAAAGTAGGCTTGATGTTGGACTTTGCCTTTCAGGGTTACCAGAAAAGACATCATCCACCGAAACCTTGCATGCTAAGGTTGCACAGTTGAACCGCAGCAATAAGTAGCATGCAGAGTGACTTCGTGCCTAATCAGACATTAACCTGCCCCTTCCGTCTCCTAGAGACATAGATCCTCATGAGCCCCTGCAGGCGCAGGGGCTCATGAGGATCTATGTATCTTGCTGACTGAGATTAGTTCTGTTAACACATTCTGTATTTCCCACCGCAACAGTACTGGAAGTCCTGGGGATCCAATAAGACTTTCAAACACCACGCCTGATCCAGCCCCTCCACTGTGAATGAGACATGTGGCTGCAGGAGACATAGATTCTCATGACTCATGGAGTCGCAGGGGCTCATGAGGATCTATGCCTCTTGCTGATGACAACCGGTTCCCACCGTTCTTCAAAGTAATAAATGATTTCGGGTCAATTCTAAACAGTACAGGACTTAGACAAAGTATCGGTCTCACAAAGCCGTCTCAACCTGACACTTCAATTTGCAAAAAAACATAAATTCAAATAAGGAGCAGGGCCTCTTGAGAATCTATATGCCAACCGAGGTAAGTTTGGGATTTTACCTCACCTCGAGGAATTAAACTGTACTGAAGGACTTGAAGATCAAATAAAGCGCTCTCACCTGCCAAATAGCCACAGGATATCTCTGTGTGTACGTAGTGATAAGCTAACCTCACTAGGTTAGAGGTCAGAGCAGGTTTACCGTTCAAATATCGGTGAGGTTGGGTGGTGGGTGGATAAAATCCTGTCCCAAAATGTTAATGCCAAGCGCATCCAATGAGATAGATAGACAGACAGACAGACAGATAGATAGAACATTTACAATACACTGACGCTCGGAGCCAGCCAGAGGCACAAAACTACGGGCAGAAAAAAATCTTCGATTACTTCCACCTGTAGAGAAAGAGGTGTCACCTTGACGCTAGGACATTTCGGGCTGACGTCATAGTGCCAAAACGCCAGAATAGAAGTTGTTCGGACATCAGAAGTAGGTCAAAATTGCACGCGTTTCGACGGAAAAAAAAAGTGAGAAAAAAAAGCGGATCATAATCCACCTTTTTTTCGTCGAAACACAACATTTTGGACCTACTTGTGTCTTCCAGAGATCGTCTATTCGTGTCCCAGACCATGACAACTCACGGGTCGTGTCTAGTTAGATTAGTTATTTGGGTTTAACGCCGAGCAGGCAACTAAGGCCATCTCACGGCGCGTGTCTAGTTAGACTTTGGCAACTCCGGCACTAACTTTAGTTCACAGTGTGTGTCCCTGTGTGTGTGTGTGTGTGTGTGTGTGTGTGTGTGTGTGTGTGTGTGTGTGTGTGTGTGTGTGTGTGTGTGTGTGTGTGTGTGTGTGAGAGAGGGGGGGGGGGGGGGGGGGCAGGAAGAATTCGGACACTGCCGAACAGAAAGCTACTGGTAACACCCACAGCGGGTGAACTTGCCTTGAAAACATCAAATTGAACTGGACTGAGGGACCTGTACATCATTACTACCCTACACCTCCTATAAATACACCCATCGCCTCGTTACTGTGAAAACTGACGACTTAATTGGCAAGGGAGGACCGGTTTAGGCCCCCGGGCTGTGTCCATTTTAGTCTGCGTGCTGGGTCCAGACGACATCGTAGTTATTTCACATCAAGTGCCAAACAGAGACGGATTGACCACGAAAGCAGCTCCTACTAGTCCTATGTATTGCTTAACCCCAGCGTTTTTGCAGCCGTTCCTGTTCCAAACATATAACCCCCTTCTGCAGCCACAGGTACTGCAAACAGTACCATCATGCACACATTGCAAACAGTACCATCATGCACACATTGCAAACAGTACCATCATGCGGCTCACACTGAAAACAGTACCGGTGGCTCCATGCACAAGGGGGATAACCCGTTCAGCGCCGAAAAAATCTGAACCCAATTGCAAGAGGCAGTAATCCTCATGAGCCACCGAAGTTGCGGGGGCTCATGAGGATCTATGTGTCTTACTGACACCACTGTTAATCCATGTACTTAGGTAAGCTGGGGCATTTTGGTGTTGAATTCACAAAGAATGCAGAAACACAATCTGCGTCAACTGACACTGAACGGGTTAAGTAGTTTGCCCTCTGAAAATGTCCCACAATAACCAGAGGTCTCGAAAGGTGACATGAAAATCACGCATACTGTCGGCCTCGCGCCATCAATACATCTGTGATTTTTATTGCTGTGCTCCTCAAAGGTTTTATAACACAAGCCGTTTGGTACTGAAGGCAAAAAGATCTTTTGCCGTAACGTCTGGTTATAGTGGGACATTTCCAGAGGGCATACGACAAAGTGGGGTACGCTCGAAAAATTACACACACACACACACACACACACACACACACACACACACACACACCACACACACACACACACACACTCGGATGACTGAATAATCGTGGACAAACAAACACACCCGAGTGGCTGTCTGGACAGTATACATTAGACAGGGTCTATATCCGTATGATACGAACCAATCCTCTTGTCCTCCTCAACAACTTATCAGAAGCTGTTCGTGTACGTGTGTGGGAGTCCTTCGCAGTCTTTGTACGAGAATTCTGTACCCGCTAAACAAAAGGTCCTCGGGCCGACGTGAGCCGCAGTTGGCCCAGCGCGCAGGGCCCACCAGTGCGGTTCACGTCGGCCTACGGATCTTCTGCTCACTGATCCTCGCACCCCTCTTGTTAAGTGAATTCTTTGCCGCTACTTTCACGTGGTAGGATAGGCCCGGGCTTTTGTGCGCAGTGTATGTTGGAGAGAAGATTACGCGCCTTGATACTGAGTAGTGTCTGCTGCGACGCACTGGAGTACGCTTCAGGTTTCAATGAATTTGTGGAGACAATTCTTGCAGCGAATAGAACTACACTCATCCGCAAGAGACATAGATCTTCATGAGCCCCCGCAATTGCGGGGGGGGGGGGGGGAGGGGCTCATGAGGGTCTATGCCTCTTGCTGGTTATTTGCGGCATCCGTAATTACTAGCACAGAACGGGTCACGGACACGGGTTCTTTTCAAGACGGATGAAAGTTTCCACTTGAGGTGTCACCACTACATGATGAAATAAATGAAAGGAGTAAGCTTAACTCCTTCTACCCCAGCAAGATAAAGATCGACCATGCTAGTTCAAGGGTGATGCCAGAATAGCTTGGCGCCCACGGGCGCCAAGCTATTCTGGCATCACCCTTGAACTAGCATGGTCGATCTGTGTCCTGCACTGCAACGCTGTCTTCAGAGGACAACGGCAAACATTTAGTGATTTCGGTGATGGGGTAGAATGAGTTTTAAATAAAGAGTGGTATTTCGGAATTTTCTCATACGGCCTTAAAAGCAACGTGTTGATTATTGTTAGTGATACTTGTTCCCCCCCCCCCCCCCCTCCATACACGTACGGACGATGCTATGCAAAAATAACATTTGATGCCAAGCACACATCGTTTTATCGACTAGACGACGAAATAGGGCACACGGTTCTTGCAAGTTATAACCTGCGACCTTTAGGTACTCACGGGAATCTGTCTCTCATTTTTGCCAATCAGTGCTTCTCAGATCATTCAAGATGGGATCTCTGCGCGCAGAGAGGCCCATACGCCCTCCACCCCACCCATCAGTGGTCTTCCCAAGAGTTCTTTCCGATATAGTACCATGGTCTGGTTTGCAACAGATCACTCGTACGGTCACTACCCTTTCAAGTCTGCTCAAGTCTTGCAGATCGAAGGGGCTGAATGACAATGTTGCACACTGAGTGTGCGATCTGAACCTATCTCTCTTGCAGATAGAAGGAATTTGGACGGAAAACTATTATTGTGCCGCATGTTTCAAGACTGATTCCTATTTTGGCCTCTGGATTCATAGGGCTAGTGTTACCCCTGCAGGGCCTGGCCGGGCCCTAGCGAGCAAAGGTCGCGTGCGGTGACATTTAGCCGCCAATGGGAACAAAAGATTACCTGAGATGAAAAATCTTTGATGTCGGAACGCAGGCAGTTTGTTCAGGGGATGAGCATGGCGGGAAGACGCTGAGGTTGTTTTCGCTTATTTTTCCGTCAGCTTGTGCCGTGTGTGTGTGTGTGTGTGTGTGTGTGTGTGTGTGTGTGTGTGTGTGTGTGTGTGTGTGTGTGTGCACAATGTGTGCGTGTTCGTGTGTGCGCGCGCTGCGCGCACACACACACACACACGCCATGATGAGCCACTCATAATATAACGTTCAATGTTGTATCCATAAGACAAATAAAATAAAAAGAGTGAGTGTCTTTCCATATGCTATTTCACAAAACACGTATCTCAGATATATCTACCACTCACTAGTACAAGAAGCAAGCTAGGGAAATAAAAAGTAAAAAAATCACTGTCATCTCTTTCACACTCCTTAAACAGAAATGTCATTCAGATCAACACACACACACACACACACACACATACACGCGCGCGCGCGCGCGCACACACACACACACACACACGCTTTTTTAACCCCTTCAATGTCAACGAACGGAGACTGCGTTTCTAAAATATTTCCTAATTCAACGACAATGATTTCCAGCAGTCAACACAACATGCATACACAATATTTTTTTTTTAGCAAGAGGCATAGACCCTCATGAGCCCCCGCAACTGCAGGGGCTCATGAGGATCTATACATCTTGCAGCTGGATGTGTGTGCAAATGTTTCTCGGCAGTGAGAGGGTTGCAGAAGGCCAGAGTTGGGGCCAAGTTACACACACGGCTGTCGGGAAGCAACACACATACACCCCCGCTCGAGGGGGATTCACTGCAGACGACATCACCAAAGCAGGCATCTCACGGCGAATCATGGAATCAGCTGACAGTGATCACACTTCGCGATCTCAAACCCCACTTTGTCGTCTGCTTAAATTAACCCCCGAGCATGAATGACTAATGCTACCCATCTGCCAAGAGACAAATCCTGAAGAGCCCCCGCAGTCGCGGGGGCTCATGAGAATTTATGTCTCTTGTTAGTCCTGTGTTCTTTGTGACCACGTTAGGTCCCATTTCATGTGCGAGTCTTTCACACACATATCGGTCAGTGTACAGTGGTTTCAGTAGACGCGAAATCCGCGTCCACTGGCATTATTGGGTTTAAGTAAGGCCTTTTTCGCTTCTCGTGACTGCAATTATTTTTTATCTTTGTGATATCTGCGAAAGGAGAGGGCGGGAGGGGGGGGGGGGTTGAGGTAATCATGAAACGTGAAACTGAGCTGTATGACTATGCATCCGCCATTTTTCAACAGCAAAATACGTCGTCCTTCCCAAACAACGATCTCATCGAGATCACCATGAGACATAGAATCACATCAACCCCTG
Source organism: Semisulcospira habei (assembly GCA_036245525.1). Lineage (NCBI taxonomy): Eukaryota > Metazoa > Mollusca > Gastropoda > Semisulcospiridae > Semisulcospira > Semisulcospira habei. The sequence goes on from BTPG01000002.1 coordinate 154,680,733, forward strand.
CGATGTACGGAGCTCATGACAATCTTTGGCCTTGCTGTTGTCAAGTGTTAGGTGAGGGGGAAAGAGTGGAGATTCTGAAGAAAAGAAAAGTTAAACATTTACGGCTTTGCGTCTTTTTGCCACCACGAAGGTGATTTCAAAGACGGGGCACCGACTAGGGTCCGAACACAGTTTGCCCCCACCGGGGTTCGAACCCAAGACATTAACCCTTTTAGCCCCAAGGCCCCATTTCTCAAATTTTGGTGGTGTTGCCTAACGACTATCTATGTACCCGTTGCAGGAGATGGCTTGACCATGATAATTCAAGGGTAGTCTGGCACTACCCTTGAATTATTATGGTCAATCAATCTCCTGCTGTAGGGACTCGGGGCTAAATGGGTTAATATAATCGCGAGTCCGACGCTGTCACCTGAGCCACCGTGGTCCCCAATGTGGGTTTTTTTGGTGTTTTTTTTTCACAGCGCGAAGTGCGTCCGCCGCTCGCAAACGTCACGTATTTACCTTTTGCGCGCCTGTAGTTCAAACTTCAATGCCGAAGACGACACACTACAACACCTGTGGAAAAACATGCCTGCTAAACACGGTTCCACGGCATTCCGACGATACTCTTTCACCCCAAAAACACTCTGGGCGATAAAGTTGCTATATCCGCGGTATTTTCACAAACCGTGAGGCGCTGTCATTGAGAAATCGCCCCGGGAAGACAAAACAATTGCGAGTTCAAACTGACGCGGTTAAACAAGCAGGCGGCGCCACTGTCAGGGTCACAGGGAGGAAGCCGTTTGTCAGACGCGAGAGGGTCTAGGCATTTTATTAACCCCTTCGATGCCGAGTTAAAACTGAGCTCGACCCAACAGCAAGAGTCATAGATCTTCATGAGCCCCCGCAATTGCGGGGGCTCATGAAGATCTATGGCTCTTGAAGACGCAAGTTTGTGTCTGTGTTCTTTGGATGGCTGGGGGCTCGTTGGAGTTGAACTGACGATTTCAGAAACAAAAATCTGTGACCACTGGCAGTAAAACGGGTTAAAGTCGTTTAAAGCCCTTTGCACGCTAGAGAAGAACCCAACAGAAAGAAACACGCTTAGAAAAGCCAGCTACACCACAATTTATTAATATTTGGCGCTTTTTTATTTTTTTCAAAACAGACAAACAAGCATAGAATTCAGTCGCTATCTTGTCACAATTATCTTTTGCACACTGCGACTAAATATGTATGTACTCGTCCTTTCTGAGCGCGTTTCTTTCGTTGTTGGTAACTTTCTTTAAATAATTATGGATCGACCGTGATATCAGTAGGGTGGTACCAGACCCAGGCGCCAAGCCAGCTTTGCACTAACAACCCTCGAGCTATCACTGTCGACCTGTGTCTCCTGAACTGCGGTGTAGCCTTCAGAAAACCGATCCCAATTAAACTCCCTCATTGCTGGGAAAATGCGAGCATCACTAAACCGCAAGAGGCAAAGAACCTCACGAGTCCCCGCGACAGCGGGGGCTCATGATGTTCTTCGCCTCTTGCTTGGACTATTTTACCTCTGTGCTTCGTGGAGGGACGAGGCTATTATATGTCAATGTAGTTTCAAACGCACCATCTGTGTCCCCTTGACAGGTAGGGTCTGACGTTTCTTGTGTTATTTCCAAAAGTTGACGATTTTTGTTGTTGTTGTTGTTAGCGTACATGCGCTATGTGTGTTCCCTTAACAGGAAGGGGCAAAAGTTCATTGTTATTTCCAAAAGTTGACGCTTTTTGTGCTAGCGTATGTCTCCAAGACATCATAAACAGACTCAAACATGCAATGCATCGTCTGTTGAAATCGGTAATTGGAAAGTACTATATTTGGAAACTCGGTGATCTGGAAAGCATCAAATGACAGGACTAGCGCTTTACAGTGACTGTCCTTTCTGGCGTTGTGTGTGTGGGGATGTGTCAGTGTGTTTACTACTATGAAAGGTTCGACAACACACCACACCTAAAGCGCTCAACTGGCGGCGCTTCTTTACGCTCCGTTGATTCCTTTAACCCCCTTGACTGCCACAGAGGATACCGTTCGGTGGACAAGAGGCGTCTTATCCGTCGTGCAGGTTGGTCAGCAGCAGTCCAAAACGTCAAACGTTTAGGGCGTAACGTCTTTTGTCCACCACAAAGGTGGTTTCAAAGAAGGGGCACCGAAATAGGGCCTGAACAAATTCTGACCCTAGCTGGATTCGAACCCGGAACTTCTCGGACGGGAGTCGAACACACTACCACCGAGCCACCCAGCTCCACCAGTAGCAACCAAGAGGTTAATCTGTGGGATGCCTGGTGTTTTTCTTGTCCGCGAGAAGCACATGGAATCAGTGCCTCCATAGCCACACGCAGCCGGAGAACGTTCACATTAAAAACGGTGTTCATAAATTTCGTCATAACGAGCAAGCTTGCAACTTCAACACTTATTCAGCGAACGACCCCAATTTCCAAGAGGCATAGATCTTCGTGAGCCCCTGCATTCGCAGGGGCTCATGAAGATCTATGCCTCTTGCAGATTGGGGATTATATGCCACTTACTCTCAAGATATAGGCCTACAGCTTGTGCTGACGAGACGATCATAAGCGTTCAGTCTAGACACTGTTGTAACATCACTAAACTGACCGACCACACGTATATCACAAGCAACGAAACAAGTTACCTCCAGACACGTGTATCAATCGTAACACACATTAGTCCAGGCCACGCGACTAAGTAAACGACACGATAACAGCTTATAATATAATCTGATTGACCCCGAACAATAATGATCATAAGTAACTTACCTATTTACATGTAGCGGTTATATCGTCTTGATCAACTGTGAAGGCGTATTCCGTCAAGTACATGAAACAAATGTAACAGAAGTCTGAATGAAGAATTAAGCACAAATGTTGGTGCCCAGTCCAAGATGGCATCTAGAACATCGTGCAAAAAACACGTGAAGCTCTGCAAAACTACAAAAACACGATCTGCATTGGTTCTCGCGCTCCGTATTGAGTCAAGACCTGCAGGTCTGCTTGCTATGTTGGATTGCAAGCCAGTGTCACTGAGAGTCTGTGCACAAACAAGTGTGTGAAAACAACGATACACTGGTCAAAATGCAGCATGAACATGCGGCATTAAGCCGAAAAGCTTCCTCACTCGGTCATGTACATTAGCATCGGAGTTGATACACAACAAACCAATTACACCACACACAACGTACATCCAGGAGACATAGTCTTCCCTGATACATCCAGTGCAATTTGCGCTCAATGGCACAAACACAGACTACGTAATCCGTGCTTACGCGCCTGTATCAGAAGATTCTGAACACAAAACGAAAGTTTCAGTGTCCACCGCAGCAACTGTCTCTGCTGCAACGTTACGTCAGTCACATCAGAAGCAGAATTAATCCAAGAAACGATATCCTCAATAACACGCCAACATCGACACTGGCTGCGACAAAATCGATTAACACAAACAAAATGTTTTCTGTCCACAAACAAAATGCTTTGTTTTCCTCTATCGTAGAGTGTATCCAAATCCACAGAAATACCAAAAGTCTCTGTCCCCCACCACTGGTACAGTATCAAGGAGCAGGTCCCTGCACGACGGTTTTTGCACCTGAGGGTGGAAAGTCTCCCTTAGTACTGAAGCCTCGAGTAACACCTGACGAAGTTTCTTGCCCGCTTACTCTCTCCTCTCTCTCTCTCTCCCGAGTATCACGCTGAAACGCACACAACCTAGCCCGTCTGAGAAAGATATTTAGAAAGAGCCTAACATCCTACATTCTTAGCAAGAGGCACATATCCTCAATAGCTCATGAGGATCTTTGCCTCTGCACACTAAAACACTGTACAGTAAATCCATTGGAGTGCTGAGTAACCTGAAAGGTTAGTCCGCAGGCTCGAGCTGACAAGCTCTTCCAAGGACAGGTGTGTGGCGGTAATGGGGTTCTCCCTTCTATGCACAGCAACGCAGTCTTTCTGTACTACACTGCCACTGTAGCGAGACAGGCATGTACTGCGAGAGGCCAGCACGCAACAGGACAGACCGACGGGAAAAGGTGGGAAGTGGGACCCGGGGGCGGGGGATGTTCGGGGGCGGCTAGTGTTGTGTCCCCCCAAATCCTCTACTCTTAGAGCCTTTCAACACAACTGCTGCTGGGCAGGGTTGGCAAAATTTCAGTGAGTGGGTTTGTTTCGATATTTTGTTTACGACGAACAAGAAATGAACTGTGTGTAAACATTACGGCCTTGTGCCGTAAGGTCCAAAGTGACATGATTGATTGATTGTACATTGCTTAACGTCCCGACAGCAACAAGGCTTTCTCAGGACGTGACTGCACTACTTGTGAAAAAAAAAAAAAAACAACAGAATATTGAATGTATGTCGCCAGCCGGTCCAATACGTTAAATAAACCTACGCCATGGGGCCTAAATAAAGCTAAGACTATTTAGCAACACACATCCAATATCGAGAGCTACAGGCAGTGCAGACAGTTGGGAGAGTTTTAAAAAGACAAATACAGGTGAATGGACCAAGGGTAAACAGAAACACATGCCCCAGAATACAGAAGAAAACCCACCCTGTGGGGCTGACCAGGGTGACCCTGGGAACTAAAAAGTAGTTACCCCACCCAAGTCCCCCAGGGCAGACCCGGGTGGGGGTTCGGCCAAAGTGACAGACCAAACGTGCTTGACAGTTACGGCACAGCAAAGGTCGCACAAGCGACGTGTCTAAGAATTAGAATTAGCACTCGTGGGTCTCAAGTCTGAAGCTATCCAAGACACGTAGAGACCAAATCTGGCAGCACTGCTAACATATGGGCCTGACGAATGGTGCTTCGACTAAATGCAAATCCGCTGCGCCACAGCGTTTGCGCGGCCACCGCGTAACTAGCTCAAGTCAGAATACAAGGGAGGAAACGAAAGGCACGCGAAGCCGCGGCGAAGCACTTGATTCCAGAGCAGTTTTCAACCGTCAAAGCAATCATCCGCCTAAAACCTCGAACTGAACAAATTCAGTAGATATTTTGCCACAAATCCATACGGCCAACCTTGTCCTCCGGTCCGCAACTGATAGTTTAGCACCAAGAGTTTTTGCGCAGTCAAGCATCATTTTAGCAGACGTCCATTTGTTGGGTTTTTGATGTGGCCGGAAATACGCCTCATGCTCATTTTAATTGGTTTATGTAAATTGGCATATCCAAATTAAAATAAAACAAGAATGCATCTTACTGTGACATGAACTTGTGACCTGCACGCACTGCAGCAATCGCTTTAGGTACGCATTTCCCCCAGCCCGAAAAGCTCTACTTTAATGGAGTCTGGTTTCAACACTGCTCAGTTGTCAATATCTTTTCGAGTAATTCGCTTCGACTTTAGAGTAAACACGGCAGAAAACAATGGACGCACAGCAGTGCAGAGTGGCCTCTTTAGCGGCACTCTACTGAAGGGTTTAACGTTGAACTCTAGATGTTGATAAAGAGGTCCGGGATACTTCCGGCCACAGCTAGAGTTTCGCGTGTGGTTTGTTTCCTCCCTTGTAGTCTGACTTGAGCTAGTTACGCGGTGGCCGCGCGCACGCGGTGTCGCAGCGGATTTGCATTTAGGTCCCTACGGGTGCTAACTAGTGGCAATGGTAGGTAAGCTTAATTTCTGTAATGTGTGCTGGCTTCAGCTACTTTCAAGAGTGAGCTTAGTCCTGCGCAAGCCACTAAGCGAGGTGCTCCGCTATAGCGGAGCACCTTGCTTAGTGGCTTGCGCAGGACTAAGCTCACTCATGCGACTAAACTCTGGCCGAACGGTCTTCAAAAATCGTGTAAAACCATAGAACACCACTCAAATTAAACGAGTTCCAAGCTCAATAGTTCTGGAAGGTCAGGGCAGAGTGAAATTTGTTCTGATCCGCACACGCAACGTAATAAATCACATACCATGTGAACAGATGCTTGTGGCAAATTAGTTATGGCACGTGAACAGAGCGTGCATATAATTAATGTTTGTATGTAATTAATTAACATTACACGGTGTCTCAGTCAGTGGCATGCACATAAATGAAGCTGCACAGCTGCTTTGTAGAAAAACAAGTTCTAAAGGGGAATGTTATTATTATTATTATTATTAGTTATTATATTTATTATTATCATCATTAAAACATGCCAGCCCACATCCGGCAAAGTTTTATTTTGGAGTGTCTGGCCAACCATACAACGTCGTCTGCCAAAAGACACCAAGAAAGAAAGAAAAAAACCCGCAAACACTTGAAATAGAGCTTCAACTCAGTCCCTAAGACAACTCCTTACATATGCATGAGGCATAGATTCCCATGAGCCCCTGTAGACGCGGCAGGGGCTCATGAAAATCTATGCCTCGTTAGAATTATGACGCGGGGGCTCATGAGAATCGATGCCTCCAGTTATAATTATGGGTACTACGAGTCCCACAGTGAGGCAGACATCAGGGTATAAGTTCAATGCTGAAAGGAGCAAACGGAGAGCGAAGATGGAGGACTCGGTGATGCCGTTTGTCGCTTGACTGACTCAGCCACACTCAATACTGCTGCGTAAATGTTAGCCTTTCTCCTCCCCCAACACACACACACACACACACACACACACACACACACACACACACACACACACACAACGAGCGAGCCGGAGAGAGAGAGAGAGAGAGAGAGAGAGAGAGAGAGAGAGAGAGAGAGAGAGAGAGAGAGAGAGAGAGAGAGAGAGAGAGAGAGAGAGAGCGCACACACACAAACAAATTCACTGAAACAGCACACACAAACCAAAAAGCGCGCACACACACCCACACACAGAGAAAAAGAGAGAGAGAGAGAGAGAGAGAGAGAGAGAGAGAGAGAGAGAGAGAGAGAGAGAGAGAGAGAGAGAGATGGTTGGTTGTACACTGCTTAACGTCCCGACAGCAACAAGACTTTCTCAGGACGTGCCTGCACTGCTTGTGGAAAAATGAAAAAAAAAAAAAACACAACTAAACAGAACATTGAATGTATGTCGCCAGCCGGTCTAAACACGATAAATAAACCTAAGACCATTCAGCAACACACATCCAATATCAAGAGCCACAGGCAGCGCAGACAGTAGGGAGAGTTTAAAAATAGGGAATGGACCAAGGGTAGACAGAAACACATGCCCCAGAATAGCGGGGAAAACCCACCCTGTGGGGCTGACCAGGGCGACCCTGGGAACTAAAATGGAGAGAGAGAGAGAGAGAGATGAAATGAAACTTTATTTCTCAAGGATAAATGATTAGGTACATAGACCTGTTTTCAATCACGTCCTTGCTTGCACACACACACACACACACACACACACACACACACACACACACACACACACACACACACACACACACAAACATACACACACACGCACGCATGCACTACCACAGATACAAGGCACACAGAGAGAGAGAGAATGAAATGAAAATTTATTTCTCCAGGATGAATGATTAGGTACACAGACCTTTTTTCAATCATGTCCTTGCACACTCACTCACTCACACAATACACGCACACGCGTAATATATAAGAACTAAATAAGAGAGAGAGAGAGAGAGAGAGAGAGAGAGAGAGAGAGAGAGAGAGAGAGAGAGAGAGAGAGAGAGAGAGAGAGAGAGAGAGAGAAGAGAGAGAGAGAGAGAGAGAGAGAGAGAGAGAGAGAGAAAGAAAAGAGATTGCACATTGCTTAACGTCCCGACAGCAACAAGACTTTCTCAGGACGTGCCTGCACTGCTTGTGAAAAAAAAAAAAAACTAAACAGAATATTGGATGTATGTCACCAGCCGGTCCAATACGTTAAATAAACCTAACACATGGGGCCTAAATAAAGCTAAGACCATTTAGCAACACACATCCAATATCAAGAGCTACAGGCAGCGCAGACAGTAGGGAGAGTTTTAAAAGGAAAATACAGGCGAATGGACCAAGGGCAGACAGAAACACGTGCCCCCGAATAGAGAGGAAAACCCACCATGTGGGGCTGACCAGGGTGACCCTGGGAACTAAAAGGTAGTCAACCCCACCCAAGTCCCCCAGAGAGAGAGAGAGAGAGAGAGAGAGAGAGAGAGAGAGAGAGAGAGAGAGAGAGAGAGAGAGAGAGAGAGAGAGAGAGAGAGAGAGAGAGAGAGACAGATGACAGAGACAGAGAGAGACAGACAGAGAGAGACAGAGTGAGAAGAGACTGCACACACTCAAACACACAGATACAGACGTACTGATACAGCACACACACACAAACCAAGAAATCACACACACACACACACACACACACACACACACACACACACACACACACACACACACACACACACACACTCACACCTTTCTGCCTCCTTCTATGTCATATCCTTTTGTCTCTCTATGAAGTCCTCGTATCTATGAATATAAATCACTTGCATTTCGGGTTCATAGAGACATATATGCCTTCAGCTGGCTTATCCTTTTTAGCCCCAAGGTCTCATTTCTCAAATTTGGGAGGTATTGCCTAACACGACTATGTACCAGTTGCAGGAAATGGCTTGACCATGATAATTCAAGTGTAGTGCCAGATCTAAGACTACCCTTGAATTATCATGGTAAAGCCATCTCCTGTTGTAGGGATCCGGGGCTAAAAGAGTTAATGCCTCTGCTGCAAGAAGTCTGACCTGTAAAGGCAAAAAGGCAGTAAGTCCAGTTCATTGTACTTGCTTACTTACGCCTGTCACCCCTCCCAGGGTATAGGCCGTCGACGAGAGACCTCCAGCGATTATTGTCCTGTTGTTCTCCTTCGATTTTAATCCTGATGGTTCCCAGTCTCTTGATGTCTGCTTGGAGGTCTCGACGCCAGGTGTTTCTCGGCCTGCCTCTTTTCCTCCTTCCCCGGGGGTTTCATGACAATGCCTGCCTAGTGATACTGGAAGCTGGCTTTCTCAAACTGTGACCAATCCATCCCCATCTTCTTCGCCCAATTTCATTCTCTGCTGTTATCTGCTCTGTTCTCTCCCAGAGTCTGATGTTGCTGATCTCTGGCCAGTGGATTTTCAAGATTCTTCTAAGGCAACTGTTTATGAAGATCTGTACTCTGTTGACTGTGGTTTTTGTCAACCTCCAAGTCTCTGCTCCATACAGGAGAACTGCTTTACGTTTGAGTTGAAAATCCGGACTTTGGTGTTTTGTGACAGCTCTCTGGAACTCCACACTTGTTTAACTGGAGAAAGGCTGCTCTTGTTTTACCGATTCGTGCTATGACATCTGCATCAGTGCCGCCTTTTTTGTCGATGATGCTCCCAAGATAGGTGAAGGACTCCACCTCTTCCAACGGGGTGCCAGCAAGCAAGACTGGTTCTTCCCTGGTTGCGTTCAACCTCATTGACTTTGTTTTCTGTTTGTGGATGGTGAGGCCCACTTGGGGCGAGATGTCAGCAAGCCTCGTGGTCTTGTCCTGCATTTGTTGACGAGTGTGGGACAGTAAAAGTCTGCAAAATCGAGGTCGTTAAGCTTTGTCCACAGTGTCCACTGTATTCCGCTTCTTCTGTGCTCTGTGGTCCTCTTCATGACCCAGTCTATGGCCAGTAGGAAGAGGAACGGAGACAGCAAACACCCTTACCTGACGCCGGTTCTGACCTAGAGCTCCCTGGTGAACTGCCCTTCATGGATCACGCGACATGTCATGCCATCGTAGCTGCTCTTGATCAGGCAGAGGAGCTTTGTGGGTACACCGTCGTGTCGTAGGAGTTTCCACAAGGTCTCTCGTCTACGCTGTCAAACGCTTTCTCATAATCCACAAAGTTGACGTACAGAGGGGAGCTCCACTCCAGAGACTGTTCCACGATGATGCGGAGAGTGGCGATCTGGTCTGTATATGACCGTTTTTTCCTGAATCCTGCTTGCTGGTCTCTCAGCTGGGGGTCGATGGAGCTCTTCATTCTCTTAAGGATGATCCTGTTGAAGACCTTTCCTGGTACTGACAGCAAGGTGATTCCTCTGTAGTTGGAACACTTGCTGAGGTCGCCTTTCTTGGGAAGCTTGATTAGGTACCCCTCCTTCCAGTCAGCCGGCATCACCTCCTCTTCCCAGATCTTTCCAAACAGTGGGTACAACAGCTCTACTGTTGTCTCTAGGTCTGCTTTCAGAGCCTCCGCTGGGATGCCATCTAGGTAGGTCGGTCTCTGCTGCCTGGATGCCTGGGGGGTCGGGTGGGGTGGGTCTGTTCAGTAACTCTTCGAAATACTCAGCCCATCTGTCGAGTTGGTCAGCTCTGTCTGCAATAGGCTTGCCTTCTTTGTCTTTTACTGGTCTTTCTGTATGGCCATACTTGCCCGACAATCTTCTGGTAATGTCGTAGAGCTGTTTCATGTTGCCGCTGCCTGCTGCCTTTTCTGCCTCTCCTGCCAGGCTGTCTGTGTAGGCCCTCTTGTCTGCCCTGATACTCCTCTTCACCTCGCGGTTGGCTTCCGAGTATTTCTCCTGTGCCCTTGCTTTGGCTGCTCTCGTGCGACTGTTGTTGACAACTGCTTTCTTCCGCTTCCTCACTTCTATCTTCTTCAAGGTCTGTGCCGACAGCCAGTCCTTGTGATGGTGTTTCCTGAACCCTACAGTGCCTTTGCAGGTTGAGTTCAGCGCCTCTCTAACTGCCTTCCACTGCTGCTCTGTGGTGACCGCATCCTCTTCATTTACTAGCTCCTGTAGCGCTTGAAACCGGTTGGACAGCACCAGTTTGAACTCTTCTCTCACTCCAGTCTCTCTCAGGAGGCCTACATTATAGCGCAGTCTTTTTGGTGTCTCTGTGCGGCATTTCTTTAACTTTAGGTAAGTTCTTAAGGTAAGCAGATGGTGGTCTGAGGCGACATCTGCTCCCCTCCTCACTCGAACATCTTGAAGGGATCTTCTAAATTTCTTGCTAATGCAGATATATGGCCTTTTTGGTTCTCTGTAGTATGGTCAGGCGAGAGACCCAAGTTGCTTTATGTATTCTTCTATGTGGGAAGATGTCGCCTCCAATGACAAGTCTGTTGAGAGCTCAAAAGTCTACAAACCTCTCCCCGTTCTCACTCATCTCCCCTAGTCCCTGTCTCCCCATCACCTCTTTGTATCCGGTGTTATCCTCCCCCTATTTTGGCATTAAAATCGCCCATGACGATGGTGATGTCTCGCTCCGCACATTTGTCCATAGCACTCTGGAGTCGGTCGTAGAACTCTTGTTTCTCTTCCTCGTCACTGTCATTAGTGGGAGCATAACACTGGATGACGTTGAGCTTAATCTTTTTCCTGGTTCTAAAGGCTGCTGTGATAATTCTTGGCCCAAGAGGTTCCCAGCCAATCAGCGCTCTCTGTGCCACTGGAGACAGCATGAATGCTACACCTTCTGTATGGGGGGCATTCTCCTCTTCATAACTTGAATACAGAATCATCTCCCCACTTCACTGATACCTAGCAGGGAAAGGTTGTACTTTTGCATTTCCGCTGCTATCTGGGCGGACTTCCCGATCTGGTACACGGTCTTGACATTCCATGTGCCCATGATTGTGTCCCTGGATAGAAAGAGGCGGCTCGGTCCTGTGGCTTCCGAAGACTTCCGGCTTTCACCACACGACGTCATAAATCTTCTGGTAGAAGAACCTTCCTCCTCCAGGAAAGGAATTGCTGTTTGTCTATTCGACGGCGTTTCTGTAGCTATTTCCTTATTTGCAGTGTGAGGAAGCTACCCCCACGCCCAACCCTCTTACTAGGAGGACCAGGGTTTTCCTGTCAGGGTCTCCTTCCCTTAGACCATGTTGGTTCACGGCACCTTATTTCATTCGGTGCACCCCTCTCGCGAGGAACCCCCTATCCACCACCCATTCGACGCGCCTCAACGCCATATGGTCCCAGCGCGAGGCCAGTTCATTGTAATACAATGAAAATCTTGCTATTCACAAAAATGGATTTACTGCTTTTGGTAACAATTATCATTCATGTGACGAAATGGTTGGTTAGTTCGGGTTTTAACGTCCACGGCACCGAAGTGATAATGGCACCGAAGTGATAATGGACGGCCCTGACGGGCGGGTTGTGGGGGACAGGAAAATCTATTGCCTATGGAGTATGATCTGAACACTGATCAATTCAGGCGCACTGCAACTGTGCCACTTTGATTTACCAGGACCTTTCAACGGACATGCTATGGAACAAGCCCGTCTTTTTTTCCCTGGATTGTGAGTCCAGCTACCGGGGCCGGAACGGGGACTCGAACCCACGACCTGGCGATTCCCTTCGCTCTCTTGCTCCGACGCTTAACCGCCGGAGCTATTTCGGACCCCCATGTGACGAGAGGACCTCAACTGGACATATCTATGCCTTCTGCTTGATGCACGCGCTCAAGTTGGACTAAGGTCTATGACAAATATCAAGTTCAAGTAAATTTGCGTTCTACAGTAATAGACCGTGACAAATGGGATTTCAGCGTAAGACTGTTGGTGGAGATCTGTTTTTTGGCAGTCGCCTCTATATTTTCTTTGCAAGAAGAGACCTGCAGAAGCCTTGCTGGGTCTGACAAGCAAAATCTAACGAAAATTGACACCCCCTCTGCGGACGTCGTCCTTAATTCAACACCAACACCCAGGGACATGGATTCAACGTGGTGTCAGCAAGAGGAATAGATCCTCATGAGCCTCCGCAACTGCGGGGGCGCATGAGGATCTATACCTCTTGCAGCTTGGTGATGTTCAAACCGCCACTGAGTAGATTATTTAGGGCAGACTTGGGTCTGGAAGGGTTTCCGGGGATTATGGACCCCCCCCCCCTCCCCCCCCTCTCCCCACCCAAAAAGTAAGAGATGTAAAATAAATTAGACAAAGTAGAAGAGAAAAACAAAGTAACGGAAACAACATGAACTATGTCGAAAAGGCGCTGAGATATGAGACAAACGTTTCAACTCTTTTGAGACGTGACACATACAGATGTGCGGCGGATGAAGTTAGCATAAAAACATGACACAAACGGATATGCGGCAAATGAAGTTAGCACTCGAGAGAAATGACGAAAAAGGATACACGGCAAATGAAGTTAGCATTTGAGATGTGACGCAAACGGATATGCGGCAAATGAGCTTAGCTTTCGAGACATGACAAAACGGCAACAAAATTAGCGTTCGTGGCGTGACGCAAACGAATACGCGGCAAAAAAAGTTAGCGCTCGGAGACATGCCGCATTTATGTATGCAGCATGTCTCCGAGCGCTAACTTCATTTGCCGCGTATCCGTTTGCGTCACGTCGTGATTGAATTAACTGGTAAATACAATCAAAGCCGTTTCTTTGCTCCTTCTCTCTGTACTCATTCTCTCTCTCCTCTCCCTCCACCACCCCCCCCCCTCTCCCCCACACACACACCCACCACCACCGCCCCGCCTCCCGATCGTTTCACATTTCTGTCCTTCCCCGAAGACGTTGATAACTATGTCTTATTTTTCCACTGTAGTGAACCCAGTACTACGAACACATACCATGCCCTGCCTCGACTATCTTACGGTCAATGTCCTCAGCGCATGAAACGGGTTGCCAAACTGTGACGTGTACTCGTAACCAAAACTGTGAAGCAGACAACGATTTTATTGTGCGAATGATCAACCATGCAGTTTCTCTCTGTCATAATCTGGAAGTATCCCTTTAGAACAACACTTGCAGCGACGCTGAGCTATTTTAGGTTCACGCCTAACCCGTTCAGTGCCGAGAAAACGCGACCATCACCAAACTGCAAGAGGTATAGATCCCCATGAGCCCCCGCAGTTGCGGGGGCTCATGAGGACCTATGTCTCTTGCTGACAACACTTTGAGTCCATGTTCCTGGGACATTTAGATTTGTTGGGGTCTTATTTTGGGGTCTTGAATTAACAAAGATTGCAGCAACACAGTCTGCTTCAGCTGGCACAGAAGCGGTTAAACACAATCCAATAATCCAGAATGTTCTTTAACTCATTCTACCCCAACACCGAAATCCTTCAACTTTGCCGTTGTCCTCTGAAGACTGCATTGCAGTGCAGGACACATATCGACCATGATAGTTCAAGGGTGATGACAGAATACCTTGGCGCCCATAGGCGCCAAGCTATTCTGGCATCACCCTTGAACTATCATGGTCGATCCTTATCTTCCTGTGGTGTGTCTGGGGCAGAATGAGTTAACCTGATACCGCAGTGAACAATAAAGGCATCAAACTTTATTTCATAACGGTTGAGGCATTGACAAAAGACATAACCATTTTTCAAACAAGCTGTTGCCAACATGTACAAAACTACATAAAACAAAAGAATCCGTACAAACAATTGTAACGCATATCAGACATCACAGTTGAAATCAAGGCAAACGATGAGCCAATTACTGCATACGACATTTTTTATCAGTAGTCTTGGCCTTTACAGGTAGCATCTTGACAGATTTAATTGATTTTGACCGATTTTTCAAAGTATTAAGTTAGTATTAAGTTAGAGAAGTACCCAACGGAGAAAGAAACACGCTTAGAAAAGACGGGTACAACACAATTTATTAATATTTCGGGTAAATACCCTTTGTCAAAATAGACAAACAAACAAACAGAGAGATTAGCCGCTACTTATCTTCATTGGCAGAAAGAATGTTGCCACATTCTTTCTGCCAATGAAGATAAGTAGCGGCTAATCTCTCTGTTTGTTTGTTTGTCTATTTTGACAAAGGGTATTTACCCGAAATATTAATAAATTGTGTTGTACCCGTCTTTTCTAAGCGTGTTTCTTTCTCCGTTGGGTACTTCTTTGCATATTACACGCTTGGCAGTCACCTTTTTGGTCTGGATTTAGTATTAAGTTAGTATTAGTAATAATAAAACAACAACTAATTTACGTTACGATCGAATCTTAAATTGGAACACTGCTGGACCCAACTCGTCTGGAAAGTAAACACCCAAAAAACGATTTTCTTGGGAGTGGGGTTAAGGGTGGGGTAGGGTGGGGTAGGGGTGGGGTCCGGAAGATGAAGGTGGAGGAGGTGAAATGACGAATGTGTATCTTTCTCAGTCATATGGCAATAGGTCGCGGTTCACGCCACACGGTCGACCTTCTTTATACGTGGTATTTATAGAAATCAGAACTTCAAACACACGACAGTCCCGTTAGCTTCAACATCGACACCACGAGACCTTCCTTCGTCTGAGAGTCACAGATGCGGGTTAACAACCCATTAGCTGTCCATTCCATATACAAGAGGCGTAGATGCTCGTTTGCCCCTGCAAATGATGGGGAACTTGAGATTTTATGCCTCTTGCTGACCAAAACTACATCCATCTGTGATCTGTCCTGCAGGCCAAGATTGGATACAGTTCAAATAGCGGTTTCAGAATAAGATTACAACTGTTAACCCTTTTCATCCTGATACACTATTGCTTGAAATAAATTTGACTATGACAGTTCAAGGGTGATGTCAGAATAGCTTGGCGCCACCCTTGAACTAAAATGGTTGATCTATCACCTAATGTGTAACGTACCCTTTATAGGACGATAAGCAATTTTTTTTAAAAAATCTGTCTCACGATGCAATGGGTTAACGAAGCCAAGCAAGAGGAAAAGGTTCTCATGAGCCCCTGCGAATGCAAGGGGTTTATGAGAATCTATGCCTCTTGCACACGAAATGCGAGGCGGCTGTTAGACCCTTACCGCAAACAGCTCGACACAAAATGCACAATGGGCAAAAAAGGGCAAGAATAACAATTCACACTTGCACCGCCCAGTTTTAAACAGCCGTTGCCGATGTTAAAGTCTCAACTCCACTTGGACATGATTGTGCCCCTTTTAACCAGCCGCCGACTAGCGTCCTTTTCGCAAACGTGTAAAAATAAATGAGGGATGTGTGACGCCAGAAAGCGACAGGTCTTGGATGTTAGCTGCACTCTGCTGCCACCACAGGACCAGGGAACCAAAACGATCGTTCTCCCCTGACCGCGGCTATCACTTACTGGAGCCTGTTGTCAGGATGCATAACTGTTGTTTTTTTTTTGTTTTTTTTTTTAACCTGTCTAGTGCCGAGAAATTGTGAACACCACCCATGCGACTGCATGAAGTATAGATCATCATGAGCCCTCGCAGTTGCGGGGGTTTATGAGGATCTATGCCTCTTGCCGACACCACTGTGAGACCATGTTTCTGAGACATCTAGGGTTGTTTGGTCCTGAATTAACCTAGATTGCAGAAACTCAGTCTGCGTCAGCTGGTACTGAACGGGTTAATTGCCTCAATGTTTTTATAATCGTTAAAAAAAAATGTTCGCAAAGTTCTGGCGACATTTTTTTCTTTTCTTTTCTTGTTGTAAAAAGTACATGTATTAACAGATCATAATATTCATGGGCACATTCGCTGTAGAAATTCACCATTTATGGCAGTTTCGAGAAACAAATTAGTGGCATTTATATTAAATTTAATCAAATCATTTCTCGACAAAAAAGGTATACAAAAATCAGTCCATATAATCTGTCCTGGACAACAATCCAATTATTGACCCAGACAATCTGACAACAGCAAGAAAACTGACAACGCGGAGGTGGTTTTTTTTTTTTTTTTTTTTTTTTTTCCCTTCTTTCTGCAACCGCTGTAGTATCGTTAAAATCAATTTTTCTCACTGTCACTGGGTCAGTAGTACTTAAAAAGGTGGTGGGTAGGGTGGGGATTCCGGGGGAGGGAAGGGGGGGGGGGTGATAAGTATCCCACCCAGAAGCTTTTAACACCTAAGGAGACACTCCAGGCTGTCGCTCTAACGTCCACTAACGTTCTCATAACCTATATCGTTTCAGGGAACCGTGATGTAAATCCCTTGTTAAATTAATTAAGCAGCTTAGTCAGCAAGTGTTTTGACCAGTGTCTCTTGGTTACATGAGAGTCTACGTCTCTTACAGAAGAGGAGGTGTTGTGGAGAGAGGGTGAACCATCCGAAGGAGTAGACTTTCTGTAAGCAGTGGTAGACAAAACGCTAATGAACACCTCAGTTGTAAGATCTCAATGGGGCTGATACCTTCCAGCAAGAGGCATATATCCTCATGAGCCCCTGCATTCGCAGTGGCTCATTAGGATCTATGCCTCTTGCAGAAGCGGATGTTGAGCTAACATAAAACGCGTACCTCAGTCCTAGGATCTCAATGGTCTGATCCGTCCCTGCAAGAGACAGATCCTTGTGAGCCCCTGCAGTTGTAGGGGCATATGAGGATCTGTGCCTCTTGCAGATGAAATGGGCGGACCTAAGAAAGCAGCAGATGCAAAAGGAGTATACCCGGCGGTATCCCGTTTCTAATGGACGCCAAAGCCTTGTGTGCTCGCGACATTCAACGCCAGGTACTGACAGACAGAGGGGAGGAACAGTTTGCAAAGGAAACCTCACTGACTAAGTCAAGTAGTGCACCTTTACCTTTGCCGCTACCCCGCCCCACCCTCATTTTCAAGAGTGAGAGGTGTGAAGAGGACACCCCTTCACAAAAACCTAGCCCCAAACCAGACAACCAAAAAAAAAAAAAAAAAAAAAAAAAGTAAGAAAAAAAGAAAAGAAACTTAACTGAAAAAAGAAAGAAAAAGCAATACGTATTTTAGTGCCGAGAATATGTGAACACCACCAAACTGCAAGAGGTATAGCTTGAATTAACGAAGATTGCAGAAGCCTGCGTCAGCTGACACTGAGCGGGTTAAATTCCTGTTCATCTCATTACGAGTTCTACCATTCATTTTCACCATGCGCTTAATCCATAACCTCTGAATCATTCGAAACGTGACGCATCCCGGTATGCGGATTAACGCCCCGCATCCGAATACAGCACGTTTCGAATGTGTTAACACAATCAAGGACCAACGCATCAATAGCTGCAAAAGTGTCGTACCGTTTTATATATTAAAATGAACACTTGCAATAATGGGACTACGCTGTTTTATATATTAAAATGAACACTTGCAATAATGGGACTACGCTGTAAGTGTAATGGGGATCCCGTTGCAGGCGGTCACATGTGCCAATGTCGGGACTCTCACTGGTTGGTAAATTGGAAACGATGAGAGCGTGTGTTTCATTGTTGATGCCGACATAAGGCAACAAGACAGCAAAATAACATGGTTAACTCATTCAAGGCGCCCAGCATCTATAGCTGCGAAAGTGTCGTATAGCGTTGACGGTGGTTAACTCATTCAAGAAGCCCCGCATTAATATTTGCGAAAGTGTCGTATAGCGTTGCCAAAGGCAACGCTATACGACACTTCAGCAGCTAATTATGCGGGGCACCTTGAATGAGTTAATCAAGCGCTATAGGCAGTTTACGTCTCTTGAGGTTACTGGACTGAAAAGACACAAGAAAGTAAAGCGAAAGATGCATAAAAGTTCACCCGAGCATACAATTTATGGCATTAAAAAAGGAAAACCCATTATCAACGGCCATCTGATTGAGAAACCGCCAGAAATGGGGCCTACACGTGGGACAGATCCTCATAAACCTAAGAGCTCTGCCAAGGCTCATGAGGGTCGACGCCTCCTGATCACGCAAAGAGCTTGCTATAACGTTGTGTCCAGGATATCACTACTAACACACGAGTGGCCCCAGACAGAGACAAGTTCATGTTGCACCGTGAAGTCCCAGATAAGGCAGGTGCAGCGTCTAGCCGTGGAAATGAGATTTCTGGGGCGAGCCATGACACGAAGGTCTAGAACCAGAGCGCAACGGCTGACGGGCTGACGTTGGCCCGAAGACATCTTGCTCACTGGGGAAGGGGCAGAGAAGGGTGATGGTGACCGGGCGGATGATTGGGCAACTGTTGGGCAAGTGGAAAGGGGTTGGGGGAGGAATATGGGGTAACGTTCCGGGTCTGTTGGGGGAGGAGAGAGGTAGGTTTTTTTTTATTTATTTTTTTTACACTAGAAATTAACCCCTTCACTGCCGATAAAAAACTGAACAACACCCAACTGCAAGATGTAAAGATTGTCATGAGGATCTATTCACTATTTTAATGAGATGAGTTGTCTCGAAAAAGTGACGAGTTATAATGTTTAACCCTGTTCATCCTGATACACTATTGCAAGAAATAAATTTGACTATGACAGATCAAGAGTAGTGCCAGAATAGCTTGGCGACCAGCTGTTCTCGCTCCACCATTGAAGTAAAACGGTTGATAGGACAATGAGCAACATCACCATCAGGATGTAAAGGATTAAGCACGAAAATTATATCGTAAGGAACAGAACAATTGATGGCTGAAAGAAGAAACAAAAAGAGGATACCAACACATCACCGAACATATACATCAGATTTCAGCCCTAATCGATGCCCTAGTCTACGATAGCCCGCGGGAACTGCCTGACCCTCAGGTTGTATGCAGCGGTTTTTGTCGCGATGATTCCTGCAGGAATCATCGCGACAAAAACCGCTGCGGATACAGCCAACTAGCTTCTTGGCACCAGCCCAACAAGGAAACGTGGGCCACCAGACAAGATGTTGGCCGTCCAAGTGGGTCTGTGGCACGGAAGCCGCCAATAACTCCAGGTTTGCTGATCTGGGCAGACACTGAGCGGTCTGGACACAACGTCGTGAGACACTGACTCACTAAGCCGATTTGTATAAGGCATGGATCAAAAGAGCTAGTTCAAAGGTGGTGCCAGAATAGCTTGGCGCAAGCGCCAAGCTATTCTGGCACCACCTTTGAACTAGAATGGCTGATACTTTTTTTCTTTTCTACACTGTAATATTCAGTGAACTAAAATCTGGTTAATTCGACTTTAAAGTGCAGTGTGTTAAGTCCAGTACTATAAATCAGTTCCAACGCGATCTGTGAAAAACGAGAAAACCACACGACCAAGCATACCGGCGTCTTCTTTTCGCGACCTCGCCAGGCGGCGGCGCGGCGATATTTAAAAATCATACGTGAATCCAGCATTTTAACCAAACAACCTATGAAAACAAATTTCTTTCTGAAATCCAGAGACCAAAAAAAAACACAAAAAAAAACATGACTGTCATGCACGTAAAATGCAAAGAAACAGAAACAAGCTAAGAAAAGATAAAAATACACTTAAATAATATATGGATTTCTTTTTTTTAAAGAAACAAACTGCGTTGTAACCGTCTTTCTACGCATTTTTCTTTCTTCGTCGGGTTCCTTTTATTCTTCTGGTTAGTTTGTTTGTTTCACATTTACAAGCTGGCCTTTGTTTTGTATTTGTTGTTGGTGGTGTATTGCAGGACGGGGTATTATACAGCAACAAAATAGAGAGCGTTTCTATAAAATAAATAAATAAATAGATAAATAGACCTTAAAAAAGAAGAAGTTTAGTTTGTGAAAAGCGAGACTTTCACTGTTTTGCAATGAAAATCTTGCTTTTCACAAAAATGAACTTACCTATTGTCTTTTGCAGGGCAGCACGACCACGTAAACATAAAAGAAATAATATCAATGAGTGCAACATTTCAAGGGAACAGTGACAATAATTTGGAACATGTCGTGACCGCATCTGTGACACACTGAGCACGGTCTAGTGTCTGTGGCCACGAATCCTAAACGACTCTGTTCATTGCAGGGGCGGATATGACGTGACACTGCAGATATAAGGTCAGACAACTCATCAGGGGCGGTCAGTCGAAAGAGCATGATCACCAAATTCTGCTGACAATGCAATACACTGCAGTCTATGCTACACACTGGTTGTCTCCATCGATTCGCTGCCGCTGATAAGCGGCTGAGAATCGAGGGAGACAACAAGTGTTCCTGTGCTGTTGTTGACGAGACTAGTAAACTGATCATGCTTTCCGAATCATTTAGCAAGGCAGAAAATTGATGTGTAACACGCACAGTCTGTACTGACCTCATTTCTTTTAAATAATAAATAAAAGAACGCCTTGAATAATTTTGCGTTATACGGACGCATTTGCAAGGACTCTAAGGATTGATTGTACATTGCTTAACGTCCCGACAGCAACAAGGCTTTCTCAGGACGTGCCTGCACTGCTTGTGAAAAAAAAAAAAAAAAAAAAAACAGAACATTGAATGTATGTCGCCAGCCGGTCAAATACGTTAAATAAACCTAACACATGGGGCTAAATAAAGCTAAGACCATTTAGCAACACACATCCAATATCAAGAGCTACAGGCAGTGCAGACAGTAGGGAGAGTTTTTAAAACACCCTGTGGGGCTGACCAGGGTGACCCTGGGAACTAAAAAATACCTAACCCCACCCAAGTCCCCCAGGGCAGACCCGGGTGGGGGAAGGACTCTAAGGAAAGCGCAAAGCTAATCAGGTACTACTCTTTGAAAGCTCGTCAGGCACTTCTCCTTAACTATCACGTAGATCCATATTTATACGGTCTTCGTGGGAGTATGATGTTCAGACGACGACACACACAACTTTTAAAAAACAAAGCAACCGTCATGACGCATGTCACACTTTTACAAGTTGTCAATTTTTCAAGGGAGTATCATCTTGTTCTGACAAATGCACACCAACAACAAAACCAAACTCCTGTTACATTTTTACAAGTTGGCAATTCTTCTGGCTCCGAACTAATAAGGCACGTCCTCGAGCTATCACAGTCGATCGATCCACTGACAGCCGGCACTCGAAAAGACAAAGAGTTACGGCCTCTGCAACGGAAGCTATATAGTGCAACTTACTGACCCGTATCGGACACAGGCGGTCAGCTGGTGTAATTCTGTCAACAACAATACATGCACTGGCCCTGGTATGCTTGACATGCTGACTATTATCTGTTATGAACTATGCATGCCGCATCAGTCCATATATCTACAAGAGGCAGAGATCCTCGTGAGGCCCTGTAGTTGCAGGGCCTCATGAGGATCTATGCTTCTTGTTGTTGGCAGACGCATCGGTCTTATCTGCCAACAATAATATTTCATAATCATCTATATAGCCCTTGTATGTCTGACATGCTGAAGATTTTTTTAAATTTTTAATCTGCTACATCCGCAAAACTCTAAACGCAAGACAAGCAGGTCCTCGTTAGCTGCTTGGGAAGAATTGTCGCTCTTGTTGGCGCAACTGTCTTCTTTGCAACCACTAATATTTCATCTACATGTCGGCTGCGGCAGCAACTGGCTGATGACTGCTCCTCGCTGAAGTGAAGGAACGGTCATGTTTGCCAACGATAACATTTCATCTGTATTACTACGTGTACGATACGCATGCACGGTCAATGTTATGTCAGATATGCTGACTATATTTCCATCATCAACGTCAGCATGATCCGGGCAGTATAACAATTCAGAAAACGGTCGGTACGAACCTGCGGAATACGGCAATGTACAGATTCACACTTTGGACAAAGTTAGTCATAACTCCAAACCATCACGTACTGGACGTTTTTATGGGCCCCTGATAGCCAACAGAAAAATAAGTCAATTTAACAAGCTGCTCATCTGCACGAGGCAATGACACTTCCTTGAAACCTATGATCAAGATTCCAGTGGAAGGTTTTCTCTGAAGAGTATGTACATTGCAGAAGACAGATCGACCATGATAGTTCAAGGGTGGTGCCAAAATAGCTTGGCACCACCCTGGAACTATCATGGTCGATCCGATCTTGCTGCGGAGTGTCAAATCTAAATGGATAAAGACCCTTCTGCAGGAGTTCATCTATGCCTCCTTCTCGTGCATTTACGTCTATTCAGGCAGACCTGACACATCATTAGTACATCTGTTCGTCAGAACGACACGGTCCTTCACTCATCTCGGTCAAATACTATGTTGATCAGGTACATCAGATCAGAATACATTACACGCCAACATATTCAGTTTAACCCTTTGCGTGTCAGAAGCGGTTTTTGTAGCGATGATTGATGTAGGAATCATCACGACTAAAACCGCTACCGACAGGCAAGGGGTTATTAATGCAAAGATGCTATCTGAGGCGGAAAATTAAAAAAAAAGGTACTTCAGGAACGCGGACACAGAGAAAGCAGCGCACAATGAATTAACTCTTTCCATCCTGATACACTACTGCTTGAAATTAGTTTGACTACGAAAGTTCAAAAGTGGTGCCAGAATAGCTTGGCGCCTCAGGCGCCAAGCTATTCTGGCACCACCTCTGAACTAAAATGGTTGATCGATCTCCTAATCTGAAATGTAGCCTTCATAGGACAATACGCAAATTCTTTTTTTTAAAAATCAGCCTCAGGATGTAATGGGCTAATGTACCTGACGATAACAGAGATGGACGCTGACAACCCTTATTACGAAAACACGCGTCAACCCACAACTGATTTGTATGTAAGATTATTAAACTATTTATAACTGATAGTAGATTTTTTGAGTTTTAACATTTGAAGGACTCAATTAGTGGTGACATTGGCGATAACATCGAGCCCACGAAAAGGTTTCCCAGCAACGCTAAAAAAAAAAAATTAAAAAAACCAAAACACACACACACACACAAAACACCTTTGCGCAAATAAATTTCGCCCATGTTCACCGCCATACAGAGCATTTGTTAACAGTACCATAGTTGCACTTGTTTTACCAGAGAGAAAAAAGGGTTCCATAATTGACAATGGCATCTGCATCAAACGATTCATCACAAGTATCTCAATACAAAGAAGTCAAAAACAAGGCTAAGTTTGACTGAAGACAAACACAAAGCACTCTGCAACGTTCTATGCCAGAAACTCATAATCCATTTATGTTGTACCTGAAACCGTGCAACCAGGCATACCGCGTTTCCAGACAACAACCGCAGCCCACATCTGGAGGTCGTTGTGCTGGTATGGATGATGATCCATCTCAAGAAAGCATAAACCGCCAGCATCGTGCTGTAGTAAACACAATCTTAGACTGAACCCCAAGTGTCCTCACAAGGGAAGAGAGACGCCGAAACAATCAAATATGCGGACGTTTCAGAAAGAGGCATAGATCCTCATGCGTCCCTGCAATCTCCAGGGACGCATAAGGATCTATGCCTCTTCCAATTAACAGGATATCAGAAAACTCGCAAAGATGGGCGACGACCAGGATACCAGCTAGACGATTTACATGTAGCTGGGGTATCGCTCCCTTAGTACAACTAGCACGTAAGGGCACGCATCCGTGTGATAGTCTGTGAAGTTGGACCTAACGGTTTTACGCCCTAAGATCCAAAATCACAGAGCAGTACATATCTTAGAGCAAAGGTGTGTTGTCATGGACCGTCAGAAAACGGTCGGTACGACCCTGCGAAAAACAGCAATGTACAGATTTACACTTTCGACAATGTCACAACTCCAAAGCATCACGCACTGGACGTTCTTTGGGTGCCTGATGGCCAACAGAAGAATAAGTCACCACTAAATTATTCATTAGAAACTATACGTTTGTGTACATTGTGTGTGTGTGTGTGTGTGTGTGTGTGTGCATGTGCGTGCGTGTGTGTGTGTATGTGCGTGTGTGTGTGTGTGTGTGTGTGTGTGTGTGTGTGTGTGTGTGTGTGTGTGTGTGTGTGTGTGTGTGTGCGCGCGCGCGCGCGTGTTGGAAGGAGGGGGAGGGGGGAGAAGTAGGATGTGAGTGTGAGTGTACTGTGCGTGAGTGTGTGCGCGCGCGCACACACAATCTGGGTTCGTTTTGTACCATCGACACTCTGGTAGACAGAGGGAACTGAGATACCTCCTTATCTGGCTGGTCAAACTTACTGGTCTCTGCATACGTTTATTGTTTCAGTCTACGCTGTTGTAGCATGCAAATGCCAAGGGAAGCAAATAATATACAACAGCAATGTCTTTGAACACTCCCGCGTAAACATGCATGTCCAGACGTGGACACGACGCGTCCATCCAAAAGCACTTCACTCTTGTCACTTCCTACTTCAACACCTTCCATCTGCAAGAGGCATAGATCTACATGAGCGCCTGCATCCTGCAGGACTCATGTAGATCTATGCCTCTTGCCAGCCAAGATCAGTCGCATTTTGCACCCCTGCTCCTCAAGCCGAGATAGTCGTATAAAGTCGTATGAAGTCATTCCGCTTTCAACTTGACGACTGCGTCATTTTGTGGGCAATGGCAGGACATGAGAACAAGTTGTGTCGCATCAGGACCTCACGACTCAGTGGACTGGTTTTAATGGGCCAAACAAAGGGACAGCACCACTTAATCAGGGCCATTATCCGCGTCTAAGCGTGTTTACAACCGGATAGGGGATACTTGTGATGACCTCCCCTTATGCTGCTGTTAACATGCTCTATTTATGCTCCTGGGGATGACAGGTCAGAGTTATAGATGGAACAAATACGCACTAATCAGCAAGAGGTATAGATTCTCATGCCGGGAGCTCATGAGAATCTATGTATCTTGCCGAGCTTAGTAACCTCGGTGATTTTGCACGTTTAAGCAGCCGGGCCATGGGGAAAATTTATGGCCCACCATCGAGAACACCGTGATCTGTTGGGACAGCCGGTATAAGTATGAAGAGAAAAGGTACATAATTCTTACCTTCTACCTAAAAAAAAGAGTGCAACAATGATAGAAAATCTGCATGGAACTGAAATTACGTTGTGTCAAGAACGGTACCGCCTATGTTTCCCAAAATAACACGTAATCTATCTCGTCAAATATCAAAAGTCAGCAAAAAGTAAATTCATGTATGCTGTGGTACTTTACCTGCGACATGAAAATGTGACCGATCTCCTCATTCAAAAGTGTATTCGGGGAAGCGGTCGGTGGTGGTAGGGTATGGGGGAGATTGAAGATTTAAAACGTAAAGAAAGCGGGTGATCCGGATTTTCGCCTTCGACTCGAATAAACAGACGACTGATTGCACAGACAAACAAAACACACTCGAATGAATGAATGAATGAATGAATGAATGAATGATTGAATGAATGAATGATTGAATGAATGAATGATTGAATGAATGATTGATTGATTGAATGATTGATTGAATGAATGATTGAATGAATGAATGAATGAATGAATGAATGAATGATTGAATGATTGAATGATTGATTGAATGATTGATTGATTGATTGAATGATTGAATGATTGAACGAACGATTGAACGAACGATTGAATGATTGGACGAACGATTGAACGAACGATTGAACGAACGATTGAACGAACGACTGAACGAACGATTGAATGATTGAACGATTGAACGATTACGAACGAACGAACGAATGATTGAATGATTGATTGAATGATTGAATGAATGATTGAATGAATGATTGATTGAATGATTGATTGAATGATTGGTTGATTGAATGATTGATTGATGATTGATTGAATGATTGATTGAATGATTGATTGAATGAATGATTGAATGAATGATTGAATGAATGATTGATTGATTGATTGATTGAATGATTGATTGAATGAATGAATGAATGATTGAATGAATGAATGATTGAATGAATGAATGATTGAATGATTGATTGATTGAATGAATGATTGAATGATTGATTGAATGATTGATTGAACGAATGATTGAACGAATGATTGAACGAACGATTGAACGAACGAAGGAACGAACGAACGAACGAACGAACGATTGAACGAACGATTGAACGAATGATTGAACGAACGATTGAACGAAGGATTGAACGAACGATTGAACGAACGATTGAACGAACGAAGGAACGAAGGAACGAACGATTGAACGAACGATTGAACGAAGGAATGAACGAACGAACGAACGAACGAACGAAGGAATGAACGAACGAACGAACGAACGAACGAACGAATGAATGAATTTTATTGTAAGTATAACGTTTTGGTGATTTTGAAATAAGTCCAGTACTTCCGAAATTTTCCGGAGAAAAACAAGTTAAACATTGTAAACCTGTTCATGGCTACACGTTACGACTTCGATTAGTCAGATCTTTGCGTATAGCTATCCCAATAAGCATAGGGTCCGTGGGCCGACGTCGGCCGCTGTTGGCCCACGCACAATGTGCGCGGGCCAACAGCAGCCCATGTCAGCCCGAAGGACTTTGCTTACTGGGATGTAGGTCAGTTACGTACTAGAAACAAAGACCTACAAGGAGGTCGTGTCAACACTTGAGCCTTTGCCCCCATACGAAGATTTATACTCATTTGCTTGACAGCAACAGACACCCCGTTGTACCCATGCTCCTTGGGCGAGTGTGGCTCTTTCAGAGATGCCCCGTTGACAAACATCCTGACAAACAGACGAAACGTGAAACCATGTACCCCATACCTCATTCAAGGCTACCGACCTCAATAGCTGCGAAAGTGTCGTATAGCGTTGCCTCTCAGTATCAGTAACGCTATATAATTTCTTGGGTTCGTAAGGCTCAGCAACACAGCGCCACCCTGTTCTACTCCCAAATCCTTACCTCGTGTCTGAGCCTGTCCAGCAGGGTGACGGCTGGCGACAAAAACTGGGTCAGGAAGAGGCTGACGTCACCACCATACTGCACGTGCAGCACCTCACGAGCCTGCAGCTTGGCCGTTGCCGTGGCAACACCGTACAGGGCTTCCAGCCTCGCCCCCAACTCGTCGTCAATATCGCCATCACTCTCTGAGTCCTGCGGAATAAAGAACTCATAAATAAATTGAAGATGAAGAGAATAACAGATATATGGATGGATAAAATGAATGAATGCGTGAGTGAATGAATGAATGAATGAATGAATGATTCATTAATTCATGAATGAATGAATAACTAACTAAATGTTCTCCTTCGCAAAAGTCCCTCTGGATGCCGTCGGCATCAGATGGGCGGCAAAGTCGCCGACAGATAGTTGGGTTGGTTTTTTTTAAAATGAAAATCAAGGCACGTTACTCATCAGTACGGAAATAGTTTGGTCTTTCAATAGTATGGCGCTGTTTATTACATTAATCTGCTGAAGGTTGCATTTTCCAAAATGTGGGACGTGACCTCTGAACAGTACATGATAGAGTTCATAAGATATCAATCACCAACCAAGCTGAGGCAAGCTCTGGTAGATACAACACACATGTATACCAAAGGAAAACGTTAAACTTTAAATCAATAAATGTTTAGGGCTTCACGTCTTTTGTCCACCATTATGGTGATTTCAAAGACGGAGCACCGAATAGGTTCTGAACAAAATTTAACCCCGGCTGGATTGGAACCCGCGCCCTTTCGGACTAGAGTCGAACGCTCTACCACCCAGCTCCTCACATACCAAGGAAATCACTCACCGTAGGACAAACAAACAGTTAGATCCCCTGACACCTGCCGTAAGTAAGGGGTCGGGCAGATATTATAAGTTATTGGTCGCAGGGGTTTGCTACACAGACCCTTGTAGGCATGAGGGAGGTCAAAGCCTTAGGCCTACAAGGGTCCGTGCAGCAAGCCCCTGCGACCAATAACTTATAATATCCCCCTGCTATCAATAACATATTTTGTTTTCATTCCTCCACTATTTTCGTTAAAAAAAATCAAGAAGAAATCTGCCGACCTGGATCGCGCCAGACATGACTGACGTAAAAAATATATATATTTATACATAATAGACTTATGACGTATTTAGAAAATCTTTCTTGGCGTTGCCGTCTCCAATAGTGTGCCTGTTGTTTTGAACAACACTAAGTAACTTTGTACTTTAGAACGTTTGGTGATCTTTATAGAATAAAACTGGCATCCAAGACACGTCAGAAACTTACTTTACTTACGCCTGTCACCCCTACCGGGGTATAGGCCGTCGACGAGAGACCTCCAGCAACTCCTGTCCTATGCTTCTCCTTCGATTCTACTCCAGGTGGTTCCCAGTCTCTTGATGTCTGCTTGGAGGTCTCGACGCCAGGAGTTTCTCGGCCTACCTCTTTTCCTCTTTCCCTGGGGGTTCCATGACAATGCCTGCCTAGTGATACTGGAAGCTGGCTTTCTCAGACTGTGACCGATCCATCCCCATCTTCTTCGCCCAATTTCATTCTCTGCTGTTATCTGTTCTGTTCTCTCCCAGAGTCTGACGTTGCTGATCTTCTCTGGCCAGTGGATTTTCAAAATTCTTCTAAGGCAACTGTTCATGAAGGTCTGTACTCTGTTGACTGTGGTGTTTGTCAATCTCCAAGTCTCTGCTCCATATAAGAGAACTGCTTTTACATTGGAGTTGAAAATCCGGACTTTGGTGTGTTGTGACAGCTCTCTGGAGCTCCACACTTTTTTCAACTGGAGAAAGGCTGCTCTGGCTTTACCGATTCGTGCTCTGACATCTGCATCAGTGCCGCCTTTTTTGTCTATGATGCTCCCGAGATAGGTGAAGGACTCCACCTCCTCCAACGGGGTGCCAGCAAGCAAGACTGGTTCTTCCCTGGTTGCGTTCAGCCTCATTGTCTTTGTTTTCTGTTTGTGACGAGATGTCAGCAAGCCTCGTGGTCTTGTCCTGCATTTGTTGATGAGTGTGGGACAGTAATGCCAAGTCGTCTGCAAAATCGAGGTCGTCAAGCTGTGTCCACAGTGTCCACTGTATTCCACTTCGTCTGTGCTCTGTGGTCATCTTCATGACCCAGTCTATGGCCAGTAGGAAGAGGAACGGAGACAGCAGACACCACTGCCTGACACCGGTTCTGACCTGGAGCTCCCTGGTGAACTGCCCTTCGTGGATCACGCGACATGTCATGCCATCGTAGCTGCTCTTGATCAGGCGGACGAGCTTTGTGGGTACACCGTAGTGTCGTAGGAATTTCCACAGAGTCTCTCGGTCCACACTGTCAAATGCTTTCTCGTAATCCACAAAGTTGACGTACAGCGGGGAGCTCCACTCCAGAGACTGTTCCACGATGATGCGGAGAGTGGCGATATGGTCTGTACATGATCGGTTCTTCCTGAATCCTGCTTGCTGGTCTCTCAGCTGTGGGTCAACGGAGCTCTTCATTCTCTCCAGGATGATCCTGTTGAAGACCTTTCCTGGTACTGACAGCAAGGTGATTCCTCTGTAGTTGGAACACTTGCTGAGGTCGCCTTTCTTGGGAAGCTTGATTAGGTACCCCTCCTTCCAGTCAGCCGGCATCACCTCCTCTTCCCAGATCTTTCCAAACAGTGGGTACAGCATCTCCACTGTTGTCTCTAGGTCTGCTTTCAGAGACTCCGCTGGGATGCCATCTGGGCCTGCTGCTTTGCCGTTCTTCAAGAATGCCACTGCTCTTCTGATCTCTTCCCGGCTGGGTCTGTCACAGCTGATGGGTAGGTCGGTCTCTGCCGGCTGGATGTCTGGGGGGTCGGGTGGGCTAGGTCTGTTCAGTAACTCTTCAAAATACTCGGCCCATCTGTCGAGTTGGTCTGCTCTGTCTGCGATAGGCTTGCCTTCTTTGTCTTTTACTGGTCTTTCTGTATGGCCATACTTGCCTGACAATCTTCTGGTAATGTCGTAGAGCTGTTTCATGTTGCCGCTGCCTGCTGCCTTTTCTGCCTCTGCTGCCAGGCTGTCTGTGTAGGCCCTCTTGTCTGCCCTAATACTACTCTTCACCTCACGGTTGGCTTCCGAGTATTCCCCCTGTGCCCTTACATTGGCTGCTCTCGTGCGACTGTTGTTGACAGCTGCTTTCTTCTGCTTCCTCACTTCTATCTTCTTCAAGGTCTGTACCGACAGCCAGTCCTTGTGATGGTGTTTCCTGAACCCTACAGTGTCTTTGCAGGTTGAGTTCAGCGCCTCTCTAACTGCCTTCCACTGCTGCTCTGTGGTGACCGCCTCCTCTTCATTTACTAGCTCTTGTAGCGCTTGAAACCGGTTGGACAGCACCAGTTTGAACTCTTCTCTAACTCCAGTTTCTCTCAGGAGGCCTACATTATAGCGCTGTCTTCTTGTTGTCTATGTGCGGCTTTTCTTTAGCTTGAGCTTCATTCTTAAGGTAAGCAGATGGTGGTCTGAGGCGACATCTGCTCCCCTCCTCACTCGAACATCTTGAAGGGATCTTCTAAATTTCTTGCTAATGCAGATATGGTCTATTTGGTTCTCTGTTGTATGGTCAGGTGAGACCCAAGTTGCTTTGTGTATTCTTCTGTGTGGGAAGATGCTGCCTCCAATGACAAGTCGGTTTAGAGCACAAAAGTCTACAAACCTCTCCCCGTTCTCACTCATCTCCGAGCCTATTCCCTGTCTCCCCATCACCTCTTCGTATCCGGTGTTGTCCTCCCCTATTTTGGCATTAAAATCGCCCATGACGATGGTGATGTCTCGCTCCGCACATTTGTCCACGGCACTATGGAGTCGGTCGTAGAACTCTTGTTTCTCTTCCTCGTCACTGTCATTAGTGGGCGCATAACACTGGATGACGTTCAGCTTGAGCTTTTTCTTGGTTCTAAAGGCTGCTGTGATAATTCTTGGCCCAAGAGGTTCCCAGCCCATCAGCGCTCTCTGTGCCACTGGTGACAGCATGAATGCTACACCTTCTGTATGGGGGGCATTCTCCTCTTCATGACCTGAATACAGAATCATCTCCCCACTTAACAGCCTTTTCTGGCCAGACTGCGTCCATCTGGCTTCACTGATACCTAGCAGGGAAAGGTTGTACTTTTGCATTTCCGCTGCTATCTGGGCGGACTTGCCGCTCTGGTACATGGTCTTGACGTTCCATGTGCCCATGGTTGTATCCCTGGATAGAGAGAGGCGGCTCGGTCCTGTGGCTTCCGAAGACTTCCGGCTTTCACCACAGGACGTCATAAGTCTTCTGGTAGAAGAACCTTCCTCCTCCAGGAATGGAATTACTGTTAGTCTTTTCGTCGGCGTTTTTGTAGCTATTTTTTGCAGGGTGGGGAAGCTACCCCCATGCCCAACCCCCTTACTAGGAGGACCAGGTTTTTTTTTGTCGGGGTCACCTTCCCTTAGACCATGTTGGTTCACGGCACCTTATTTCATTCGGTGCACCCCTCTCACGAGGGACCCCCTATCCACCACCCAGGGGACGCGCCTCAACGCCATATGGTCCCAGCGCGAGGACACGTCAGAAAGAAGGCTACAAAAAGTCCGCCATTTGTCGCTACATGGGGTTTTGTAGCTCGGTCATGTGGCACAGTTTGCGCTACAGAGATTGGTCGTGTGACGTAGGGATGAAAACAAAACTGGACTGATCCAGGTCGGAAGATTTTTTCTTGATTTCCTTCACGAAAATAGTGGAGGAATGAAAACAAATACGTTATTGGTAGCAGGGGCTTGCTGCACGGACCCTTGTAGGCCTGAGGGAGGTCAAAGGAACCACTGTACGCCGAAGGAACCATTGTACCCCGAAGCCCTGATGTGAACAATGGTTCCTTTAACCTCCCTCCGGCCTACAAGGGTCCGTGTAGCAAACCCCTCCTACTAATAGCTTATAAATTATTGTGTGTCAAGAGATTTCTCTTGGCGTCTGTACTTGTAGTTTGTGAGACAGATCCACAACGACGCCATGCACATTACAACTATCACGGTCGATCCATGCCGTATTATTACAGTGCATCATAGCTAAAAACAAGCTCGTTCATTGTTATTCACTGAATCAGCAAGATGTGCAACCCACACTGGTTTGTCTTCACCGATTCGCTACCGCTGATAAGCGGTAGCGAATCGAGGGAGACAAACCAGTGTGTGTGTGTGTGTGTGTGTGTGTGTGTGTGTGTGTGCAACTGCGCAAAGTGTCTGACCGTTCGGCGACCCGGGACAAACATGTCAGCATGCATTATGCGATCATGCATCAAACTCCTGACGGGGACAGCTTTCACTGGCTGACCTTTATACATCACCGCTCAACCGGCTCCCCTAACCCCTTCCCTGTCGCTGTATGTACAGTTTTGTTTCTGAAATCTTTGTTCATTCAACGACCGAAAAGCCAACACCGTCCAAGATACGTGGTTACAAATTGGGTTCTGCAAGAGGCATAGATCCTCATGAGCCCCCGCAGTCGCGGGGGCTCATAAGGATCTATGCCTCTTGCTAGTTGGATCGTGTTCACATTTCTCGGCAGTGAAGGGGTTAACTTGGCAGTTCCCTCTTTATTCCCTGTACAATGCGTGGTTAGGAGAGCTGATGGGGGGGGAGGAGGGAAGATGGGGTGGGGTGCAGACAACACAGATGAGACAACTTTTAAATTACAGAATAAAAATACATGTGCGAGAGCGAAGTGCCTATATAACTATACTAAATTTTGCGCGCGTGCTCACAAACACACACACGCGTTTTCGCGCGGTTATCATTATCAGGCACTTCCCTGAGCTATCGTGGTCAAAATTTGTGCAGGTGTGTACTGCAGTGGAGGAGGTAACATCGACTATCATCACGTAGTTGCTCTTTCCTTGTTCGGTCAGGGGTAACACATTTGTCACGGCAGTAAGCGAAATGTGCCCGACCACAAAGGCCGGCGTATGCGGAGGACATTTTGCTCACCGTTGAGACTAAACCCGCGATCATGGGACCGTATCGGATGACACAGCTATATAGCCGCTCATTCCGGGTCATAGACAAAAGCGTGCCTGTCTTCGCCAGGGAGGCGATCCATTCATGTCTCTTGTTACAGTAACATCTTTTCAAGATTGTCTCCCGTGACCTCCAAGTAAATCGCTGCTTCGCTTGTCTACTCTGTGTCGAACAAAACTCGTCTGCAAGAGGCTTTGATCCTCATGAGCCCCCGCAGGCGCGGGGGTACATGAGGTTCAAATCCTCTTGATGGTTTCATTTACATGATTTTGGCCTCAGGAGCGGAGGACATCAATTTGGGTGTTCCCTGTAAGACACCAGCAGAAAGGAAGTCATTTCCGCTTTAGAGTGTGTCCAAGTTTATTTCGTATGTTGCTTTTGCATTTATGTCATCTAAATTGAACAGAACATCTTGGCAAGAAAATACTATGAAAACCGTAATTGTATGGTTTAAAAAAGTGTAAAAAATTACCAGTGGCGAGATACCTTACTACCAGTGACCGCAGGAAGTTAAAATTTACTCACAAACCAGATAGGTGAGGCTAGCGCTGGTAGAATAGTATACATAACAGGGGAAATTACTATTAAAATATAGGAAGATAAATAGCTCACTAGGCAGTGTTGTTTGTCTACTTTGAAAAAGTAAGAAATTGTGGGCACTGAAATGGGCCCAGTTGCATGATCAAGCTTAGTCTTGAGCCATCCACTAAGCAAAGTGCTCCACTATAGCGGAGCACCTTGCTTAGTGGCCGGCGCAGAACTAAGTTTGCTCATGCAACTGGCCCGAGTTTCGTCGAGGTTTTTTTTTTTGGGGGGGGGTTTCTGAAGTATACAGTGTATTTCTTTTTTTGCTGTTTTCCGCCTTTCAGAGATGTGGTAGGTGGTGGTGGAAGTGGTGGTGGTGAGGGGGGGAGGGGGGTGCACAGGAAGTAGTAAATTTAAACAAGACTGAGACTTGCAATCGACACCTGCGGTGACCTGTCTGTCAAGTGGCCAGGTATGCCGGGGCGGTATGGTAAAACAAGATGTCTGACCCTCAGAGGACATCCTGACAACGACATAATATATTAATTATTATATACTGTTCCACGTCAACCCTGTGCCCTGCGACCTCTCATCCCCACATTTTGGTGCACTTCTAACCTCTATAGTGACAAGGCATTTTCCGAAACGAAATTATTAAAAGCTACTGCACTTAACCCTGGCACAAGTACGTACACAATAAATACATTTATTATCATGATTACTATGACCGATTAGTATTATTATCCCTTCATTTCCAGCGACAAATAATCGCCTAATTACCTTTAGTACACCGATCACTCTCGCACTAGCTCTGTCATTAGTCAGGCGATGAAAATTATACGACCCTAAAGAGCTCAGCACAGGTCAGCCTCGGTAGTAAGCGTATCATATTATCGCGAAATCGGATATAACGCCATCAAATCTGCACCTCCTAAGCGAACACCAAACGAGCAAAAAACTCCTCTGGCCGATTCCATGCTTTGTTGGCCAAATAAGCCTGGAATCGGCCTGAGGAGTTTTTGCTTCCTGTGTGCTTTCTCTTCATGTCTATGTCAGGTTAGGACCACACTGACCCTTTGGCTGTGGGTAGCGCTTTTTGCCGCGATGATTCCTGCATGAATCACCGCGACACAAAGCGCTGCCGGCAGTAAAATGGTTTAAACACGAACGCCAACAACGCGGCCTGCCTTCATGGCTCCCAGGTATCGCGATAAACTAATGCTGACCAGTACCAAATGGACGTATCAGAGTCCTCCAGAAACAGTATCACTCTACGGCAAAATCTCCCCAGCGTCAACGCTAAAATAATGATCCCTCAAACTGAGAAGAAAAACTGGGCTGTCTATGTCAGCAAGAGGCGTAGATTCTCATCAGCCCCTGCAGCCTGCAGGGTCCTGAGAATCTATGCCTCTAGCAAGTTGGCATGGGTTGTTAATATAAGGTAGACATCTGGCCTGACCCCCAGTCTCCGTCACTTCTTTCCCGCTTACTTTCTGAGCTAAGCAAAAACAGAAGAAAAAAAATCATCAGACGCACTACAAGCGAGCTGCATGGGACGGATCGATTTTAACCCTTTGGCTGTCGGTAGCGATTTTTGTCGCGATGATTCCTGCAGGAATCATCGCGACAAAAAAAAAAAAAGAAAAAAAAAGCAAACGACAGCCAAAGGGTAAATTTAAGGGTAGTGCTTGGTGTAGCATTGCATATGCTTGAAACTAAATAGTACGGTATTAAAATTTCATCAAAGTTGATTTCAGATTGACTTGGGGCCACGCAATAATACTTCACGAGTAGTGCTTGATAAGCTTGCCACCTACACCTAAGTTAATCAAGTGCGGCCCTTGAGCTACCACGGTCTAAAGCTACCGAGACACTACTATTAACAATTTCGACCGAATCGGTGTCTTGGCAACGTCTATGTGTCACGCTAATGTCAGCTACAAATTATTCTTCAGCTATGGAGAAAAAGGGGTGGGCGGGCATCTCAAGTTGGCACTGGAACTGAAAGAGAAATCTACCTTCATTCACACCTGCAATCAGCACCTTGATGGAAGGCCTGTCACTGTCAGTCTGACCCTTGACAACAACACAAAGTACAGGCGAAGTGAAAGTCGTTAACTCCATTGACGCCGAAGGTCGCTTACCGTGTTTCTGAAATCTGTGTTAATTCGGCACTAAAGAGCACAGACCGTCAACTGCAAGAGACATATGTCGTCATGAGCCCCCGCAACTGCGGGGGCTCATGACGATCAATGTCTTGCAGTTGACGGTTTGTGCTCTTTAGCGCCGAATTAACACAAGTTTCAGAAACACGGGGGCTCATGGCGATCCAGGTCTCTTGTGCAGAATCGTGTTCAGTTTTTGTGGGCAATGAAAGCCATTAATCTCTTTAGCGGGCTTCTGTTTAGTTTACAAGTTACGTGGAAATAGAGTAGAATGAATCATTCAGTAGAATGTCTCCCCTGGCTCAGCATCTCATTACCAATGGATTATAAGACAACTGGGCTCGTGAAACTTAAGAGATGAGACTGTAAAATTACAGTGAAAAATGGAAGAAACTCAACACAGGGGCGGATCAAGGGGTGTCTCAACGGGGGGGGGGGGGGGGGGGGGGGAGAGGATTGATTGTATTGATTGATTGTACATTGCTTAACGTCCCGACAGCAACAAGGCTTTCTCAGGACGTGCTTGCACTGCTTGTGAAAAAAAAATAAACAGAACATTGAATGTATGTCGCCAGCCGGTCAAATACGTTAAATAAACCTAACACATGGGGCCTAAATAAAGCTAAGACCATTTAGCAACACATATCCAATATCAAGAGCTACAGGTAGTGCAGACAGTAGGGAGAGTTTTAAAAAGGCAAATACAGGTGAATGGACAAAGGGTAGACAGAAACACATGCCCCAGAATAGAGAGAAAAACCCACCCTGTGGGGCTGACCAGGGTAGGGAGGGTGGGCGGGGGGAGGGGGGGGGGGGTGTGGCCCGTCAGCCCTCCCTCCCTCCCCCCCTTCCAGTTTCCCAAAGTGTGTCATACAAAAGAAATCCAGACCAAAACAGTGACTGTCAGGCGAGCATAAATTCATAAGAAATAAAGAAATGTGCTGAAAAAGAACAATTACAAATAAGTTGTGTTGAAATTATTCTTTATTGGTGCTTTTCTTCTTGGGATTTTCTTTAAAATATTTAAATTGTACTATCGTGTTGTAACCGTTTCTCTCTTCGCATGTGTTTTTTTTTTTTTTTTTTTTTTTTTTTTTTTTTGGGGGGGGGGGGGGGGGGGAGGCGGGCGGGGTGGTTTTTGAGACTTATTAGAGTTTGCAGAGGTTACGATTTTTATTTGTTAAAACTTTTCTTCTTTCATCTCGGGACACAGCACCGCTTTTGGCACTTTTTTAAAAAGTTTAAAAGGAAGGGGCGGTCCGTGGCGCAGTGGTTAAGGCGCCTGCCACCAATGCTAAAGGTGCGAGGTTCGATTCCGGGTTCCGGCGTCGGATTTTTCTCCTCTAGTAAGTGTCACCGTTAATTCGGGCGGACCGTCGGGGGTTCTTTCTCCGGGTACTCCGGCTCTTCCTCCCCCTCCACTTTGGTATCAGTTTCAGCCAACTTAATAAAATTTCAAATACAAAACGATTTCCAAATACCGTCAGTAGCTCGCTTGAGCTTGCCCTTAGCACCACGTGAATGTTCTGTGTTTACGTACAGTGTGTGAGTGAATGCGTGTGATTCACGTGAGCGTGCTTGTTGGGTTCAGTTCGCGGCTACATTCTGCGCATTGAGTTATATTATAAATATGAGAAATGCGCCATATAAATGCTATGCATTATTATTAAGGGCTGATCATATCTACATGCACTTGACCCCTCCCCCACCTCCACCCCACCTCCCTAACAAAACAAAATTAATTGGGCACTTCTGATTCTTTTAAAGTGATAATTTTCTTATTGAAAAAAAAGTTCTACATGGTGTTTCTGTAGGAGCAATCACCTTGTGTTTGACAACAACACTACACTACCAAGTACTCCTCCGTCTGAGGAAAAATCGTAACCTCTGCAAACTCTAATAAGTCTCAGAAACCACCCCGCCATTTGTGAAAATTGTGATACTACTCTATACACCCATAAACCTCCTCCATATGAGGAACACAGGATCAGATCACAGAAATAGTCATTATTACTCATGATGTATACCATTGCCTCATACACTGACTGAAGGGTTAGTTCAAAGTTGATCAAAATCAAGACATTTCACACCTCTCCTCTGGTGACACGCATCAACGACCACGGTGCTACTCTGATGGGCACTTGCGCATGTCCATGGAAGACAAAGCTACGCAATCTGTGTGAGAGTGGAGACTCAGTGTACTCAGAGAGTGTGACAAGATTAGGGGATTAGCAATTAACGTACGAGGATGCAATACCATTCGTATAACACAGAAAGAGGTAATGCTTTTCATGAGCCCCTGTGACTGAAGGGGCACATAAAACTCTATGCCTGACTCAGGGACGGAGTTGGGCCCCAGTTCAGCAATGATTGGACACTTTTCCACTGCTGGGGTTGACCAGCAGTCAGTGGCTTATTACCAGATGGCTGCCTCAGTCTGAGGATGCAAAGGGGATTGTATCGCACAGCAAGAGGCATTGATTTACATGAGCCCCAGTGACAGTGGGGCACATGGCACTCTATGTCTGGGTGAAGTACTGTGAAGTAATGTGACAGATGCAGGTAAGGAGTGCCAAGTGAGGATATTTGACTATAGGCCCATGAACACACTAGGCTCACCCACCGATCCCGTGAGATAATTGTAAAATACACTGTACAAGAAAAGAAGAACCATCGAATAGTAAAATTTGTTTGGGTCAGGGCTGACGGGGAGGGAGGGCAGGGCCCCTTGCCCCCACCCTCCCCCCGGATCCGCCACTGCAACACAAGGTCAAATTGCGGCAAGCTATGAACACCACGGAAACAATAGTGGATATTCAAGAGGAAACTCCTTGTGAGCAAGAGGGGTCCCACACAGTAAACTTCGGGCAAGTTGCCTGGGACCTATTCTTCTTATATTCCAAATATAATGTGAAGTTTGTTATAAGTGAAGTAACGTACATAGAAAGAATGCTGTTGTGGCCTCTAAAAATGTGGCTTTTGTTATATCTGGCCCTGTTACATGCATATAATAAGCAAAGTAACTGTATTACTATATTTTCATAAAACCTGCGGATGCAGGCGCTTATGAGAATACATATATGCCTCTTGCACAGTTGCAGACGGACTGAAATATACTGATGAGCAAAAGAAATGTGACATTTTCCCAACCTAAAATGTCGGATTTCTTTTGCTGGTCAGTACAGATGAATCCACAGAATGTTTTAAGTCCATGTTATTTGAAGTGCGTGCCATGTTTGAACTACTTGTGATATAAGGATAAACTCACTCTCACGACAGACACTACATGAGTACATCATGTGACGACAAACATAATATTGAATGATGAAGAAATGTGGGGGTAAAGACTGTAGCAGCTGTCCGACATTACCGGCGGTAATGTCAGATTAGCTTTTAACGCTTTGAATGTTGCAGAGGGTTAGTGAGGTTTAGTTTGCAATGAACGAATCCCAACAATGAATGAGAGTGAAGTCCGCTCGCACAATAAGCATAGACAACATTCCAAACATCTCCAAGAGGCAATTTCCCCACGAACCCGGAGGGCCAGAGCTCACCTAAAATTGGAAGATGTTGCTCTCTAAAGGAAGTTCAGTGCACTGTCTTTTTTAATACAGTAGGGGTAGCTCCATACATACTGTGCAAGGTAGTAGACACCATCACTGCAAATTACTACACAGGCTTTGTACTTCCTGAGGTGAACAGATTCTACAAAACTGTAAGAACAATGGATGCCTAAAATCAAAACCATACATGAAAATGCACCTGCCCACAACTACTGGCTGGTACAATAATACTTTTAACAGCAGAATGTTCAAACTTTGCCATGGTCTGCCTACTTACATGATCTGGCTCTAGGTGTTATCAACAAATGCCTTGCTGGAAGCATTTTAAACGCTCACTCAACCCTCAGAACCGACATTTTACAGCATCTGTCACATAACCCCCAAAACAGCTACATAAGAGCATTTGTGCAGTGGACAGAACAACAAGTGTGGTGGTAGAGGGGAATGTACTTTAAACGGCTACACTACAACATAAATCCTACCAGTGTATTACAACATTAAAATTGTATCACGTCTCAAAATATCTTAAAATAACCATTGTATCATTCAACTATCATGGTCAGTCTCCCACTGTGGTGTCTTATGTAAGACACCGCAGTTCTATACTGATTTAATCCACTTAGCCCCAACACTCTACAACTTAGATGGATTGACCATGATAATTCAAGGGTAGTGCCAGATTAGCTTGGCGCCTTTATGAGGCGCCAAGCTAATCTGGCACTACCCTTAAATTATCATTGTCACGCCACCGACTTTCTGACAAACGACGCAGAAGCAGGGATGGCAGAGGAGGGGGGGTTACGAACTCCTAAACTCCCCCCCCCCCCCCCCACCGCCTCTCCCCCACACCGATCAATAGTACTGATGATACGCGCGGTACCCACTTCCCTCACCACGTAGTTTGATTTTCAAGCCATTGGGCCCCCCCCCCCCCCCTCCTCCCGGCCTAATCAGCCCCTGAACATATACATCAGCATCAATGCACTCTTGCAGTTGTAGACCAAAGTCCGACTCTTCCCGCGCATAGTCACGGGCCCGTTCACACCTGTATTCTTCCCCGCCTCCCTATTGTCTCATCGTCAGTCTAAGAAAAAGCACGCTGGCACTGTGTCAGTGGTCAGAAAACAAGACACACGCTGGGTTTGCGTTTGTTTTTGTTCGCAAAGTCCCTCGCTCAGCCCTGTGAGCCTTTATAGTTTATGTCTATGAAAACATCGCTGATGCAGCTGCAACGTGCGCTGAAACCTCGTGCAATGTTTACATTCGGCTCTTCACAAACTGTAATCATCAACACGCTTACGCCATTTAACTTCGAAAAACTCACGGGCAAGCAAACAAAAACATTCAAATGCATTACCTTCTGAGTTTCGCTCATGGCGAGATGTTCGAAGAGATTAGACAGCATTCAAGTGAGTTGCCTCTGTTACAACTTTCAACTTGGCCGCCATTCTTAGCGTCCATGTGGCAATGGCCGAGTCTACTTTTGACAGCGGGGCAAACGTCTTTACACAAAGCACTCCGCACTCACTAAGCTGGGTGCAAAATTCAGATGCATGTTTGTAAGGATACAATTAAATTAGACCAAATCTTTAATTTGATCGGATGGCAACAAGACAATTGAAAGAAAAGCGGTCTTTCACTATGACAACAAAGTTTACGAAGAGAATTGCAATCCTTCCCTCCCGCTATAATATGGACCGGCCTGGGTAACCCTTTGTTATGAGTTATTTTTAGAGCAAGGCTCCGTACAGCGGCAAGCAGTGGCAGCAGCGGCTTCATCACCCTATCTGCGCCCCTCCCTCCCAATCTGTGGGTCCCCCATGAAATGCACACATCTTGCATAAGTTTGCATCGACATGTGATGCAACGTCTGTGTGTATATATATTTAGCTCTGTGCCATGGATTCTGAGCGGTGTCACGAGATAATGAGTCCTTCGACTGACGTAAAATAACGGATGGAGCAATTTTATTGCCACGAACCGGCCTCCACTGACTGAGGATGCATCAAGATTCGCAGTTTCTCATGGCCGCAGCCGCTTCACAGTGCGGAGGCTCATGAGGATCTGTGCATGTTACCGATGGCATTTTGGACTGAGACTAAAAGCGATTTGACACAAACCCCGGCGGCAAAGTCTTTTCATAATGTAAACTTTGTTGCCACAAGCAAGATGTACTTTGACGATATACACAGAAGCGTAAAAATCAGTCTCACGAGCCCCCTGCCGCTGCCTGCACTGAACAGAGATGCATAGATTCTCATCAGGCACCGCAGCCTGCGGGGGCCCATGAGAATCTATGTATCTTGCAGATGACTGACACGAGTTCGCTCTTTCAGTCGCACGGACTAAATTTGGCAGAAGGGGTGTCGACTGGAACAGGCCGCGGTGACTTGCCGCTGAACTCCTTTATGTCGCATTGTCTTACGGCGAACATGATGACTCAGCGCTTTAGTTGATTAGTGAGATCACCAATACCCCTCTGCCTCTGCCTTAGTTTTCAGAATTAATTACGGGTTTGAAGTGCGCCGTAAACTGACTGAGCACTGATGTCAATGGAAACCTACTCTACACTCTACTGGAATAATAATAATAATAATAATAATAACTTCATAACTATCGTTATTATATAGGCGCTTTTTCTCAATTTTTGGGCAAATCGACTCAAAGCGCCGCGAACTGAAACCCAACACGCACACTCACGTAACAGACACGGATTTACGCCATTTAAGACAAACACAGTACAAGACAGACGAAGGGCCAGTTCCGCAGCTACTGAGATTTTTGATCGCTCGTATTTGAAATTTGTAAAGTGGCCTGAAACCGGTACCAAAATGTGGGGGGTGGGGGGTGGGTGGGTGGGGGGTGGAAGAACCGGAGTACCCAGAGAAAGAACCCCCGGCGGTCCGCCCGAATTAACGGTGACACTTACCCGAGAGGAGAAAAGTCCGACGCCGGAACCCGTTTTCGAACCTCGCACCTTTGGCATTGGTGGCAGGCGCCTTAACCACTGCGCCACGGACCGCCCCGCCCAAACTGATCAGATTGAAAGACAGATTGAAGGTCAGTCAGACTGATGATCATGCCGGATAGGCCAAGGGGGGTGCCAGAACAGCTTGGCGCCCTAAAGGCC
Organism: Semisulcospira habei; assembly: GCA_036245525.1. NCBI lineage: Eukaryota > Metazoa > Mollusca > Gastropoda > Semisulcospiridae > Semisulcospira > Semisulcospira habei. The sequence continues at coordinate 154,723,422 of BTPG01000002.1, forward strand.
GACCGGCGAAATCCCCAAATTTGGATCGGTGGTGCCATTAGAATACTTCATTACAGTTCTATGGACGGACGGACAGCGGACTGAGTTCAAGAGTAGTTCCAATTAAGACCAAAAAGGTGACTGCCAAGCGTGCAAACTGAAATGCAAAGAAGTACCCCGCAACGGAGAAAGAAACACGCTTAGAAAAGACGGGTACAACGCAATTTATTAATATTTCGGATAAATACCCTTTGTCAAAATAGACAAACAAACAGAGAGGTTAGCCGCTACCTCATCTTCCAGAAGGAATGTGGCAACTTTTCTAAGCGTGTTTCTTTCTCCGTTGGGTACTTCTTAAGAGTAGTTCCAGAATAGTGGAGCCGCATATAGGCGGCGCCACTACTGATTCTGGCACTACTCTTGAACTTCACGGCACCACTTTTAAACTCTCATAGACGATCTATATTTTGTTCTTTATATTAGTGTCAAGACGAGTGGTATCATTACAAGTTGACGCAGCAACAATAACGGATTCGTGCCCGAAACGGTTTATGATCCTTCATTATCTGTCAGTCATCATCATCATCATCAGTCCCTTGCCCGAACTGGGCGTTGGGGGGACTGAAAGGCAGCAGCAACAGACAGTGCTCTCCACTGAGTTCTATTTTGGGCGGTGGCAAGCAAGTCTGACATCTCGAGTTCGGTCCATTCTTTTATGTTTGCGACCCAACTCTTTCTCTGACGACCTCGCCGACGACTTCCTTCGAGAGTGCCTTGGAGGATAGTCTTGGACAAGGTGTTGTGTCGGGTCACGTGGCCAAACCAAGCAAGCTTGCGCCGTTTCACGGTTGCCAGAAGGGGTTCATGTGGGCCCACCAGGGAAGTGACGATGCTCCGTACATATTCGTTGGTCTTGTGCTCGCGGTACGAGATGCGGAGCAACTTCCTCAGGCACTTGTTCTCAAAGGCCTGGATTTTCTTTTCTGAGTTTGCAAGCAGTGTCCAAGTCTCACAGCCGTAGAGTAGAATAGACACTATGAGGGACTTGTAAAGCCTGTACTTGATGGTGAAGCTGATGGAGTTACTTCGCCATATCCTGTCCAGCCTGGCCATTGCGGATGTTGCTGTACCTATCCTGATACGGATCTCTGCTATGCAACTACCGTCTTTGGATAGGGTGGCTCCCAAGTACTTGAAGCTATTGACCTCTTCTAGCTTTTGGCCATTCATGTGAATGTTGCTGCTGCTGTCGCTTGTGGTGTTGATCATCACTTTGCTTTTATCCGTACTGATCTCCATGCCATAAGACCCTGCGCTACTTGAAAGTTTGTCTGTCAGGTTTTGGAGCTCACTATTGCTGCCTGCCATGAGGTCAATGTCGTCTGCGAATCGAAGATTGCACAGGGATCTGCCACCAATAGAGATTGAAGTATGGTGGTCGTGGAGGGTTTCCTGCATGATCTTCTCCAGGAATATGTTGAAAAGGACAGGAGAGAGCAGGCATCCTTGACGGACACCGATCGTCGTCCTGAAGAACTCGCCTGACTGATTGTTAAGTAGAACCGCGCTGCAGGCGTTCTTGTAAAGCGCTTCTATCATTTGGATCAGTCCCTCCTCTATGTTGAACGATCTCATGACTTGCCAGAGTCCGTCGTGCCAGACGCGATCAAATGCTTTCCTGAAATCAATGAAGTTGTGGTAGAGTTCGCGCTGATGCTGCAGATGTTTCTCGATCAGGACGCGGCAATTGAAAATCTGCTCTACAGTGCTTCTTCCAACTCTGAAGCCAGCCTGTTCTTCTGCCAGCAGTTCCTCGGCGAAAGTTTTGAGGCGGTTGAGAATGATTCTAAGCATTACTTTGCTAGGGTGACTTATCAGACTGATAGTTCTGTAGTTCTGGCACTGTTTCAGGTTTCCTTTTTTGGGGAGCGGGATCACTAGAGACTGTGTCCATTCTACTGGCCATTTCTTTTGCTCCCAGATCTTTTGACAGAGTGTAGTGAGGACCTTCGTTGTTACTTCTCCTCCATGCTTCAACAGTTCAGCAGGTACGTTGTCTACACCTGGAGACTTTCCTCCCTTCAGGCCGCGTACGGCTGCTTCCACCTCTTCAGCTAACACTGGCAGGTCTGTCAGTATCTGCCCTAATACCCTAAACTTTGACGAATTGCTCGCAATGAGTCCTTATGAATGCAGGGTCTCATCATCATGTAAATCTGTTTCAGCTCAGTGCAGATGACTGAAGAGAGCTGAGTGGATGACGGCTTGACATGATATGTGGCCACGACTGATAATTATGACACAACGTTACACAAATGAGTCCCGATAAAAGAAAATAATCTTGTTTGTGATAGTGTAACACTGACGCACTCAAGAGATGATGATGCACTTTAGACGCCGATTAACACTCGCTGTACTAGACTGAGAAAGCCACAGCCGTAAAACGCCCAACTCCGGCAATGACATCTGCAAGAGACATAGGGGTGCGGGGGCTCGGCGTGAATCTATGTCAAGTTCTTGTCGGGATGGAAGACCCTGGATACGCAAATAAGTCCGCAGTGGCTTTCTCATCCGAGGGATCTAATAAGGATGTAAAGTGAGTCTGCAAAATGCACAGATTCCCATGAGCCGATTCAATATCTGGGGGTTAAAAGTGATCTATGTCAACTGCAGTTGTACTGGTCTGACTTAGCTATTACACACTTAGATTAGACACTGTTACCAGCCAAAATGAAGAGAGGGCACAGTAGCGGCGCCGGAGTCAACGGCTTAACAAAACAAACACGAGGCAGCGCTGGGGCTGATGACAGGGATAGCTTGACAGATAGCGTGACCCTCACCCACCTCACTTACCACAACCCTCTCCCTCCCCTTGGCGTTAAACCTATGACTGTATGGTATCTATGAGCAATTGTGTTGAGAGTGACACCTTGCGTAGACGGTCTAGGGGAAATAACCGAGTAAACGTATGACGGTCCCCAAAAGGCTCTCTCGTGCGGCAGGCACATGGAAAGAGGGGTGAGGACCACGGAACACAGTGCCGTTTCCGTACTGTCCAGACTCTTAGCCGTAGTCAGTCCCAGGCATCCCCTAATATTTCAATCCCATAAAAAACACTAGCGCCCACCATCTGCACATTTGTCAAGCACAAAATAACCAAAAAAACAACACATTGACAGTCTCATTTCTTGGCTATGAACTTGATTCCTTACCAACCCCACACCCAAGCACAGCTGAAATCAGCGTGCCCCTCAAATCACTACGTCAACGGCAACTCAACATAGGCCCACAATTGTCCACTGAATAAGCTCAGGGTGGTATGAATCAAAGCACCAAACATGTCAACGCTTATCTAACCATACATTTCCAGCAAATTCCAATATTCAGCCCTACTAGAAATTTTCAAACAAGGCAAAAATTATTTTTAAAAACAACGGTCCTTGCACTGCCTCAACTGCCCAATTTAAATAAATAACATGACCTGAGGTGTGTGTGTGTAGGGGGGTGAGGGTGGGGGTGGGGGGGGGGGGGGGGGAGGGGGCTCAAAAGTTTCAAGGTGGTAGCGGGGCGGGGTGTCAGGAACCGCAGTCTCCACCACCCCTTCCTTCCCCCTCTCCCACCTCCCCCAACCCCTGCCCCCCCCCCCCACATCCCCCCTCCCTCGCCCCCCCCCCTCCCCCCCCCACACACACCTTTCTAGCTAATCGAGACCGACCCTAGCTGTAACAGTATAAGTGTTGATACATAGACATTACGCTGTCAATGATTTAACCCCTTCAGTGCCACTGGTCGTACATTGTACGTCTGAAATCTGTGCAAATTCAATGCGAAAGAGCTCCATGAACAATGGAGATAAAGTGGCGTCAGCAAGAAGCATGAGCCCCCGCAATTGCGGGGGCTCATGAGGATCTATACCTCTTGCGGCAGTAGTGCGGTGTTCATTTTTTTCTCGGCGGTGAAGGAGTCAACCCATTCTGCCCTGCGGCGGAAGATGGATCAACCTTGATAATTCAAAGGTATCGTCAGACTGGCTTGGTGCCAGATGGCACCAAGCTAATCTGGCACTACCGCTAATTCATCACGGTCGATCCATCGCCAGCATCTGGTACATAGTAATTAGGTGACACCTCATAAACCTTGGGAAATGTGGCCGTGGGGTTAAATGGGTTAAAATGGAGCTTGTCAAATTGGCGTGACCTTAACCTTGACACCTACGGCGAATGACCTTCCGACCTTGTGGAATATGCTTTCAAAGGTCAGCATATCCACGTGATATAAATCAACTCTAGTTCCTCTTTAATGTTCTCGGCTTCTTGATGAAACAGAGCTGGATGTGTGTGAACTCTTGATTGAGTTTATCACTGATTATCCCCATTACTCCCTCTTGCGGAGAAACTTGTGTAATACTGGAACCAGCTTGAGGAAGCTCATGAGGATCTGCACTGATGCGCCTCCGTCTGTTTCCCAGAAGGGTGTACGGCCGCAGCAGTGGGTTTACCATCGGGGCGGTCCGTGGCGCAGTGGTTAAGGCGCCTGCCACCAATGCCAAAGGTGCGAGGTTCGAAAACGGGTTCCGGGGGTCGGACTTTTCTCCTCTGGTAAGTGTCACCATTAATTCGGGCGGACCGTCGGGGGTTCTTTCTCCGGGTACTCCGGTTCTTCCACTCCCTCCCACCCCCACCCCCCACACTTTGGTACCGGTTTCAGGCCACTTTACAAACTTCAAATACAAGCGATCAAAAATCTCTGTAACTTCAGTAGCTGAACTGGCCCTTCGTCTGTCTTGTACTGTGTTTGTCCTCGGCGTAAATCCGTGTCTGTCACGTGAGTGCGCGTGTTGGGTTTCAGTTTCGCGGCGCTTTGAGTCGATTCCCCCCAAAATTGAGAAAAAGCGCCTATATAATACCGGTATTATTATTATTATTATTATTATTATTATTATTATTATTACAGGCCCGTCAGCGCACACCAGTCAGTTAAAATTATGTACCTCCTCTGTAGTGTTAGAGAAAGGCGTATGTTACTAGGAGGAGGAAGCACACAGCCACAGGAGGCATACACAGTAAACAAAAGTCACGTCCTCGTGGGCCCGAAGATGTTTTGCTACTGGGGTAGATCCTCAATCATGACTGAGCCACCGCTGGGTGCCAAGGGTTATGAGGATCTATGCCTTTTGTAGAAGGACGATGAGATCACAATGATTTGGGCAGTGTTCAAACACAAAACCAGCGAACTCATCCGTTTGCACAAGGTACACGGCCCGTGTGTGAGCCCACGTAAGCAACAAGGCGGCAAAGGAGTAGCGGATATAAAGATTTTCTGGGGAAGTATTCGTATGATTTACGTATGTGTTTCTTCAGATAGAGGATGGCGCCAGTCGGATTCAGTTCAGCCTATGACTAAACAGGAAGCAACTTTACGTCTTTGAAGTGGATAACAACCTGTCCGTTCTATACACCCTAACGTTTTTCACTTCTAAAGCCATACACACTGTTCGGTTGGCCTGTTTGATAAGCACTACAGTCTTATGAATACATTTGTAACTGACGGCCAGTCCGAGCGACGGGACTTGAGCTGTGACCAGCTCATTACATCCTGAGGATGAAATTGTCAGTGTTTTTTGTGTTTTTTTTAAATTTAAAGATATCTTTTGAAGTATATAGTGTCACAGTTCTAAAGACAGATCGACCATGATAGTGTCGGCGCCAAGCTATTCCGATACCACCCTTGAACTATCATGGTACATCCAGATCCTGTAGTAGCATGTCAGGGTTTTATGGGCTAAAGAACAGCAAAGGCGGTCGCTATTGTGTTTTTGACCTCAGGCGGCTAGACACAGGATGAAATACACCCCTCGCAGCCTCAGTGACTGGCACTGCCACAGAGCCATTACAGAGTCCATCTAGTAACGTTTGGCGTTAGGTGTGAAAGATCTATATCTCTTGAAAGCGTGTGAAGTCTAGCCTCCAGAACTGTCCATGGATGCCCATCACTGGCAGTGAGAATAACCATGGACGTACGGTACACCTCTGCCAGGACCGTACTAACTTGAACGCAGAAGGTTATCGGGCCGATGTCGGCCGCTGTGGGTCCGCGCACATGTGCGCGGGCCCACTGCGACCTACGATGTCCCGGTGAACTTTTGCATACAGGGCCGGTCTCAGTGTTGGCTGCAGGTGTCATTATATTTATCGAAAACAGGCCTATATTAAAATTTTGTTGCCTGCTCTAGTCAACGTGTGTGTGTCAGAGAGGGAAGGTTGCATGTTCCTTTGTTACTGAGCCAAATCCATGGCCATCTGCAAGAGTCATAGATTCTCATGCGCCTCTGCAGTCGCAGGTGCTCATGAGAATCTATCACCCTTGCTGGTAGAAACCGATCCCAATTAAATCCTCAAACTGAGTGTAATAATGTCTGGATTATGATGTGTCGAAATAATACATTTTCAACAACAACAACAACAACCCAAAAACCCAAATCAATCAATCAATCAATCAATCAATCAATCAATCAATCAATCAATCAATCAATCAATCAATCTCTATGTCTATCACAAAAATTGGTGACATTGAATTTTGAATTAGATCAGTAAAATTTTGAATTGATGAATCTCTTTAAAATGACCGTCGGGACTGACAAACCTTGAAATAAAATACGTAATCTCCGTATACATTTTTTAACTCCTACGGAATCAACGCGAAATTTTGTCAAATGCCTATACATATACCCAGATTATGAAACCCAACCTGATCCACGGGTGTCCCTGCAAGAGTTGTCCTTCAATGTCTATGTGCACGCGTAAATGGCCTATTGACCCCTTTACCACCGAGAACAAATGAACGCGATCCAACTGCAAGAGGCACCGATCCTCAGATCTTGAGGATCTATGCCTCTTGCTGAGATCAATTTGTATGATCCATGGCCCTTCGTACGGTTGTGGCTTGTGGTCGTTGATTTTAACCAAAAAAAAAAAAAAATAGAAATAAAAAACAAAACAAAAAATGTACGTCCAGTGGCAGGGAAGGGGTTAAGTCCCCTTGTCCTCAGCGTGTCAATGGTCATTTAAAGGTCCTGGTTCAGCAATTAGTTAGAAGAGGACAGCCAAAAAAAAAATTAAAGTCCCTACCTGACACAAAGTACAACCCGTACAGGGCCCCGTCACATTGGATCCCCGAACACGCACGTTACTATAGCTGCTGTAGAGTGTCAGACGTCCTTGACGGCTGTCACAGTTCACGCAAACGGGTATACACTACCCAGTTGCCAAAGGTCACTTCCAGTAGCATCAGTCTGCACACGGGAATATATCCACGGTTCACGTGCAACCACGGGATTGTCAGTATTATCCAACTTGCAGGAAGTCTCACAGAACTACGGGTTGCCGAAAAATCTACAAATACCGCCGGCTCCAACATGGCTCAGCAAATGCTGACGGTAAGTCTAACACCACATAGTTTGCACTTCTTAGTTTTCTCCTCCGAGCATTTAGCAAAATAGCATTTTGTACAGCACTTAGTTCCAAACACAAGCCATGCAACAGTCCAGGTAGCCGCCATCTTTCGAAAGGAAGGGAAGTAACTTGAACATGTGCTAACAGGGGACGCCACTCCCATGCTAAGCAACAAACAGTACGAAATGTAAACAAATACTAGGGGAACGTAATTATGTCATTTTGTGTTGCCGTGGTGTTGTGATGTGGTGTGCGTGCGTGTGTGTATGTGTGTGGACAAGAGTGATCGGTTCCATCGAATGAGGGAAATAAGTTTCGTGCTGAAAAAAAAAACAGTGTTTGGGTGTACAGGATGAAGAATTCCGAGAAATCATGGTCACAGACACCGAAGAGGATGAGGAAGATGTGGAAGATGACGAGGGACAGGAGGAAGAAATAGACTGGTACTATCTCTTTCTCACACTCTCTGCGTTTGCGTGTGTGTGCATGTGTTTCTTTCTTAATTTTTTTGCAAATTTAATTATTTTTATTTGCAATACAATATGCTCTTAATTTGTGCATTATGTGTCGATTATATTAGCAACGGCAAGTTCGAAAATAGTTGTGCCAGCAAAAACTTTCACTGTTGTAAAATAAAGAATCATTGCCATTATCTCTCCTCCTCCTCACTTGAATAATTATGACCTTTGATGTTTACTTTGCCATTATACATGTATGTGTCTGTGCTCTCAGTGTATATAATAGCTTGCATGTGTGTTACATGTGTATAACTTACACATAGAATGGAATATTGTTTTCTACTTTCAGCTCAACAGCAAATGAGGTGGCACAAGAGATGCTTAGTGAACATCTGCGCCAACCACTCTACTTGATTTCGGAACAGACCTTTGTAGATCTGGTCAAGCAGACTAGGTGCCGCACCTGTGGAGCCCCCCCAAATCTGGCAACAGTGCAGAACACACCACGCATGGCATCTCTGACTGTAAAATATACATGCAGTGGCGAGGTAGGTGATCAAACTGTGTGTGTGCATGCATTTGTGCGTACATGTGTGTGTGTTTGTGTGTGTGTGTGTGTGTGTGTGTGTGTGTGTGTGTGTGTGTGTGATGGATTTTGCTGCAGCTGCTGTTGTTGCTGCTGGTGATCATTATGCAACTTTGTTTTAGAGGCAGACAGACAGAACTGATGCAATTATGGAGGCAGCTATCACACTGTATGCTGCATCTACATATAAATCAGTTTGCATGTACATGCTGATTTCCTGCTCACTGGGCATGGATGCCAATAATTCCTTTCTTGTTTTTCTTTATACTTTTAGGACAAGTGCACTCAAGTGTACAGCACAACAGCCTACTATGGTGCGCGGGGGATGGCCGGGCAAATGTTGACTTTGATGGTATTGCTAAGTGGAATGACGTATAGTCAGTTTGCACAGGGTGCAAGATTCATAAAACTGCAAATACCATCAAAGTCAACATTTTTCCGGCTGCAGCGCCTACTGTTTGAACCCATCAAGGTCAGTATATAATCACACCAATTTACCCAAAATGTGTGTATACACAGATTTAGACAAATGCATATATACACATCTGTTATATCTTTATTGCATGTGCACATAAATCTGACATACAAATATACATTAGGCAGTGAAGTAATTGTTATATGTTAGGGGGAGCCATTGTACGCAATGTACATGTATACTTTCATCCTAAAGTCTTTCATGTTTTTTTATGGCTTTTGGCGAAGCATGCATGTGAGTATTTTTTCTTTTCATTTTCTGTAAAGGTTGATACTTGGTTATTTCTTCAGACACTTTTTATCTGTTCTTTTGTGGGCCAGTCTTTTTACCAGAGGCACATGCAGCAAATGCGACAGTCAGATGATAGACACATTGTTGCAGTGGACACACGCTATGACTCCCCTGGTATGTACCTTTCATGTTTGTTATGTTTCCATGTAAGGAATAGTCTTATCAGTATGTCAAATGTGGTATAATGTCTGGAAAAGAGCTGCATCTGTACTTGCAGTAGCTGATTATGAGGGTGCTGCATAATAGCACAGGAGAAAGATAACAGGATAAACATGAGAAAGATACCAAGCATGATCTCTTACATAAGTGCATAATTTAGTACACTGACATTAGATTGACAGTACACGTCTAATAATTATTGGGTTGCATGTACATGTGTATGGCTGTGTACACATGTGTTTACCAGAGTATTATATTTCGTTATGCACATACTGTGTATATTGCATGATGTGAGACACTGGCATACTGGGATTTTTATAACCAACAATATTTGGGAAGACACACCCACATGTGCAGACATGCCCAGTCAGAACTATTTTTCAGTTTACATTTTATTTTTCTAACAGGCTACTGTGCATCAAAATCCACAACTGTTTTTATGGACTATGACTCAGGGGTCATAGTTCATAGCGGTCTTTGGTGACAGCCGAGCAACAGCAAGAAGATCAGCAGCAATGGAAGCAGCAAATACAGGGACTGGCCTCAACTTTCTGCGAGCAACAACACCAGTGCGAGAAATTGTGAGCGATGCCAGCTCTGCTGTGATCTCCTTGCTAGGTAATCTATAGAACCATGACAGTAGAGTGCATCTGCAGCCTAGCACACCAGTGTGTTTGCTGTTCACATTGCAGTGACATCAGTTGTATACTAGCACATAACAGTGGTGGATCAGTTACCTCAGTGTGTGCGGGTGGGGGTGGGGGGTGGGGGTGGGGAGGGCTGCATGTACATTCCGCTTTACATGTGACTGTTTCTATCGCGTGTAACTATTTCTTTTACATTGCAAGTACATGTACAACTGGAGTGTTCCAGAAAGTCTTCAAACAGGTGCAATTTTTGACCTTATTTTCATGCATATCTTGTTTCAGTACTAATGGCCTTGTATTACTGACTCAATTGCAGCCACAGATCATCCGGATCTTCATCATTCCCTCGATATTTGGCACAAAGGAAAGCGAATCGCTGAAAGGTGAGTTGAATAGTGTGCTTACATGAAGGATATGTCGTGCTGTTTGTAAAATAAGGAAATATTTCTAAGCATATATATAATTTACTAGAACGTAATATTCTGCTCAGTTTGTTGCTTATTTGAAGTCTATCAATCAGCAATTTTTATTTCAGTATCCTTGCTGTTGCAAAAGGTGCTAACAGCCACCTAAAAACATGGGTTAGGCCTGTCGTGAACCATTTTTGGTATATTGCCACCCATTGCTCCGGAGATGTCGAGGTGATGCATGAGCGATGGGCTTCCCTACTCTGGCATGTTCAAGGTATTGTTTGAAATATATGCCATTATTTTAAAGTACGGTAGACATGTTTCAGTCTTATCATCGAGTGTGGCGTACTTTGTTGGAGGAGATTTATCGACTCAACTAATTTGTTGGCTGCTAGCACATGGAAAGTACCACACTGCAAATTACCAGTCTCATATGAATTGCAGGGGCTGCACATTTTCCGGACGCTCAGGCTGTTCATTTGATTGCACTGATCATGTAGGGACGCACGTTTTAGGAGAAGGCAGCCATTATTTTGTCTCATTGGAAAAGAAAATAGTTAATATAATGTTTCAAAAATGCAGTTTCAGTTTTTGCCATTTCTGATCACCATGGATATGTGTATGTTTCATATTTGCAGTGTACATATTTCAACTTTTCTGTTTGCTTGTCCTTTTTTGTGTGCTTTGCACTATTTGCCCCTTGGTTTCAGGTATCCACAGGTGACTGTGGGCAAATGCCACCATGGCCCTCTGCATGAGGAAACAAGTCCTGCCCCCCTAGACCCCACCTCAAAGGCTTTCAAGACTCTCAGGTTGGTGATGGGGTATTACAGGTCGGCTACCATTATAAGTTGTAGCATAACGTGTTCTGGCAAATGTGTGACAGTTCATTCTGCTATAGCTGGCCACAATTATAAAGTCTTTAGCAGCTGCATAAAAAGTACACCACGCCTTCATGTTGACTATACAGTGACCATGTACACAATGTCTCCTGTCTATAGTGGTCATTAGTGGCTACCTGTCCCTGTCCATTAGGTGGCCATTATATGCAGATTTTACTGTATTACACATGGGGGTGTTTACATCAGAAGCAGGGGCACAAATTCTTTCTCCATAGTGTGGGCTCAGAGACTGGCCGTCCACAAATATGAGACTGATCCAGCAAGATAGCTGCTGTGTTCGTTACCATACTCAGTATTATACTGACGGTGAAGGACTTAGACTGTAACATGAGCCTCGACTATGACTGTAGGCCATATTTGTATGGGGAGTCTTGTATCATAAGTAAACAACGTGAAACTCTGTAATGTGCAGTGCACTTGGTATAAATGATCTTCATGTCCATTATTATTCGTGTTGGGCTAAGAAGGGCGTAAATTCATGAACCCACCCAACCTGGCGGGCTGAGGACTCCTTCACCGTGCACCTATTACTGAATAGCGTGTGGCCTCGCCACACCAAAACACGGCCAGCACCTCCAAAATTGAGTGGCTTAGTCTACTCGGTTAACCATTGCAGCATCTCCCTCTGACCGTCACTGTCATAGCTGTCGCCAAAAGACATAGAACTTCTGGCTATACGTGATTGCAGATATTGCAAGAGTTGGCGGCAACATTGCTAGCCAAATCGCTTGGTACCATCAACCTCACCACCGGCAATCAGAGAATAAGAACTGACCACCCTAGACTGGCCAATACCTGTTGTCTCTTCTGCCAAATTACAGTAAAAGAGACCCGAAATACACTGGGTAGGCGCTAAACCAATGACAATGGTGGAAGGAAGGGACTATGCCTATATTCCCAGGGGTATGTGTAAATACCAAACAAAGTATTGCCATTGCTTCTACGAATCACTGAAAGGCATGGTATTTTTAGCCTGAAAATTAATGCTAGGCATGGCAAAAAAATATATACTGGTTTCAAACGTATGCGCGGACCCCGATCAAACAAGTACATCCCATAGGCTGTAAATAAGAGACGCCCACAAGGGCACTGAATATGAACCCGAAGCGATCACTGGTTTTAGGGCTCCACTCCACAGACCCACGTAATAGGAAACAGTGACAGGCAAGACATTGTGTACGCAGGGTCTACTTGTATACGTCAAACATGGAAGGTGTGGTCTATGGAGCCTTTTTATGGGCACGGGCTTGGCTAAATGACATTTATGTAGCACATAGAGTAAAGAAGGATGAGAAAATGCATACGTGCGGATACATAGTATGTGATTTTGTAATGGATGAATCGTGGGAAGACATACATGAGGAAAAACAGTGGAACTAAACACCGTAGCGTTACGACATAGGCATGGAACTAATACACTTTAGGGGGGGGTACTGTGTGGGCACGAGCCCTCGCCTGTAAATACAGTAGGCAAACCTTGTGCTACCAATAGATGACTTAATTAACAAATATGGGAATTTGGTCGGCCATACAAACGGCAAATGTCTCTGCAACATCTATTAGACTTTTTATGGCAGCAACAGTGGAACATAAAAGTTATTGCCTATGGTTTGTCACAAGCGTTGTAGTACCCATTTATATGCGCGACTAGTTCAGATTCGGGACAGCCCCTTAAATCGGCAATCAAGTCTAATTGTGGGGAAACAAAATGTGAACTCCATTCTCTCCATTCCTTGGCACGGCAAAAAATACAAAACTACCATGAAAATTGTTTCTTCTTTTTCAGCTTATGTTTTTTAGGTCTGAATGAAAGAATTCAGCCTCGAAGGCACTGTATGGGCAAAGCCGTCATCAGTGGATGGACAGGACCCTGCACAGTTCTTCGCCTCTGTGACCTGCGCAGTGGGCCAGAGATGAAACACTGCGGCTAAAACGCCCAGGAGCTCATCGGGCAGTTTTTCAACACGCAGCGAAAGAACAGCTGGTGAGGTAGGTGGTCAGAGGGGGGGGGTGGGGGGGGGGGGTGGGGGGGGTTGGGGATGATTGGGGGGAAGACTACACGATGAGATAGGATAGGCAATTGATATTGTAGCCACTAAACACAATGGTGATGCGATGATCCCAGTCATCCAAGCAGCAAAACCTCGCTTTCTTCTGCACACAAGCTGTAAGCAAGCGGTGCCTACCACTGTCTACAGGGACTCGATGCCACATTACTGAAACAGAGATGATATAGATGATTCAGTAGAAAAAGGGGATACCTTGGCTGTTTTCGCTACCTGGCATAACAGGAAGCTGGGATGACCACGCCGCAAAATGTACTTGCAAGGGATAGAAAAAAGCAAAAAGAAAAAATTAAAAGGAAGAAAATCAGAATTACCCCCCCCCCCCTGGGGCCTTGAGTTGCAAGGTATATAAAGACCGACCAAAATGGCAACAACTACGTGCATGAAGACCAAAAAGTGTGTGTTTTTTACCTTATTTTGTAATTTTGAGATTGTGTTTTGACAGTTACTGTGCAGACGGACCTAAGTTCAAGGAATGGATTGTGCTAGCCAGTACAAGTCTTTGAATAGGGTAGCCTGTTGCAACTCACGACAACGAAACGGTGCCAAGATGGAAGCAAAGCCGCCATTGACTTCTACCTGTCAATTGCACGATTTCAGAATACATTCAAGCGAGCAATACACATTAGTGAGAGAGTTAAAACTTTACCTTATATCAGCAAATTGTTTAGATAAACCTTCGGCAATGCAGCACCTCACTTATTGCTGGGAGTAATAAACTGTACTCCAGGGATCCTCCTTATGTGTGGCGCTTGTAATTTTATATTATGGTAAGCAAAGGTTATACCATAAAGCCCCTAGATGAGTAATCCTTGAAACGATTTGTTGGTTAATGCACAAAGTTTCCGTAATTATAACCATACAAATGGCTATTTTTCTGCCTTAAGGGCTCCTATTTCTATGTATGGTAGGGCTGACTTGGGTAATAGTGTGTCATCTATGCAAGTTTGTTCGTACGTACAGGATGCAACGCCCTTTTGATCAACCTATTTTTTTAATTGTTGACGCGCCCAGGGGAGGGAGGTCGAAGCAGGGGATAACAGTCTAGACCCGCCCGTTGCACAGTAATTGTACTAATACAGACTTGGGCTCGTCTGTCGTTCATCTATCCACTACTCTATGACCGCCTCGTAGGCGCCGAGGCATAGCCCCTGTATAGGTTTGAATTGGGGGGTCTGCGGGTACTCAGCCCGCCATCTGATTCTGGCTACAAACATCAAGTAGGGACAGTAGCCACGCTTCCAGTTTACCCGCCAGGCCGACGCATAAGTGGACCCTCCTTGGCCAACAGATAGTTGAAAGAATCTATAGGACACAATGTCGGTATTGCCTTCGATTGCTGATACTGTTGGTAGTTTTTAATGGTCAAAGGTGCGGAGACACAAGTATATATAAGTGACACCAACACAGATTTCAACCACTGATTGGTTTCATGGCAGGATAGTCAACTAAATGTGTGTTCAACTCTGTTATGCAACGTGAGGAATACCTGCCCTAGCAGGAATGCAGATCTTTTAGTGAGGTAGTCCATTAATAAAGGCTAATTAGGCGCAAGCACTGGTGAGCATGAGAGGGCTGGTGCGGCTCCTGAGTTGTGGAGACAGCGACATCATAAAATCGGGCGGCTGGCTGATACATCGCTGACAACTATGGTATAGGCGCTGTACACTCAGGGGTACTCGTTACGGTATTTCCCGCAAGGGAACGAATTCAAGTGGCATCTTTAGCCTCACAGTCACGACGTACATTGCTTCCGCCCCCAATTTTGGCTGAAAGGCATCATTTATATAACACTTCACAAAGGTTTACGCATGCAAAGCATATTGCGAATGTCTCCCACACGAGCTCTGACAGTTGCCCCCTCGACCACCCCTACCTAACGCGACACACATTGCCTCCAAAATGTTGCAGATCAAATCAAAATTTACCTTCTCATCTTGTGCAAGAGCCATTGTAAAAAACATATATTAGACCTCCAATCTGTATACACTCTTGTGACAGTCACTTAGACACAGATAGGTACTTGGTTTGGCAAAACGAGCTATTGTCTTTGTCATGGATTTAACACTGGCTTCTCGATTGATAGCTAGGTTTGCAGATGTGCTTAGATTATGCCCCCGCATGACATACACAACCAGCAGTAAGCGCAGAGTGAACACCTTACGGCGGAAAGCAGCTGCCAGTATACTGCTCCTAGAGTCAGTATGGTGTAAAATCAAACTCAACCTTTGGCCTCCGCAGATCCCCGTGCAAGCAGCTCCGCCCTCTTGCTGCCCACCCCCCCGCGCACGGCCAGCAGGCGCACTGTCTACAGCAACTCCGCCCCCATCATAAACTGTTGGCTATTCCTGAGTTTCTGTGCTGATAGTTGCACTAACGGGGGGGGGGGTGGAACGGGGGGGGGGGGGGGGGGGGGGGGAGCGTGGAGGGAACACTATCGGGACGCGGAAGTTTTGGTGAATGACCCGGTGCTTGCCGCCCCCCCTCCAGGCTGGCTGTAGCGCGATCCTCCCACATGCCGATTGAGGGCTGCTAATATGCTGATGGCGGTTATGGGCAGTGTTGTCCTCGCTTGGTGAGTGGAAAAGAGCAATTGCTGCTTCTAACACACGCGTAGCCCTATGTAGGTCATGAGTCGCTGTTGGTGGCTACCAGGACAATGTTAAACGGGAAAGGTGGACATTTTTTTATGACGACTTCTATTCTATTTCTTTTTTTGTATTTTCGGGCCGAAACAATCATTTCATTTCCTATGCATCCTTGTTAGAAGTATTCCATATTTTGATGAAGCGCTCTCCTGATTTGATCTTCAGCATGCGCAACGAGGAGGAAAATGGCAAAATTGTCCAAAGGGGAAAGGCCCATAAATAGTGTGTGGCTCATAATGAACGCAAACTATCAAAATTTAGTATATGTAATTTAGCATGATATGTTTTTTTCCGCTCGTCAACGAAAACTATATGACCTGAAAAGCTGGATCAAATTAACCAATATCCCGAAAACTGACGGCCAGGCAGATACTAAACACAGGGTTCGGACCAAGAAGGTTGGTGACAGGAATATTTGCTGCATTGTTAGGCACTGCAGAATGGATTAACGACTTGGCACTATATTGTCAGGCCATATTCACGCATATACTGGTCTCTAAAGGATGGAAAATCCCGAAGCTTGGCACTATATTAGGCAGGCCCAATATTCCACCATACTGTCTGAGTGATGCGATCCATAGCTTGGACATTAGAGCTGATTAGTTGGGCCTAAGCCAATATTCACACCTACTGGTCGCTCAGGGATGGATACGCTGCTTGTGGCACTAAATTGGCAGCCCAATATTCACCAATTCGAGTTCTGGTCCATGAACTGATTGCCTCCAGGATCTTTGGGCGCTATAATTCGGCACCATACTGGGTTATAAGATGGTTCCAGCGTGGCCACTATAACTTTGGCTAGTGCCAACATTCCACTATATTCGGGCCTCAAAGGATATAGAGTGCACGAGCTCGGGCAGCCAAGCATTTACCAGACAGGCCCTCGATATTGGGGCCAACGATATCCCGGTGCAAAACGACTTCGCACTTCGCGATATAATTGGACCAACATATTTGGCCACCTCAAGTGTCATAGTACTCGGGTCCACAATCGTCTTGGTAAAGCTTGACCGCACAAGTACTAAGGCCTAATATTGGGACTCGCGAATACTTATTGGAACCTATATTGGTGATGGGCTGGCTGATGTATATAGGTATTTTGTAGTTTTTGTAGGTATGTTAACCTATGTTTATTCTGATGAACACCTACTGTGTGAAAAGGAATCTTTGAACCTCTGTATGTTTTCAAATGGAGTGGAAGCCAATAATCTTGAGGCTACACAAGGATAATCTTAGGCGTAGCAGACCCGGCAGCTTGTATGAACAGAACATGGTTAGAGTTGGCATCTCTGTAAATCTGTAAATAATAGCCTTTATACGTAGACTAGTAAGCGACATTTTATGCCGTAAAATCAGCCTGATGGGGGGGGGGGGGGGGGGGGGGGGGGGGGGGGGGGGGGAGGATGTACTAAGGGTTAAAGAGCATTCACTGTTCATTCAAAAGCAAAAAAACAAAAATTAGATATTGCATTGCACATCCGGAGATGTTGTTGTTGTTGACTTGTTGTTCTAACAGTATACATTATGACAGTTCTAGGGAAATCCTTGTGCGCAAAGACCTCATTATGCAATCCACAAGAGGTTAGCAGGCAAATAGATTAAGATTGAGTGGAAGTTTAGGAGTAGGATGAAATATGTGCTGTCATTATGGCAATAAGAACAAGGGGAACAGCAACAGCTAAATAATGGACAATAACCGTAAAATAATTTAGGCTATAGCATGTTCTACATTTGATAAAGGCTAGGCGTTCTTTTACACATGACCCCCAAAAAGCAGTCATCAATCAGTAGTTAAACCTAAAGTTGGTTTGGTCCCCATTTTGGGGGTTAAGAAGATAAATTCTGTCCTATATAACAAAACAATGTTTATTTTGAAACTCCTATAGGCTTTTATGTCATGCCAGGCTGAATGAAAAATTGTTATTAAAATTATTACATTAGGGAGTATAGAGAGTGCTGGTCTAAATGGGGCCCAGTCATTTAGGCTGCGATCGGCCGAGCTAAACAATACACAACATTAACAATTTATGGCACCACATAAAAGAGTGTGACAGCCAACCGGCCTCAAATGCTAAATTTTGAATGTTTTATATCAATTGTTTATTAATTCCATATAACAAATATATTCAAACAGCGGGGGATAATATGGTAGTGCATGCAAATTTTTAAACAATGTCTATTTATTACACATTTTTGTGTGGAATGAAATATATATACAGCCAACTTGTTGAAATTGTTTGGTTTGTGTTTTTATTACTGCATCGAAGCCTTGGTAGAATCATTTATAGGAGGATATCACACCATTCGCTAGCCACATCTGATAAACGATATACTAGAATTGGTATCAGACACATCCACGGTAAAAACTATAATTATGGGTCATGGATTCAGTAACGACACCTGCAATTCGTTCATAACAATAAATCCAACATGGCTTGCGAGATAGTGCCCCACAATGAAGCACAGGGTATAGAAACTAATTTATGTTTACTCAAAGACGACCAGGCATTTATTATTAGGCAATCTTGGGAACATAGCCATGCCCCGTTGTTTTCTGCAGAGTTTATAGCTTAGGCATGTTTTTGTGCATACACGGTCTGACATCATGTTGCATGAACACAGGTGGGCCAACTAGTGCATATAAACAACGTCGAGCATAACTTCTGCGTGGCACAGCGAAGCAGGCAGTATTTGTCAGGGGTGGGTGGGTAAGAAAAACACAATCAATCACTCAACTTGCAGGGGCATGACTGTCTGAATGATGATAGATTCTCCTTATGTATAAAACATTCGTTCAGGAGGCATCCAGGTACCGAGTAATCATCAAGTGTTAGCTGACAGGAAGGAGAGCAATGGGGCCACTGCCGGTTGAAGCGGTATCATATACGAGATGATAGATGATGATCCCGGCAGATCTATACCACATTACCATCTAGTTGGAGTTGGCACTGGGGGGGGAGCAGCCAAGTGGCTAACAAATGGTAAGCATTAATACGATTAAATCGTAATAAAAATACACAACTACATAGCACACTACACCGGCCATCCAGCCGAACACAGGGTACACCATGAATATCATCACATTACATAAACTCACTGCTCGATCGCCCGTATAAACGGCCACTGTCCCTTTGTTTACGAGCTCGCACTAGCCGAAGTAGGTCGTATGTGTGCAAATAGGGGAATAGCTTCCGCAGCATAAAGTAGCTATCGGAGATAGGACTTCGCTTTCGTAAACTAAGATAATGGTGTATCGGTTAAATCCAAGCCACATAAAGCGAGTGGGGGTCCTTTTCCAAGAACAAACAGAGTGGAAATGACTAAAAATAGGCAAGGGGCAACAAAATGTGCAAGAAACGCATATCATCGTGTGACTTACGCGTCACCACATTCCTGGGGCCAATTGTGGAGGGCGATGCTTTTCTGGTGGGATGGGAACAATTTCCGGCACAGGACTTCAAAGCCGCGCA
>BTPG01000002.1:154742983-154868108 GCA_036245525.1 Semisulcospira habei
TGATGCTACTGGAAGTGACCTTTGGCAACTGGGTAGTGTATACCCGTTTGCGTGAACTGTGACAGCCGTCAAGGACGTCTGACACTCTACAGCAGCTATAGTAACGTGCGTGTTCGGGGATCCAATGTGACGGGGCCCTGTACGGGTTGTACTTTGTGTCAGGTAGGGACTTTAATTTTTTTTTTGGCTGTCCTCTTCTAACTAATTGCTGAACCAGGACCTTTAAGCCCGTCCACTCGAGCCCATGACCGTTTGACCACACCCCTTTCAATGGTCCCACCGGAACAGGCTTGACTTCCCTGATTGACGGGCGGAACCGCGCAGCATGCCTTCCAGCAAAGCTGCTCATTTTCGTTAGCTATTGGTTGTACTGCACGGAACCTGTCTGGAGCGACCACCGTTACGACAGATCACCTGCCATTAACTACAACCACCTTTATGATGCCCCTTTAACCCTTTTCATCCTGATACTCTATTACTTGACGATGATAGTTCAAGGGTATTGCCAGAATAGCTTGGCGCCTTGAACCAAAATACTTGATCCATCTCCTTATCTGTAATGTAGCCTTCATAGCACAATAAGTTGTTTTTTTTTTTAATCAGCCTCAGGATGTAATGGGTGAAAATTTTTGGTCGAAGACTTCTGTGGAGATAGCACCTATGTTACGTTTGTGGTTGTGATATTCTTTGAGAGCATGTGTGTGTTAATCATAGGAAAGATCCGATATTCATATGAGTTATTTTGATAAGAATTACGTACCTTTTTAGTAGGATTCTTTTTTTTTTTGCAAGGAGATTAGCGATCAATTTTTGTTGTGACGCGTAGTTTCGTTACAAAGTTGTAAAGTTTGACCTACATTAGACTGGAAGATTCGAGCAGGGTCGCGATCTTTCTAGTGACCTCATGTCACGACACGGGTTTTTTTCGTCTATTTTTGTAGGGGAGTAAGTTTAGAGGGGTGACAGGATTTAGATAGTCACCGGACGTACGGCTAGTTTAGGTGGGGTATGTGGCCTGTACACGAGTATTTGCTGCCGTGCGAGAGTTTGGTGGACGGCGTGGCGCACGTGATCGCCCGGTCTGTGCGATCGGGTGATTATTGTTTTTCGTGAATTTTCATCACGTGATTTACTGAGCGTTTTTTTTCGCTAACCTAACGTTAATCAAATTGTTAGACAGTCGCTTTTCCAACTGTGAACGAGTTAGTCATTTTTCCAGCAGTCTCCTAGGGTGGTCTTTCAGGCGTGGTTCGCCATCTGCTGAAGGCCAGAAGCAGCTGTGTCGTCCTTTTCTATTGGCCTTACGATACGGTTTTGGTCGTCCCGGAGCCGGTGTCCGTAGAAGGAGAGAAGAGAAGAAGAGCTGCGACGACTTAACCCCTGGCTTGTCTTGTCCTTGTTTGTCTTCGTCGTAGCCGGGGCGTCTTCACGGATGACACGCATCCTAATCCAATGGTCCAAATCCAACGGCCTAAAACTTAAAGAATTAACCGGGTAAGTCTTGACACCGTGCTGTGGTACTGAGAGTGGAGGCTGGTTGTGTCACACTCTGCCTTGTGGGGTTACGACACCGTACCTGGGTGCTGTTGCGAGTGTCGCGGCACGCCCCGTGTTTAGTCAGGTCGGGTCATCCCATTTAATTATTTCTCGCCTATTTAAGTAAAGTTTTGTTTGTTTATAATGTTGTAAAGAACGTTGTGAGATTTATTTCATCTCCTTGTAGTGACAGTGTTGTGAGAGGAGCTTTGTCACTGTGACGGAAAGTTTTCGAGAGATTGTATTATCCAAAAGCAGCCTGTGTACGGACGGCCTTATCGCGGAAGCAAGAGCGTCGAGCGGAGCAGAGCTTAACGGTTGTGCTTCCGGCGAGAAGGTCCCGTGACGTGAAATATATTGAGTTTATTCAACTTTCAGTCAGGTTAAATTAAGGATATTTGCTCCATTTGTATACGTGATATTGTTTATGCTGAAACATTGTGGTAGCTAAAGGAGTCTTGTGCTGTAAATGTCTAGTTTGCGAAAGCATTAATTTAATTCGAACTTGTCGTTCGTGCTCCCGCTGGGGAGATTCAGTAGCTTTCGAACTATATTCATGTTTCTCGATCTTCATTTGTATTTTATTTAGGATATTTGTTTAATTATATATTGGTTGTTTAGGGAGTTTGGACGTGTGTAACAGTGTAAGTGTGAATGTGATGCGTGAGTGCGTGGTTAGGATTGAGTGAGAATAGTTGGTTTGTTGTTAGGGTTATATGTAATAAATGTCGTCGTCATTGTTCCTCTGGTGTTTGTGTTAGTGTGGGTCGGGTGTGTCTCGAGTGGTAGCACTCATAGCTCGCGCCCCGGAAGCGGGGTCGTGACACCTCCTATATGACGTCAAAGTTGTTGGCAATATTTCGTAACATTGTATCAAAGACGCCTAGATGGTAGTGGAAATTTGTAGTTATTTCTAGAACATTCTTTTTAATGAATATTAATGAGTTTTGGTTACGTTTTCTTTTCTGATTATGTGCGAATTTGCTGGATTATTCTGGAAATTTCTGTAATAGTATAAAAGACCGTGCTAGGAAGTATGTGTGTACATTGTATGAGAGACGCAGTGTGTCAAAAGTGTTGATGAATTGTAGAGGCGACAGTGTATCAGTGTTGGTGCATTTGTGGATGCATTGTGTGGGTATCGCATCGCTGCAATAAAATCACCACTGTTACTCCAGTGTGGTCTACAACCATATGCCACGTGTGACGAGTTGCAGCTGAGTGAACTGAGTTTCTTTACAAGAACCCTACGTGCGCGCGTCTGATGTGATTGTATCATGCTACGACTACGACTACCACGCAACAACCTATCTTTTAAGACAATTTTTTTTCTTGCAAAAATGGGCAGTTGCCTGTTTATAAGCACTATAGCCTGACTTCATGGTCAAGTTTGGTTCCAGGTATTTTTGAGTCAAAGAGAACAGAGGCCACGCTGAGCTAAGTAGCCTTCATACTGTTTGCATGAATGAGTTCCACTGTCTCCATCGGCACCACAAGCACACGTCACTGAACAACTTGTGATTGACCGCTGTACCAGTCAGTGATTGGTGTACTGGTATAGAATGTAGACCTACGTACCAGTAATTGGTGTATAACAGGTGCTGCTGCCGTAACAGCGTGCGTTCAGTTTTAACCCACTCAGCCCTAACACACCAGTGTGGAAAAAGAGATAGATAGTAAACCATGATGGTGCTGCCAGTGTGGAACAAGAGATAGATAGTAAACCATGATGGTGCTGCCAGTGTGGAACAAGAGACAGATAGATAACCATGCATATACAGAAACATTTTTTTAGTCTGTCACAGAGATACCTCGCGGCTACCTGAAGTCTAATGCAGCCCGATTCTGAGAACTTGAGTACAAATTCTAAGTCAATGCTCATTATGTTTAGCCCATTACATCCTGAGGCTGATTTAAAAAAAAAGAAAGTTGCTTATTATCTCATAAAGGCTAGATTACAGATTAGGGGATAGATCAAGCATTTTAGTTCAAGGGTGGTGCCAGAATAGCTTGGCGCCTCAGGCGCCAAGCTATTCTGGCACCACCCTTGAACTATCTAAGTCAAATTTATTTCAAGCAATTGGTGTATCAAGCTGAAAAGGGTAAGTTAATCCCTGTCATTCGACACGTGCTGCATTCGGCTACGCGGCTTCATGATAATTGAGTTAACCGATATCACACAGGGGCTAAAAGCTTCAAATTTGTACACTGCCATATGCAAGCTACATTATAGTACTTACAGATAAGGATATAGACCAATGGCTTTAGTTCAAGGGTGGTGCCAGAATAGCTTGGCGCCTAGAGGCGCAAAGCTATTCTGGCACTACCCTTGAACTATTTTAGTCAAACTTATTTCACACACTGGTGTATTCCGAATGATAAGGGTTAACTCATTCGAGACGTGCCGCCTCCGAATACGAGGTGAAGCTAAGGTTTCTAAAGCACGAATCTGATACGAACACGATCAGAACCCGATAAGGTGATGCAATTTTCCTTAAAAAATTCCGTCATTTTCGTTCTAAGTCGGATGCGAATTCGTTTCCGCCTCGGGCATATGGAAACACAAACATGAAAAGGACTTGCACGAACTTTTCTGGTTAGGACCCGCTTCGGATTCGGATCGCATTCGGTATCGGATTCGTGTTTATGGAAGGGTAGCTTTATGCCGCGTATCCGGAGGCGGCACGTCTCGAATGCGTTAAATCTTCAGAAATTAATAATTTACAAACGAAGTCGCAAAATGGACCTGTGTTGCTCATAAGCAGCATGATTTCTAAGCGTTTCGATCACCTCTCCAGCTTCGATTTGCCTTTTCCGAGCTCCAGCCATCCATCTGCCAGTGTGAAGCTAAGTGCTGATAATTTGGCTGCGTCACGTCAAGCATCTGAACCGGCACCGCTTGCTTCCAGCCAATATCCGTCTAGTTAGTGCATGGAACCGTCGTACAATGAACTGTCCACGACCCCCCTCACGCGAAGAACACAGATGTAAGTCGGACCCGCAAAAAGGATACATATTAATGAATGTCGTACAGGAGTAACTCGTCCACAAGACGCTGCTTTATCGCAAACATTCTCAATCATCAGCCTCGGCAAATCCGAAATCCAGACCAAACATTGAGGTGACTGCCAAGCTGGCGTGTAAAATGTAGAGAACATCCCAACGAAGAAAGCAACACGCTTAGAAACGACAATCAAGTTACAACACATTTGTGTTGTAACTGTCTTTTCTAAGCGCGTTTCTTTCTTCTCAGATTGGGATTTTTCAGCAAATCTGTTTTGTTTTTTTCTGAAGAAGTAGAAGTCCTGAAGAACATTCACACCAATCTTTTCTATCTGCGAGAGGCATAGATCCTCGTGAGCCCCCACACTGCCTGCGTGGGCTCATGAGGACCTGTACCTTGGTTAGTTCGGGGTTTAACATCCACGGCACCGAAGTGATAATGGACGGCCCTGACGGGCGGGTTATGGGGGACAGGGAAATCTATTGCTTATGGAATACGACCTGAACACATATCAATTCAGGCGCACTCAGTGCAACTGTGCCAATTTGATTTACCAGGACCTTTCAACGGACATGCTATTGAACAAGCCCGTCTTTTTTCCCTGGATTGTGAGTCCAGCTACCGGGGGCGGGACGGGGATTCGAACCCACGACCCGGCGATTCCCTTCGCTCTCTTGCTCCGACGCTTAACCGCCTGAGCTATTTCGGACTCTGACCTGTACCTCTTGGTGACAAACGCAAGTATTTGTACCGTTCACATAGACATTTGCCGGCCTCAGTCTGCAAACAGAGGTCTGGTTTTATCAAGCTCATGCATGAGTCATGAGGTTCTATGCCTCTTGCACTGGCCCCTGATTATAGCTTTATCTAGGCTCACGAGGATCTATGCCGCTTGCAAACAGACGAAGGACTTTCTCTATGAAAGCGAGAGAGTGATTTACCGTGGTGTAATTGCACATAAAGACCCCCCCCCCCCCCCCCCCCAAAAAAAAAAAAAAAAAAAAAAAAAAAAAAAAAAAAACAAACCCCGGAGCGATTGGCTTAGCGTTGCGAGGCTGCACTATCAGAAAGCGATAGCCGCCCAATCAGCTGCAGTGGCATTGATAGTACGGGCAGAGACATAAATAACTTCTGATAGGACCCCAGCAGCGCTATGATTAGCCTTTCAAGGCTGCAAATCAACGAATAAAACACAAACGCATGAGGCATAGATCCTCATGAGCCCCCGCGAATGCGGGGGCACATGAGGATCTGCGCCTCTTGATGTCAACCTTCACTGATATTCGAGTTAGCAGACGAGGTTATTGGAATGGTTTTA
The DNA here is from genome assembly GCA_036245525.1 of Semisulcospira habei. Lineage (NCBI taxonomy): Eukaryota > Metazoa > Mollusca > Gastropoda > Semisulcospiridae > Semisulcospira > Semisulcospira habei. The sequence continues at coordinate 154,748,842 of BTPG01000002.1, forward strand.
GGTGGTTTGTCCGGGATGGTTTTAGCGAGGACAGTTCTAGCCACCTAAAGGAGCTATACTTAACTGGATCATAGACAATGTATATGAAATGGGAGTTTCCCTGGGCGGTTTTTAGACTCACTGACTTCATGGCCCAGTTTAAAGCTGAGAAACAGTCAAAAAACTCCGCCCCGCACGTGTTTTAAAAAAACTTTGCAGGACCCAGCGAGGGCCCTGTCTTCGTGAACGTTCGGCTAACTTCGGCAAACCGGTTTGCAACTGACTCAGTTGACTGAGTTTTCAACTGCGTTTGTCGTGCTGGCAAAACTCCCGTGAAAAAGACAGGCCACTTCCTGTTTGCAGCGAGTGGGCACCGCGATCACTGATCTAAACCAGCGATATTTTTACTGATATCAACAGTAGCAGACGACACTCGACCACCCGACGGACAGAGCAGGTCATTTGTGTCTTGCCTGGACGCACACTGGATATGGACCAGGCCGAGCTATCCGTAAGTTACACAGTACAGCCTGAAGCTTTATTTGATATCGGAAGGGTGAGGAAGGAGGGGTTATTTGTCGTTTTGTTTTTGTTGTTATAATCTCTCTCTCTCTATTTCTCTCTCTCTCTCTCTCTCTCTCTCTCTCTCTCTCTCTCTCTCTCTCTCTCTCTCTCTCTCTCTCTCTCTCTCTCTCTCTCTCTCTCTCCCAATTTACTGTGTTGGATGTACATCACAATGCTTCTTTATTTATTTATATTATCCTATATTGGACTGGATGTACGTGTTGACAAAATTCGTTCACAACTACAAAGTGTCAGCAGTCATACTTACAGCATGTACAGCCGTACATTCTGCCATCATAGTCCCCAGCGCGTAAAATCCGTGGCTGTCGGTCAGTTTCAAAGTGTCACAGAATCGTCTGCTGTTGTCCGATCTGCTAATCGCGATGATTTCCGTGCAACAGGAAGTGGTCTGTCGTTTTCCGAGAGTTTTGCAAGCTCGGGATACGCAGTTGCCAACTCCGTCAACTGTGTTACGAACCGATTTGACCCACTTAGGGGCAGGGCCCAAGCTGGGTCCTGTAGAGTCTTTTTAAAACACGTGCTGGGCGGGTTTTTCTCATTGCACCTCAGCTTTAAGGTCTGAAGCCAGAACTGCCTCGCGTTTACTCTGCTGCACCAATATGAATTTACCCACGTCACTACATGTACACAGGGCATCCAGACACAAGAGGTAATACTCGTATCTATGTAATATTGGAGCGGAGTTTTATAAACAGTCTTCTTCCCTTCGCAGGAAAGGGAAAAGCCCTCCCCTGTGCAATATCTCAGACGCTTTCAATTAATCTTACCCTTTATATTCAATTTGCCCTTGTAGTTTTCAGTTTTTCTCTTCAATTATTTTGCCGTCTTACTTTTCCAGTACTTAGGCGGCGCCGCCGTAATGGATGGTGGACAAGTTACTTCCCTTTACATTAGTCACACGGTTACCTCAATTTCCGCCACCGTTATTGCGTGCTATAAAACAATTTCGTCAGCACTTGTGTGTGTGTGTGTGTGGTGTGTGTGTGTGTGTGTGTGTGTGTGTGTGTGTGTGTGTGTGTGTGTGTGCTGCACACACCGACTCTTGTCACACAGCGTTTTGTCACGTTTTTTTCTCCCCTGAAGTACGAACGTACGACGAAGCACAGAGAATCCGAAGTATGCAAGGTAGCGCAAAGCACTGACGGATCTACATCTGCTAAATCAATTCAGCCACTGAACAAAACCTTCACTTCGCAGGACGAACTGGCACGAAACAGTAACAGTCTGAGGACCACATATGTAAATGTCACCACATCATGACCCCATTTGTCCGCGGGGCTCATGAGGATCTATTTCTCTTTCAGATGAATCCGATTTACTTGTGGCACTCCATCAAAAAACACTAAATCTGCTGAAAAAAAGACGATATAACTATAAATACGGCGACTTGGAGGCATAGATCCTCATGAGCTCCCGCGACAAAGTCGCGGAAGCTCATAGTGAGGATCTATACCTCTTCAAGTCCAGATGGAATCCGGTTGTCTAGTGTAGATCCGTGTGCATCGTTCCTCGTCGGCAATGATCTAAATCTGCTGAAAAAGATGATGTAGATACGGCCCGCGGGAGAGCATGAGGATCTATGCCTCTTCAACTCCTCTTCCGGTTGTCTCGCGTACATCGTTCCTCGTCAGCAGGAAAATACCCTGATCAGCTGAACAAAGAGCAAGACAGCCTTGGGAAGGAAAACACACGCCGACTGATAGTAGGCAAGGTTTTCTGCATACCGATCTGTAACAGCGTGGTAGTTTCCCAGGCTGTGCCCGTCTTTTTCTTTCATCTTTTTTTCCTCGTTTTTTTCTTAGTGTATTCCAGTGTAACTCGGTCTCGGTAGGACCTACGTTCACAGACATGCCGTTTGAGATTTTTGCTGGTATAGTATCCCCGATTTCCTTACAGTCACCCGCCACCAACCCCAACCCTCCTACCCTCTCCGATCCGACAAGCCCGCTCTCAAACAATGATTAAGTTTTGTAAATTTACAATTTAAACTGTGATAGAGTAACGCAATGTTTTGCTACCACTCAGCACCATCTATACTGAACGTCTAAACTAAAAAGTGTCATGGTTTTATTGCCGAAACAAAACGTCTACGCCGAGAATTCTATATAAAAATTGGTGTTACAGTTGCCCCTCCTCCCTCCCCCTGTAATTTTACAAATTTATGTATATTTGTAAATTTTCCAAATGTATGTATATTTACAAATCTTTACAAATTTGACAAAATGTGCTTTCATCTTGAATTACCGTGATTTTGCACTGTGTGTGCTTCTCATACATTCCGATTTAAATCCTTATTTAATCTTAATATGTTGTTCATTCACAGTAAATGTACAGCAAGTCTATTCTTTAGGTTGTGTGTGCGTGTGTGTGTGTGTGTATGTGTGAGTGGGGCGGGGGTGGAAGGGGGGGAGGGGGAGGCTTGCGTGCGCGTGCGCGTGCGTCCGGGTGCGTCCGGCGTGTGTGTAGAAAAGGATCTTGTACTCCTAACAAATGGTTTACCTGAGCACTGCAATCATCTGATGGTCATCGACACACACAGGCGCTATCACTGTGCCCCGCCGACAAGGTGCGACAGGTGGAAAGTGAAACACAGAGCTAACAAGACCGCAAATTGGCCTCAAAATTCCCACGGCCCGGGTGTCCTCCACAAAATCCCCAGCCCCCCCACCCACCCACCCATCTGCAAGAGGCATAGATTGTCGTGAGCCCCTGCATCCTCCACAAAATGCCCAGCCCCCCCCCCCACCCACCCATCTGCAAGAGGCATAGATTGTCGTGAGCCCCTGCATCGCAGGGCTCATGAGAATCTATGCCTCGCTGATCCAAACTGGCTTTAGCTCTTCCGGCTCAAATTGACGGTGTTATTCAGACTTAAGCGAACGCTTGCACCTGTAGAAAACTGATGCGTCTATGGGTGCCAACGCGGGGCAAAATCCTTTGAGAATTATCTTCAAGTGGAGCTGTCTGCTTGTCTACTCTTCCTGTACAGGGCTCAGCCACTTTCTGTTATGTGTAAAAGACGTAGACTCTCATGCAGTCTGAAAAACGCATATATTATCATCAACCCCTGCTGTCGCAGGGGCTGATGACAATCTAGGAGCCTTTCAGACTGCAAGTCGGTGACCGCAGTTGTTACACGCTGTGTAACTGGCTGAGTTGAGAGTGGCAGCAAGGGTGGACACTTGTCAAAAGGAAGTAAGAAAATATGACTGATTCATCTTTGTAGGCAATTAGAGGGAGTACCACTCAGTCACCTATCAGACAGCCAGCGTGAATGTTCGAACGAGGCAATCGCTAAGGAGTCCAAATTAAAAAGGAACAGGAACAAGGTCAACAACCATCTAATCATCCATCCATGTATGTATCCACTCACCCAGCCACCCATTACATCCGTCCATCCATCCGTCCGTCCGTCCATTCATCCATATACCTAAACACAACGTTTCCCCCCGCCTCCCCCCCCCCCCTTTACACAGAAATACCATATACACCCCCCCCCCACCTCAACCCTCTCTCTCTCTCTCTCTCTCTCTCTCTCTCTCTCTCTCTCTCTCTCTCTCTCTCTCTCTCTCTCTCTCATACTCTCAGTCCGTTTTGCCTTTCCGCAGGAAATTCAATACATGTAATAATTATCAGAACAAGTGCACGGAAATAGTCAAGGGTCGTTTGTCTGGATAGAATTTTCCCGAGCAACATCTAATGGAGGGACGTGAAGAAAGAAAGAAAGTACAGGATAAAAAAGACGATGGAGGATGGATAGATCATGAACGGGCGAGCAGGAATATACAGGTCAGTATCAGCGTTACCGTGTCTCAGAATATCGCGAATTCGGATATAACGCGGTCAGGTCGGTGGCTTCCGATCTATATCCTAGTCTATGCAGAAGTCCTCATGGCTGACGTCAGCCTTAATTGGCCCGCGCACAGCTATTAGCTGGCCCGTACACAGCTGTACGCGGGCCAGCTAAGGCTGGCGTCGGCCATATTACTGTTTGCTTACTGGGTGTTTGCTCTTCACATGCCATGTAAAGTTTGCCATCACTATAACCCGAACGCCAATAACGAGTTTTATGGTTCCCAAGTATCGCGAACCAATGCGGACAACCTTGGCTGTCGGTAGCGACTTTTCTGGAATCAAAAGTCGCGACAAAAGTCGCTACCAACAGCCAAAGGGTTAAGTGGACAAAGGGGCAAGAAAGAAAGAGAGAGAGAGAGAGAGAGAGAGAGAGAGAGAGAGAGAGAGAGAGAGAGAGAGAGAGAGAGAGAGAGAGAGAGAGAGAGCAAACTCACCTGACTGACGTCACACTCAGTACTCTCCGGTTCTTCCTCCTCCGCTCCTCCCCCCTCCTCCACCCCTCCCTTGTTCTCCTCCTCCGGCAGGACGGCAGCGGAGAGGGAGAAGAAGCTGTAGAAGCGGCCCGTGATGGCGGTGGACACGGTGCGGAACAAATCCTCCATCGTCTTGAGCGCTACCACCACCACGGCGATGATTAGGTATCCAAAGGCCAGATCGGATTTCTCGGAGGCGCCGACCCACAGCACTGAGACGTGTGTGGTCAGATGTAGTTCCAAATTCACCGAAAAAGATTACGTGCAGATCCCAAGTACATTCGGGGAGAAGCTGGTTAAGATTTCCAAAATATCCACTGACCAAACATTTCTCTGGTGCGTTCTGCTATGACAGTTACACAACTTTCAAGTCAGGGTTTGAAAGATCACATTTTCACCCCAGGCTGCTGAGCGCATTATTGTGTAGACGTACGGCGTGCGTTGCTCACAGAAAAGTACACTTCACACTGACGAAATCAATTTTCTGGAAAAGGTAAGATTCCAATGATATTCACCGACGAAACTTTTTTTTTTTTTTTTTTTTTTTGCGTTGGGTCCACTGTGAGGACATTTTGAGGACATTAACCCCTTCCCTGCCACTAGACGCATATTTCGTTTCTGAAATCTTTGTTTATTCATCGCCAAAGAGCCAAACTGACCTCTGCAAGAGACATAAATCCTCATGAGCCCCCGCGACCGCGGGGGCTCATGAGGATTTATGTCTCTTGCAGTTGGATCTTGTTCACTTTTTTCTCGGCAGCGAAAGGGTTAAGGCACGCAAACGCAAGAGACATAAATCTCATGACTGCCCCCCCCCCCCCCCCCCCCCCCCCGCGGGCAAGGGGGCTCATGAGGATTTCTGTCTCTTGGATCTTGGTCACATTTCTCGGCACCGAAGGGGTTAAGGCACGCACGAGGCTAGATTCCCGTAGCGAACGTTTCGTACTCGTGCGTGTGATTTTTAAAAACTGATTCAGTTCACAGACACATCCCGCACAGATTTCACCGCTGTCAAATGGAGATCGCGATCACTCGTAGTTTCCCACGATAATCACATATAGAATAATCTTCTCACGGTACACGGATGACAAATCGCCAAAAGCCGTCCCGTGAAGCGTTTACCTGACACCTGATCCATGGTTGACTGCAACATACACCTACAACTTGTTTGCGTCGGTTATGACATCGCTTACACGAGGAGTAGGCCTACCATAAATTCACTCTAAGTTACATACAACAGGCTTGCAAAGTGCACACGGAAACGCTAGTTAGAACCGCACCCAGCGACTGAAATGCTCACGCACGTACATTTATTTCATTTAAGTTCACCGCGTCCTGACTGATTCGCGCGACAGGGACTCGTTTCAACTGTGTCTGTCTCTCCCTGCACAAAGCTTGCACTTGAAATACACGAACAGACGACACGGACACAGACTTGTCTGTCAGGCTGGGGTTTACAGCTCTGTACTCTGTGACACACATACACTTGCCGAAAACGACACTTGACTAGTGACACGGAGACGCTTGGTGTAAATAACACCTGCCTGCTGACACAAAGACACGATTAACCCCCTTGAATGCCGCTAGAAAAAAAACACGAAACACCAGTCAAGTGCAAGAGGTATAGATCCTCATGAGCCCCCGCAGTTGCGGGGGCTCATGAGGATCTATGCCTCTTGCTGAAACCACTTTGAATCCACGTTCCTTTGATGGCTGACGTTAAATTTGAAATGATTTCAAAAACACAATCTGCGTCCACTAGCAGTAAAAGGGTTTAACTCCCTTGTGCATGGCCACCGGTACTGTCAACAGTACCAATGGCGGCATGCAGAAGGGGGTGGGGGGGGGGGGGGGTGTTAAAGCGACGCTTTTGTATCTTTTTCTTTATCACGCGGACTGACTTGAAGTGTCTTTTTGCCAGGGAAGAGTCCAGAATAAAACAAATAATGCCCTAAATGAACTAGGTACGCTGCAATTCGTTCTTCACTTCGAACAGTGCAGGAATATGTGCATAAAAAGGCCCTAGTTTGCAAAAGGTATGTGCGCGGTGCAACAGCGGCCGACGTCGGCCCGAAAGGGTTATGCCTGCTGGGAAGAGACACCCGCTAGAGCAACACACTGTGCGCACCAAGACTTTCGCAAATCGGCTGTGCTGTCCTTTTTATGACAGAAATGCGAGCGGAGGCACGTTAATTTAGACAGTAAGATGTATGCCTCGCGCGGAGAAAGAAATATTAGTATGTGCTGGTCTGTGATTTTGGACCTTACGGCCGTAGGCCGTAAGGTCCACAATCACAGAACAGCACACATATATAATTCACGTCGGCTGCTCAAGCAACACACCAAATTCACCCAGATGTATGCTAAAAGCTATGGACGAAGATTTTTCGAGATGCAGGTTTTCGCTTAGACACACCAGATAAAAGAGACATACATAGCATAATGTATGTCTCTAGGCGCACCATTTATCTAGAAATTACATTACTTTTGTCGCAGAAAGGCAAACGATAGTAACAAGCCCATTTTTTTTTATATTTTTTTTTTGGGTGGAGAGCGAGAGATTTTGATTGTATTTCATTGAAAATCTCGCTTTTAAATTTGTTTTAAAAACAACAACAACAATAACAACAACAACAAAAATAACAACAGCAAACAAACAAACAAACAAAAAAGACAAAGAAGCAGACCTTTAAAAAAAAAACAGCCTCTGAAGAACTGACTGCGGCGGATCAGTTACATCTATGCCATCTAGTAGATGATATGCTACAGATCTTCATATACTGACTTACATTAAGACACTTCGCGGCAGAGTATGCCGGAGACTGACAACATGACACTACTGTGTCCGAAAGGCGATGATCGAAAATTGGGTGTCCTTCCGTCAGTTCATGGGAGACATTCTATTTCTCCAGACGTGAGTATCCAGTCTCTTTGCTTTCAAGAACTTTCACAGCGGCAGCTACAATCGACCTAAAACAATATAAAACAAAATACATGTATAAGTGGGAAGCATACATTGCTACAATGCATCCCTCAAATAATAAATAAATAAATAAATAAATAAATAAATATCCAGGGGAAATTAATAGTTCGTTTGGCCGAATGTGAACACTACAAATGACTTTCGCATCATCTGTACACAGTACTATGAATTTAACCCCTTTGAAGATTGAGGACCATCCAACTGCAAGAGGCATAGACCCTCATGAGCCCCGCAGTTACGGGGGCTCATGAAGGTCTACGCCTCTTGCTGAAACAACTTTTTACCAATGTTCCATTGACAGATGGATCAATGATTTCAAAAATATAATCCTCATCTACTACTGTCAGTGCAAGGGTTAGTTAACTCCCCATTGTCTAACAAACCTGTGTAACGAAGAAAAAAAAAGGGGTGGAGGGATGGGGTGGGTGGGTGGGGGAGGACAGCGCGGGGAGCGGGCGGGTAGAGGGTTGGGGGGTGGGGGTGGGGAGTGTGCAGGGAGCAAACCCAGGCCGTTTAATGACCGACCAGCAATTACCTTAACTAAAGTCATTCTTCCTCTCGCCATACCTACATCCCTTTGAACATCATCTGCGAGAGGTGAATCGATCACGACAGCACAAGGGTGTTGCCTGATCAGCTGATCAGGCAATACCGGCCTTTGTGCCATCGTGCTCGATCCAGCCTATCCCCGCGAGTCGTGTCTAGCAGACGACAGTAAAATGAAAGCCAGTTGGCTGTCAAGTGAATCAAGTAAACTCGAGGAATCTCTTTTTCCCCCGCCTAATTACTATCCACTCAGCCAAGGCGACCGAAAGCGTGCCTGTACATACACCCTGTACACACTCGTGCGTACTGAAACCCAGCAACCTCCTTCAGACGAACACAGATGAAATTAGCACTCATAATGCCCAGTAACAGCCATATCCCAACCATCCCATTGGCATGAATACCACGAATGCAGGTAACACCCAGTACGCAAAGGTCCACGGGCCCTCGTCGGCCGCAGTGGGCCCGCGCACGGCTGTGCGCGGTCCCACTGCGGCGGACATGGGCCCGAAGACGTTTGCTACTGGGGCAGTGACCCCGCTTTACGGCACCTCTTATGCTCGGCCACACAGAAATACAGAACACTGATTAAAGCCACCTACTCCAGGCAGTAAGGGTTAATAGTTCTCCTTTATACTGAAATGTTCTTAGTGTGTCTAACAAGAATGCTGGACAAAAGGGTTAACTTAAACTATGAAGTCTGAATGTGGCCACACAGGCCAATTGCTTCTGGTGCATGTAGTAACTTTTCCGCCAGAAATAGTTTTAAAAAACTTGCTTCCTCTTTGCAATTTTTTTTTTTTAGGGTGTAAAACTTCAATTTTGTGCCTTTTTTTTTGGCGTTTTGAGCAACAATAGGCATGACAGGTCGGGTGAAAAAGAGCAAAATCTGGATAATTTTAGTCCTAGTGTGTTTATGGGAGCCTTATTGGGGCATGTGTACGGTTGTATGCAGGCTTGCAGACGACAGTTTTGTCATGGGGTACTTAGTGCACTAGAGTGTTGTAAAAAAAAACTCTAACTCTTAATTTTTTTTAAAAATTGTTGAAAATGTTTCTCCTGTGATGCTCCGCGTGGATTTTTTGTTTTGGCAGAAAGGTTCTTTCTTTATAGTTTTATGCTGCAAGAGGCCAACAGATAACAGTGTGTGAAAAGGGGGCGTAACCTAATCCCTATGTGGCCTGTCGTAAAATGAAAGACCTTTCTGCTCTTCTTCTCCATTTTAACAGGAGAGTCTTCCTTCCGTTACGCTCTAAAGACAGCGGAAAACCGCTGGTATGTGCGCCTTGCTCACAGTGATTGTGAAAAGTCTCAGTTGATGCAAGACAATGTTGATAACCCCTTGAACCGGCGAATTTTATCAATCAAAGCGTGCCAAGGAGCAAATCACAATATTAACCCATTACATCCTGATGCTGATTTTTTTTAACGCTTATTGTCCTATGAAGCGCGCTACATTACAGATTAGGAGATAGATCAACCGTTTTAGTTCAAGGGTGGTGCCAGAATAGCTTGGCGCCTCAAGCGCCAAGTTATTCTGGCACCATCCTTGAACTATAGTAGTCAAATACATTTCAAGCTATGGGTGTACCAGGATGAAGAGGGTTAACTAGAAGAAAAAAGAAGCTGTCCCACTATATATAATTAATTAGCAGAGCCATAAACAGAACTGTCCAGTCGCAAACTCCAAGAAATCGTATCTAAGCTCACTGAATCCGCCTTTTAACATTTAGGTTTTAGACTGATTTAGCCTAGGCAAATATTTCATTTTACGCAAGTCGCCAGTTGCCGCAATGACGGAGGATGAGCATGTTCAATCAGAAATTTTGTTGATGAAAACGACAAGCATAAAATTATTAGCAGGCCAAATGAATCACTGCCAAGTATCTAGACGTTCTTGTGTCAGTGTTGAGCATTTGTTGGCGTCGCGCACATTGTTGTATTATATATTGACGAGCCTAAACTAAAGCCCGGTGTTCCGAAGGTTCCAAAAATATCGCATTTCTTTTTGACGAGCAAAAGAAATGCGACATTTCTGGAACCATCAGAAAAACTTTAGTGCTTCCGACAGTTCCAAAAATGTCGCATTTCTTTTGCTCGTCAGTATATTATATTGTCGGGTGTTTAAATGGGGCAGTTTTGGTTTTAGAGCAAACCCCTCAAGGGGTTAACATTGAGGGTTAGCATTGAAGTGGAAATCCCCTGAGAATGAGACTAAGCTAGTGGGAAAAATCGCTCATTTCGGCAGCGTGAAGGCAAACACAGGTAAAAGATCCTCGCCGCAAGCAACTAAATTATCACAAATCCTAATCCTTGCAAGAGACATAGATCATCGTGAGCCCCTGCAGAATGCAGGGGCTCATGAGGATCTATGCTTCTTGCTTGTGCAATGATCAAGGATTGCTGACTGTGGGACCTAACGAGGACTCCATGCCTTTTGCATGCAAGGATCAAGATTCGCGAAACTACTTCGCCGGATCGGCCTCAGAATTACGGACTAGTGGAAACATAGCAAAGTTGGCTGTAAACACAAACACTGGTAAAAGAGAGGCGCATTAATTGAGGTGACGCTGTCTATACTGTCAATTACCTCTCCGGTCTGAAATAAACCCTGCGTATAATTGACACAACCTTTGGATACCGCTGTGCGCGTTCTGGTTTGTGATTTTGGACATTACGGATTGTAGCCTTTAGGTCCAAAAATCACACGCCAGCACACATAATTACGATGCCCAGCATGGCCACCATGAGGCAACCGTGATGTAATCACTGTTACGCAAGTTGCCGTCTGCCCACAGTGCATCGCTCGAAGTAGTGAAACATGCTAGGTAGAATTTTCAAAGCCGGTCTTTTCGCATACTAATCATGTTTATGCATACTCACATTTCTTGAGGCGCTATCTGTTTTGCCACTGTGTAGTCCATATGAAACGCAAAGACGTTATCAGTGTGGCCTTAACCCATTTGAGTAACCCCGTGATGCCTTAGCTGTAGTTCTGCAATCCTCCTTGTTTAGACTGAATGTTAATTATAATTATTATGTAGGCCTATGTATTGTTGTTTAGTTTATTGTAAAAGTGGCGTGTTCGGGCATTGTGCTTTGTTTGTTATGTGCATATGTCATTGTATTTTTATTTTTGTGTACAGATTGTAAAGCGCTTAGAGCTTTTGAGTAAGATTAAGCGCTATATAAATACTCATTATTATTATTATTATTATTATTAACCCCAAGACCTACCGCAGGAGATGGATGGACCGTGATAATTCAAGGGTAGTGCCAGATTAGCTTGGCGCCTGAAGGCGCCAAGCTAATATGGCACCACCCTTAAATTATCACGGTCCAGCCATCTCCTGCAACTGGTACACAGTTGTCAGGTGACAACTCCAAAATTAGGGAGATGGGGCCTTGGGGTTAAGAGGGTTAAACGCAACCTGTACCACCCTCCTCAGGGACGAATCTAGGGGGAGGGGTGTATACAGGTACAAGACCCCCATCTCCCGGCCCCAAAATACTCGAAAATGCTGTATCATTTTCCTTAGCGAATTTCAACCTCCCCTCTCTTTACTTCACCTGAGGTTATGGCTGGTACTATGAGAAATCTGGCTTCTGAACGTCTGTCTCAAGTTAATGTCCCCCACCCCCCTCTCCCAGAAGTAACTGATCCGCCTCTGCTTCTCTCCTTGTCATAAAAATCTAAAATGCTTCCATTGCCACAAGGCACATAACATTACTATTATACCGTCTAACACATGTAATAATCCATATAATTAACGGTGCATGTAATAAGAATAATAATCATTATTATTACGGGCTCAGTTTAACGTTAATTGTGTATCAAATTACATGCGCAAATACGTTCGTTACGACGCAATAACGAGTAGCTGGAGACCCCACGCACTTCAAATTACTTCATAAACATGTGTCGACCATAATAATATCTGCTTTGTCGCCAGAGTACTAATTTCGTGACAGACCTACTCCGCGCAGGAGTCGGTAGACAAACGCGATTTTCACGATGTGTATCAATCAATACGTATTTTGTTCAAATACAGTGCAATGAATGAATGAATGGATGAATTTTATTTAATATCTCATCACATCTGGGTGAGTTTAGACTAACCCCCCCCCCCCCTCCCAAAAAAAAAAAAAAAAAAAGGAAACATAAAATAGAGAAAAAAAAGAAGACAAAACAAAAACAAATAAAACACAAAAAACAAACAAACAAACAAAAACCAACCAACAAACAAACAAACAAACAAACAAACAAACAAACAAACAAACAAACAAACAAACACCACCTCTTTAAACTTGAAACTTAACCCATTCACCCCTGACGTACTACAGCCTGTCGGCGCCCAGCTAATCTGGCACTTCCCTTGAATTATCATGGTTGATCCATCTCCTGCAACTGGTGCATAGTCATTAGGTGACACCTCCAAAATTTGGGAAATACGGCCTTCGGGCTGAATGAGTTAATAATCTAAACTATAGGCCTACATGCATTGCTTTGCAACAGAGGCAATCGATACTGTATAGAAGAACCTGTTTTAGGCCACCAACCTTGTGTATATATATATCGTGTTGGCTCAGGGTGCTATTTTGCAATGCATACTGACGAGCAAAAGAAATGCGACATTTTTGGAATCAGAAACAATTTAGTGTTTCCGAAATGCAACATTTTTGGAATCCGTGTTTCCGACGATTTCAAAAATGTCGCATTTCATTTGCTGGTCAGTATAATTTTGCATTCCTTCAGTCTACAAACGACAGTGACCCATGACTCAAACATGAACTCTATTAACATTTTTAAAAAATATATATTTTTACAATGACAGTCTGCAAAGGCCACAGAGCAAAATAGACCGCAGATCTATATATGAACTTTGACTACTCGTGTCACAGGTTGGATGATGTCATAAAAACAACACGCAGTATTAGCAAAACCGGCAACAGCTGCGGCAAGCCGTCTAAAATTAAACCTTTCACTGCCGGGGACACAAGCACAACACCACCCAAGTGCAAGAGGCATAGATCCTCATGAGCCGTAGCAATTGCAGGGTCTCATGAGGATCTATGCCTCTTTCTGGCACCGCTTTGTATCCTCAGGCGGCTGAGGCTCATTAGGCGACTGACGTAGGCTACTGAATATCAACGATTTTGGAAATACAGTCTGCGTCAATTAGCAGTGTGAAGGGGTTAGATAGATCATTTCTGCGGCAGAAAATTCTGTATCACGTTTTCCAATCTGTTCTCCAGGGGCACAGTTTACAGCTGTGTTGTACTCACGAGCTTTGTCACGGTCGCTGCATGGGCCCCGGCATCGTCAAACTGTGTAGGTGCATACATGTCTCATTTCACAGGTATTCACTATGATCACCGCACGCGGCATACACTCACACACATTGTAGCTGGACACTTCTGCTCAAAATAAAGATACCCGATCGTAATTTGCGAACAGTGCGGCATCTGCCTCTGAGCTAGCGCACCATGCAGGGACAGGTACATTGTATTTGAACACTACAGTCACATGACTCACATCTAGTTATAGCTGTAATTATTTGCACAACTTTGAAGCCTCTGACAGCAATAAATCGACAGCGGGACATGAGTAGGCCATGATAATTCAAGGGGCAGAGCCAGATTAGCCGTTTCAAGCCTGGGAAGGCGCCTTGAACTGTTATGGCCGATCCGCCGTCTATCGTTGTTGTACACGTGTTACACACGCGTAAATATCTTCTTCTTTTTTTAATCACCTGAATGCAAACTGCAGATAGCAGTGCAGCATCTGCTTCAAAGCCGGTGTTTCGTCATGCACAGGTACAGCAGGTACGATTTATGTGTACAAACGTGTAACAAAAAAATACCTGTTTGCAGTTTGCAAACACACTGTACTGCAGCAGACTCCCAGCCGCAGAAATTTCCCACCCCATCACTCTGCGGAGTCACAGTTTATGTTGGCGGTTGCTCAGATTCTGTTATCTAAGCTTGAAACCGTTTTCCTCCAACCATGCGGGGAGCCAGAGACCACTATACTTCAAGGGTCACAGTGTTGCCAGATTAGCTTGGCGCCAAAGGCGCCAAACTAATCTGGCATCACCCTTGAGCTTTTTGACAATGCACGAACACTTGAGAAGTCACTGATACACGAATTTAGCTATCTGACACTGAAAATAGGAACGATTGAAGCGATCTGCTCCTGGCAATAACTTACAAACCAGATAGGTGAGGCTAGCGCTGGCAGAACTGATTGTACACAAACCAAGAGGAATCACTCAGCGCCGGACAGACAAACAGTTAGATCCCCTGCCCCCGCCTATCAGGCACCCATTCGCCAGCCCACAGAGAAATACGCAGTAATGGCAATAAGATTTTAGTAGTTCGCAATGTCCGTCCCTTATAAATGTTCGTAAGTGTCTCACGAAAATGCTGGATTAAAATGGCTAACGTAAATAGTGAACATCTGAATGTCGTAACATGAAAGACATTTCTGTTCTTCTTCTCCTTTGTACGCAGGAGAGTTCCTTACGTTACTTTTAAAAGGCAGTGGAAAAGCCACACACATGGATTGTGAAAAGATGGGGAGAAAAGTCTTAGTCAACATTGATAACCCATTATATGGGCGAATTTTAGCAATCAAATTATGCAGAGCAGATCGCTTTAACCTCTTCCATGCCACTGTACGTTACATTTTTGTTTCTGAAATCTTGGTTCATTGAACGACCAATGACGTCAAAACCGTCCAAGAAACAGGCATACCCACTGGTCTCAGCAAGAGGCATAGATCCTCATGAGCCCCCGCAGTCGCGGGGGCTCATGAGGATCTATGTATCTTGCTGTTGGATCGTGTTCACCTTTTCTCGGCAGTCAGGACAGGGTTAGACCCTGGCAAAACAGTTTTTCGACCAGACTGTTTTCTTACCTGACGATGTTCTTAGCTGCGTGTTAAATGATGAAAAGATACGGCCCATATAGCGGAATCGATTTCCAGCCTTTATCGCGTCAGATGTACCATGTTACCGTCCATTAACTTAAAGACACATAAAACACTCTACAAACAAAACTTGCCCGTGTCAAGTTACTCCTTTGATTTCTGGGCATGAACCAACACGTTAAAGACACATTTCAAAGGATATTATAGCATTCGTTCAAGACTTACTCAAAAATAATATATCCCTCCTCCCCCCCAACCCCTCAACCCCCCCCCCCCGCACCCCCTCCTCCCCCGCACCCCTTCCTCCCCCCTCCCCGCATCCCCTCCCCCCAAAAAAACAAACAAAAAAAAAAACACTTGTACAGTTAACAGCAAAAGAAGTCAACAAAATAGTTGTATATTATACCTGATGAATTTACACATTATTGTAATATTCTGCGGCTTTACAAATATCGCACACACACACACACACACACACACACACACACACACACACACACACACACACACACACACACACACACACACACACACACACACACACACATGTTTAAGCTCAATGGTTTGGAGAGCTTTTAACTCATTCTACCCCAGACACACCACAGCAAGATATGGATCGACCATGATAGTTCAAGGGTGATGCCAGAATAGCTTGGCGCCCATGGGCGCCAAGCTATTCTGGCATCACCCTTGAACTATCATGGTCGATCTGTGTCCTGCACTGCAATGCAATCTTCAGAGGACAACGGCAACATTTGGGGATTTCGTTCTTGGGGTAAAATGAGTTAAAGGGACCTGCTCCAGTCAGTAAAGGCTTAATAGCTTGCAATATTAAAAAAAAAGTTCTTTGTGGTATCTCATTGAAATGCTGAACAAATAAGGCTAACTTAATACACAAATGTCATAAAAATGAACTAATTTTCAGTCTCCTCTTCTTCTCCTTTTGTGCGTAGGAGAGCGTTACACAAAAGGAGCATTTGAAAACCTCTGCTACGCGTACCTACCCACATCAAATAACCCATATCATACTGAGGCTAAAAGCTTCAAATTTGTACTTACAGATAAGGATATAGACCAATGGCTTTAGTTCAAGGGTGGTGCCAGAATAGCTTGGCGCCTAGAGGCGCCAAGCTATTCTGGCATTACCCTTGAACTATTTTAGTCAAACATATTTCACACCGTGTATTCCGAATGATGGGTTAAGGGTAGAAAAGTCAGTCTTAATTGAGGCGAGGCAACATTGAAAACCTCTTGTATGGGCGAATTTTAGCAATCAAAGCGTGCCATGGAGCAGATCGATTTAACCCTTTTCGTCCTGATACACAACTGCTTGAAATTAATTTGACAATGATAATTCAAGGGTGGTGACAGAATAGCTTGGTGCCTGAGGCGCCAAGCTATTCTGTCACCACCCTTGAACTTAAATGGTTGATCTGCTCATAATAAAAGCTCACTTAAAGACTTTTCTTTTCTGTCGGGCATTTAACACTTAGCTCATCTTTAGCGAACTGTTGACTGCCTTTTATTCTGATCCTAGAGGAAGTGAATGTAAGGCGTTGGGATGAGATGGGGTGGTTTAAAGTAGTGTATAATCGTGCGTGTGTCTGAGAGAGAGGGTGTGCTGTTGTGCATGCGCAGTGAGTCCAGTGTTTTCTTGGAGAACAGCGCTATACAAGAACTATGTATTATTTATTATCTGACTCTTAATCTGCAATGTAGCATTCACAGGACAATAAGCTAATTTTAAGAAATCCGTTTTAGAATGTAATGGTTACGCTTCGCAGTGTTGTACCAGGCCCGGTCCTCTATAAACAAAAAAATAAATAAATAAATAATAAATTAAATTTAGTAGTTTTTCGCCTGCTTTCAAAATACAGCTGTTATCAAGTGTTTTACTGAGCTATACATTCACACAGAACCGTACAATAGTATATAATTATGCGTTTATTTTTCACAAAAAGCCTATGCTCGAACAGCCGAACCCAACACCTACTGCAGACATCACAAGTCTGACACTGCTAGAACTATGCACTGTATGGCAAGCTTGTGCAGACTTACTACGTATTCTATACGTGCTGCATCCGGATACGCGGCTTTACGCCGCGTATCCGGATGCAGCACGTCTGGAATGAGTTAACCTAGACTGTATGGCAAGCTTGTGCAGACTTACTACGTATTCTAGACGTGCTGCATTCGGATACGCGGCTTCTTTTTACGCCGCGTATCCGGATGCAGCACGTCTGGAATGAGTTAACCTAGACTATTGCCACTTATTTCTTACCTGCAGCGCTTAGTGCTCGATTCACAGGATTATCACACACATCTGCCGTGTCTACCTGCGTGCTAGCTGTTTGGAGCAATTGTGAGAAGCAGACTTCACCGCTACTTTGCTCACCATGCAGAAAGCGCGCGTGTGTAAATTCTCTGCGTAGTGCAATCGGCAGTACCCGCCTGCAAGAGGCACAGATTCTCATGAGCCCCCGCAGTTGCGGGGGCTCATGAGGATTTATGCCTCTTGCTCACCTTATCTCTCTAAAAGCTCTATCCTGCAATACAACTGTTTCGTTCATTCGTTCCTTCGATATCTTTTTAACTTCGATGTATCGTGTTTTCAGTGATAGGAGCTTAACTAATCTCACGTTGATTTTCTGTAAATGTTTTGCGGGGCTCAGGAGAATCTGTCTCATGCTTGCTGTATTATCTCTTATTTGACCCATTGCCAGAAGGTGTTACTATTATGGTTGACCAAACTTTATGCATAATAAAAGCACTTCCAGTCCTGATTCATCTGTTTTTAGTAGTTGAGATCATGGTAAAATGACTGAATAGACACTAGAAATAACATGGAATACACATTTTGAGAGGTTTAGTGACTGCATGATCAAAATGTTGGCCAAGGCTGAAAATTTCCCTTGCCAGAAAGCATCAGGGATCGACCTCGTGTGAGCAATGTGATGGTGTGCAAAGAACAGGTCGACCTACTGGTTTCATATCATCAATTCTGTGAGGCAAGACATGTATAAATATTCACCAGTTAAGAACAGATATTTTCCTGTGCGAAATATTGCGGTATTGCCTATTAAAAAGTGGCATGTTGAACGTCAGGTGTGTTGTAAGTTTGCGACAGAAAGTCTCTTCCCTGAACTTCGCACAATGTGAACCTCATAGCAGACGAATTATGACCATCACTTCTTCTTCTGTACATGCATAATGCACACACTTCGCATGGTTCAAGATAAAAACACAGCCTTTTTAGAAAGGCGAGTTTACTTCCAACGGTTTTCGTTGTAAGACTATGAATCGACGTTCGACATAGTTGTCTTTTTTTTTCTCTACTGCTGCCGATTTCGTTTTGAAAATTTACACATCGTTTCTTCGTATCACGTGATGCATAGGCGCCATGATGGATTGATGATTGCGGCAAGCTTTAAACCGACAAAACTCGAGACAGGTATGTTGTAATATTCGCCTTTGTCTGACGTTCGACATAAAATCAACGTTCAACATAGATTCTGCATAGTTTTTGCATAACAGTTACCTAGGAAACGGATTGATATGGTATTTATACCGATAGGATTTACATGCGTGCAGATTGAAACGAATTTGGCAGTTTATTGTCGCCAACCATGTGCGTTGAAAATGATTTAGCGAGATTTATGCGTGTGTTGTACACATGACGTTCGATCAAAGGAAGTCGATATTTGGTGCAGCATCTTTGTCTAGACCGCTCTCTGGAACGTCGTGTTCCCTGACATGTGTAGCAAAACAATTTGTCTGTTTCTCCTGCAATTTCCAGTTGCTTCAAAACCCATACCGACCATCTGTCACTATCCTAATAGATCTCTGAGCGGAGTATGTCTTGAGACACATACAAAAGGGTTTTGGGCCCAGTGTAAAAAAAAAACCAAAATAACATATATTCATATGAATGCGGTATGAGTTTTTCTTTTACACTGTTTAACCTTCATTGTGGTGAGCCACATTTGAGAAGAAATGAGTGTAGAACGAGATGTGATTTGCAGTTTTAAGGATTGATGAGCAGTTCAATAAATGAGGAATAGTACAGAACGATACGTGATTTAGCAGTATTACGGATTGATCAGCAGTTCAGGTAAATGAGAAAATATGTATATGCAGTGTTTGTAGGAGACGAAAAGTGACTTGTGGGCAGACTTGTGGCTTTGGATGGATACATGTTAAACCTCCGTTCAGTTTGTTGTAATTATGATGTTCGACATAATATCCAGAGTTTCCAAAGGCCCAGCCGGTGCGGTTAAAAAAAAAGAAAAATAAGCATAGATCCTCGGGCAGACGTCGGCCGCCGTGGGCCCGCGCACAACTGCGCGGGCCCACGGCCGCCGACGTCGGCCCGATGGTCTTTTGCTACTGGGGTAAGGTCCTTTTCTGATGCCTGGCTTATAAGTTTACATACCAAGGAGGGTCAAGGCTCGACGCACCCTTTTGGTTCAGTTCGGGGTTTAACGTCCACGGCACCGAAGTGATAATGGACGGCCCTGACGAGCGGGTTATGGGGGACAGGGAAATATATTGCCTATGGAGTACGACCTGAACACTGATCAACTCAGGCGCACTGCAACTGTGCCACTTTGATTCACCAGGACCTTTCAACGGACATGCTATTGAACAAGCCCGTCTTTTCCCCCTGGATTGCGAGTCCAGCTACTGGGCCCGGGACGGGGATTCGAACCCACGACCCGGTGATTCCCTTCGCTCTCCTACTCCGACGCTTAACCGCCTGAGCTATTTCGGACTCTTCGACGCACCCTCCAGTCAACAGTTACTAATACGTTAACTCATTCGAGTCATGCAGCATACGGATACGCGGAGAAAAGCGGCGTATTCGCATGTGGCACGTCTCGAATTAGTTATTAAAATTTAACTCCGTGCAAAAATTATCTTACAGAGAAACACGTTAACTTATTCTACCCCAACACCGAAATCCCCAAGTGTTGCCGTTGTCCTCAGAAGACTGCTTTCCAATGCAGGACACAGATCGACCATGATAGTTCAAGGGTGATGCCATAATAGCTTGGCGCCCATAGGCGCCAAGCTATTCTGGCATCACCTTTGAACTATCATGGTCGATCCATATCTTGCTGTGGTGTGTCTGGGGTAGAATGAGTTAATTAACCCCTTCCCTGCCACTGTACGTACATTTGTGTTCTTGAAATCTTTGCTCATTCACCGGGCGACTAAAAGCCAAAACCGCTCCAGAAGCATGGATACAAATTTGAGCAAGAGGCATGGATCCTCACGAGCCCCCGCAATTGCGGGGTCTCATGAGGATCTGTGTCTCTCGCAGTTGGATCGTGTTCACATTTTCTCGGCAGTGAAGGGGTTAAATTCATGCAAGAAACTGAAAGACAATTTTACGGCAAAACACGCTGACCGCTTGCCTCCATCATCTTTGGTTGGCTGCAGCCCCGTCTCCGTTTGATTTCACCTTCGCGGTGGCATTTAACATCGTAACGGCCATAACATTTGACAGCCTCTAGTTCTCTAACTTGCTTTAGTCAGCGTTTCCTTTGACCTTCAAATGCTCAGCTTCCTCCCTTCTTACGAGATCTTACGAGATTTCACGTGTCCTTGCTAAGCCCTACCTCTAAGCCTGCAGACCAGCAATTGCGAACTGCTGCAAGAAACAGATGTTCTTGTAAGTTCCAGATGTTAACGATTTAATTGCATTTATCCTGACTAGGATGTTGCTGTTTGAATCTGTGTTCAGAGACAGGTATTTTGAGTTTCATTCCACTAGAACTGAAGGTAGTCCGGTTAGCCACAGTCATATGATATGGTAGTGAGACTGCACAAGAAGGATGCCGCCCCTGCCTTCGAGTGGACGCTCAAACTTCTTACTTTTCTTTAAAATCACAATACGACGCCCTCCTTCGGGTGAGGAACACATAAGTAAATGACCTATTGCCAAAAGGTTTTTCTGAAAAGGCAACAAGGGTGCTTGAAAATGAAAAGCGATAAAATTACATGAAAATTCTGTGTTGGACAGTTTGTAGCATTTGCAAATAGTATGTGAAATTGGAACATAGTCTGTTCCTTAGTTTCAGAGAAATCTCATTCAGAAGTTTTTATATGAGATTATGTCGGAGGTCAGGTTTACGACACAACGGTGTAAGTATGGGGTTTTTATTGATCCAAGTTGGAAAATGTTTACTTGAACAGTTAAAAAGATTAGTAAATGTGAATTTCTGTTGCAAAACTAAATCATTCAGGTTTTCAGTGTCACTGAAAGAGATGAATTGTTTAATACCTGACATCCGACACGGGTACTTCTTTCTTTCATTTGTTGTAAATGTGAAATGCAGCAACATTCTCATTCGAAGCACATTCGTGATGTCCCCACAGTAATTTCTTTCAAAAGGCAGCTTAAAACACATCTTTTCCAATCTCACTACCCTGTCTTACCAAATTCCAATCTCTTTTCTGTTTCACAATAACATTATGATGACCCTGTGCCAGTCCTCGCTGCGATGGTTGTTTGTGCTTTGGGTGTGTTTATGTGCTGTTAATTTTAAATTTGTATTGCAATATTTGTATTTTCTGTTGCTGCTGTCTATTGATTTGTCTGAGTTTTTTACTTTGGTTTGCATTGTACAGCGCTTAGAGCCTGCACTGCAGGGAGTTTGCGCTTTATAATTATTATTATTATTATTATCTTTCTGTGAATTAGGTTCTCAGCGAAGTATAGCCGGAGAAACACAACTAAAGTATGGTGTCGCTGCCAGTGTGAAATAAATTGCTTACACACAAAATATCACACTTCTGCAAGATGCGTAGATCCTCATAAGCCCCGCAATTGCGGGGGCTCGTTAGGATCTGCGCATCTTGCTGAAATGATTTACATTTTTCATGGATCAGAGGAGGCGCCAGTGCATTCGATGTTGGAGTGTTTGATAGAGCATTGTGGTATCAGACCCGTACAATACATGACAGCGGGAGGTTTAGAACAACAATAGGTAGAGCAGTCCGCTTTCCACTTTCAGATCTACGTTAGATCACATCTCTCTTTCACTTTTAGTGCTAACTGTGGGAAATGGGTCGACCATAAATGCTACATTAGCTCAAAGGAAGTGCTGGATTTCACATTTGTGTGGACAAATAATCATCTCATTTCATCTTATCTTATATCATCTCATCTCATCTCGTCTCATCTCATCGGCTCATCTTTGTCTCTTCTAATCTTAGCAAGCGGCTACACCCTCAGGTGACCAGTCACTTGTGTTACATTCCGAATAAGTTCACAAGTCGCTGAAGGTTACATTCGCGCACGCACGCACGCACGCACCCACACACACACACACACACACACACACACACACACACACACACACACACACACACACACACACACACACACACACACACACACACACACACACACACACACGCGAGCACACACACACACACACACACACACACACACACACACACACACACACACACACACACACACACACACACACACACACACACACATCATTTGACAGGGTCTTGGGTGTGTGGGTGGGGGGGAGGGGTAGGGGTGCGATGTAATGTGAGCGTTTATAGACAGCGACTGCGCGCTTATGATAAGCTACTCTTGTGTAGGAATATAGTGAACAGGCAAAACACTACAGTAAAGAGAGATCTATAAAAACTAACAAGTGCAAACGGAGGTCCACAACAATGCGTTAAAAAAGAAAGTCATTGCTCTGAGATGTATTCAGTTAAGGCGTCCCAAACAATGGAAGATGTCTCGTTTGCTGTATATGTGGAGGCGAGGAAGTGAGTTCTATAAATAGGCACCCGCATACGAAAGGCTGGACTGATTTAAACAAGTCAATTCGGGGTCGTCCAATAACGAGACTGTTCCTCGAAGTGCTGCGGTAAACCCTTTCGCTCTCAGTGAAAAGCTTAGCCAGGTAGAGGGGGCTTTCCCGTTCAGTGCTTTGCGATTAAGTACGCACTTGTTTAACGTAAGGTGTTGATGTAAAGGAAGGAGCCCTGCTGCCTGAAGCGTTTCCTTCAAAGTTAGAGAGGGGATTGGGAGGATCAGTATAACTGCGCGCTTATATAGAGAATTAATCCTCTTAAGGTTAGCCTCACTACAGCCGTCCCAAATAGTAGATGCGTAGTCAATGTGAGGTTTATGTAGGAGTTGAAAAATAGATTACGTGTCTTAGTATCAATGATAGATTTAATCTTGAGAGTAAAAATAGCTTCTTTGATAATGTTTTCCCTAGTTGTGTTAGATGGTGCAACCAGCACAGTTGTTCTTCAACAATTACCCCGAGGAGACGATATTTCTTGACTTGAGAGAGAGAGAGAGAGAGAGAGAGAGAGAGAGAGAGAGAGAGAGAGAGAGAGAGAGAGAGAGAGAGAGAGAGAGAGAGAGAGAGAGAGAGAGAAAGAGAAAGAGAGATTATTTCTTTTAAACGAAAAAAAAAAAGGTGTTAGTCGTTAAGCATGTCGATGTACAACTTCAAATCTTACAATGCCCCACCCCCCACCCAAACCCGCATTTTCCCTGACTGAGTCTGAGGTAAACGCATGTAAATGAGGTCCACGTGTTGTCCACTAAGCAATATGAGGCTCATGCATAAAGATCAATCCTTCTGGCACATACGCCTGCTACGAGAATTATAATACTAAAAAAGTCAACATGCCCGTCACAGTGATGTACGACAGAATAGTGAGGTTATGTTTACGCGGAGCGACTCCCAAGTTTGAAAACGCATCAGAGCGAAGTCAACGCGTATTTCTACCACTTAGACAAAGGTTGGTTGGTTAGTTCGGGTTTAACGTCCACAGCACCGAGGTGATTATGGACGGCCCTGACGGGCGGGTTATGGGGGACAAGGAAATCTATTGCCTATTGAGTACGACCTGAACACTGATCAACTCAGGCGCACTCCAACTGTGCCACTTTGATTTACCAGGACCTTTCAACGGACATGCTATTGAACAAATCCGTTTTTTCTCCCTGGATTGTGAGTCCAGCTACCGGGGCCGGGACGGGATACGAACCCAAAGCTTAGACAACACAGCGTAGCCTCTATATATACTCTTTGAACAACACTCCGAGCAGCTCCAAAAGCTCATGACGCTCTATCCCACTATTACAGTGAGCTTGCACCGGGCGTGCGAAGGTTCCCGGGAAGAAAATAATCATGAATATGACGACCGCCTTATTTTCTTTCTTTTTTTTGGCGGGGGGTGGGGGGGGGGGAGAGGGGGGATAGCGGGGGGGGGGGGGGAAGCCTACTTAGGCTCTGACATTCGTAGAAATTAGAATCCCACTAACTGCTGGTAATGAATAATAGAAAACGCCCGCAAGGACTCTGACATTTAGCTCGGTAGCGACACCCGACTGTTTCTTAAACCCACGGTTGTTGTGTACAGTGTGTACTAGGGTCCTGTTTTCTCGGCTTCCAGTACACGCGATGTTATGCCAGTAGGCAAAATCTTTTCGGTCCGATGTCGGCTTGTGTGGGCCCGCGCACAGCGCGAGCCCACACAGACCGACATTCGGACCGAGGACTTCTTGATCGCCGGTATGAAGGCTTTTTTGCAATGTGATTTGAAAAAAGAATTAGTCTTTAAGGAGACGTTTTCAATTCAGCTCCACGGCATCAGCGGAACTTAGCTAAATAATGCTGTTTTCACAATATTTACTGTCAAGTTAGACGTTTCAATCAATCAAACAAGCAAGCAAGGAGTTAATTAACTCACCAACCCATCCACCCATACATCCATCTATCCATCCATCCATCGGTCGGTCAAGCAAGCATTCAAGCAAGCAAAAGTTTCAAGCGTACTACATGTACCAATATTAAATTACGTATTACAGCGTTCCGTTACGCATCCATCTTTATACGATCGATCGATCCATTTATCCATCTGTCCATCTATCTATCCATCCATCCATCCACCGATCAAGTAAGCAAGCATTGTTTGCCAACTGCGTATTACAGCGCAAGTTCCGCCACGCATCCTACTTCATGCGATCGATAGTAGCCAGTATTCAGAGGGTCGTCGGGCAGACGCATGCAGACTTGACACAGACGTGCGTGGGCCGACTGTGGCCGACATCGGCCCGAGAACCTTTTGCTCACCGGGCAGTGTTCGTAACACAGTCTCCGGAAACCTGGGTAATCACATGGGTAATTGAGTGAGCGTTGACACAGCCAAAGCCTGATTGTTCTATCGCTAGTTCAAGACACATGCACCCGACGGCAAGGTCATTAAACGTTCAGCCAAGTAGTCCACTGGAGACTGCGTGCAGTGTTTGAGTCCGAAATAGCTCAGGCGGTTAAACGTCGGAGCAGGAGAGCGAAGGGAATCGCCGGGTCGTGGGTTCGAATCCCGTCCCGGCCCCGGTAGCTGGACTCACAATCCAGGGGAAAAAAGCGGATTTGTTCAATAGCATGTCCGTTGAAAGGTCCTGGTAAATCAAAGTGGCACAGTGGCCTGAGTTGATCAGTGTTCAGGTCGTACTCCATAGACAATAGATTTCCCTGTCCCCCATAACCCGCCCGTCAGGGCCGTCCATGATCACCTCGGTGCTGTGGACGTTAAACCCGAACTAACCAACCAACCTGCGTGCAGTGAAGCTCAGGAGGCAGATCGGCCATGATAGTTCAAGGGTGGTGCCAGAATAGCTTGGTGCATGGAGGCGCCAATCTATTCCGGCACCACCCTTGAAATATCATGGCCGATGGCAGGCACCCGGACGGCAAGGTTATTAAACACTCAGCCTGGCTGTCCACTGGAGGCTGCTAGCAGTGAACCTCAGGAGACAGAACAAACATAAAAGTTCAAGGGTGGTGCCAAAATAGTTTGGCGCCTGGAGGCGCCAAGCTATTCTGGCACCACCCTTGAACTATCATGGCCGGATTTACATAGGCCTGTCTATCTTGTCACGGTTGTCATTTATGGGACAAAAGTAGGTAAAAGTACATAGGACTAACACTGACGAGACATAAATCCTCATGAGCCCCCGCGACTGCGTGGGCTCATTAGGGGTTATGTCTCTTGCAGCTGGGTAGCAGCGTTTGCCTTGTTCCGGCAGTGAAGGGGTTAAAAGTCCCGAACAAAAAGTTGGAACCCTCAACCCCCCACCCAGTCCTCCTGCCCTCGGGAAGTAAATGATCCGCCCCTGATAATAGGACTTCGTATGGATATAGTATGCAGAGGATAGAGTGGTAATAAAAATGACGAAGGACAGGCGACTAGCTGTGTATGATGGGCAAGCACGAATAGTTCCGGTCATAACAGTACGTAGGGCAAATCAAGCCCATTTCATCGGGCAGAGACGTACATTCTCATGAGCCCTTTGCAGCTGCAGGGGCTCAAGAGGATCTATGTCTCTCGCGGATCAAAATCGGCTTCAGCTGTTCGTAAAATTGATGGCTTTTGGGATTCAGCATATGGCTGTAAAGTCACCATACTTTAACTCATTCTACCCCAACACCGAAATCCCCAAATTTTGCCGTTGTCCTCTGAAGACTGCACTCTAGTCCGAGCAGCTCCAAAAGCTCATGACGCTCTATCCCACTATTACAGTGAGCTTGCACCGGGCGTGCGAAGGTTCCCGGGAAGAAAATAATCATGAATATGACGACCGCCTTATTTTCTTTCTTTTTTTTGGCGGGGGGTGGGGGGGGGGGAGAGGGGGGATAGCGGGGGGGGGGGGGGAAGCCTACTTAGGCTCTGACATTCGTAGAAATTAGAATCCCACTAACTGCTGGTAATGAATAATAGAAAACGCCCGCAAGGACTCTGACATTTAGCTCGGTAGCGACACCCGACTGTTTCTTAAACCCACGGTTGTTGTGTACAGTGTGTACTAGG
The DNA here is from genome assembly GCA_036245525.1 of Semisulcospira habei. NCBI lineage: Eukaryota > Metazoa > Mollusca > Gastropoda > Semisulcospiridae > Semisulcospira > Semisulcospira habei. The sequence goes on from BTPG01000002.1 coordinate 154,776,062, forward strand.
GTCCTGTTTTCTCGGCTTCCAGTACACGCGATGTTATGCCAGTAGGCAAAATCTTTTCGGTCCGATGTCGGCTTGTGTGGGCCCGCGCACAGCGCGAGCCCACACAGACCGACATTCGGACCGAGGACTTCTTGATCGCCGGTATGAAGGCTTTTTTGCAATGTGATTTGAAAAAAGAATTAGTCTTTAAGGAGACGTTTTCAATTCAGCTCCACGGCATCAGCGGAACTTAGCTAAATAATGCTGTTTTTACAATATTTACTGTCAAGTTAGACGTTTCAATCAATCAAACAAGCAAGCAAGGAGTTAATTAACTCACCAACCCATCCACCCATACATCCATCTATCCATCCATCCATCGGTCGGTCAAGCAAGCATTCAAGCAAGCAAAAGTTTCAAGCGTACTACATGTACCAATATTAAATTACGTATTACAGCGTTCCGTTACGCATCCATCTTTATACGATCGATCGATCCATTTATCCATCTGTCCATCTATCTATCCATCCATCCATCCACCGATCAAGTAAGCAAGCATTGTTTGCCAACTGCGTATTACAGCGCAAGTTCCGCCACGCATCCTACTTCATGCGATCGATAGTAGCCAGTATTCAGAGGGTCGTCGGGCAGACGCATGCAGACTTGACACAGACGTGCGTGGGCCGACTGTGGCCGACATCGGCCCGAGAACCTTTTGCTCACCGGGCAGTGTTCGTAACACAGTCTCCGGAAACCTGGGTAATCACATGGGTAATTGAGTGAGCGTTGACACAGCCAAAGCCTGATTGTTCTATCGCTAGTTCAAGACACATGCACCCGACGGCAAGGTCATTAAACGTTCAGCCAAGTAGTCCACTGGAGACTGCGTGCAGTGTTTGAGTCCGAAATAGCTCAGGCGGTTAAACGTCGGAGCAGGAGAGCGAAGGGAATCGCCGGGTCGTGGGTTCGAATCCCGTCCCGGCCCCGGTAGCTGGACTCACAATCCAGGGGAAAAAAGCGGATTTGTTCAATAGCATGTCCGTTGAAAGGTCCTGGTAAATCAAAGTGGCACAGTGGCCTGAGTTGATCAGTGTTCAGGTCGTACTCCATAGACAATAGATTTCCCTGTCCCCCATAACCCGCCCGTCAGGGCCGTCCATGATCACCTCGGTGCTGTGGACGTTAAACCCGAACTAACCAACCAACCTGCGTGCAGTGAAGCTCAGGAGGCAGATCGGCCATGATAGTTCAAGGGTGGTGCCAGAATAGCTTGGTGCATGGAGGCGCCAATCTATTCCGGCACCACCCTTGAAATATCATGGCCGATGGCAGGCACCCGGACGGCAAGGTTATTAAACACTCAGCCTGGCTGTCCACTGGAGGCTGCTAGCAGTGAACCTCAGGAGACAGAACAAACATAAAAGTTCAAGGGTGGTGCCAAAATAGTTTGGCGCCTGGAGGCGCCAAGCTATTCTGGCACCACCCTTGAACTATCATGGCCGGATTTACATAGGCCTGTCTATCTTGTCACGGTTGTCATTTATGGGACAAAAGTAGGTAAAAGTACATAGGACTAACACTGACGAGACATAAATCCTCATGAGCCCCCGCGACTGCGTGGGCTCATTAGGGGTTATGTCTCTTGCAGCTGGGTAGCAGCGTTTGCCTTGTTCCGGCAGTGAAGGGGTTAAAAGTCCCGAACAAAAAGTTGGAACCCTCAACCCCCCACCCAGTCCTCCTGCCCTCGGGAAGTAAATGATCCGCCCCTGATAATAGGACTTCGTATGGATATAGTATGCAGAGGATAGAGTGGTAATAAAAATGACGAAGGACAGGCGACTAGCTGTGTATGATGGGCAAGCACGAATAGTTCCGGTCATAACAGTACGTAGGGCAAATCAAGCCCATTTCATCGGGCAGAGACGTACATTCTCATGAGCCCTTTGCAGCTGCAGGGGCTCAAGAGGATCTATGTCTCTCGCGGATCAAAATCGGCTTCAGCTGTTCGTAAAATTGATGGCTTTTGGGATTCAGCATATGGCTGTAAAGTCACCATACTTTAACTCATTCTACCCCAACACCGAAATCCCCAAATTTTGCCGTTGTCCTCTGAAGACTGCACTCTAGTGCAGGACACAGATCGACCATGATAGTTCAAGGGTGATGCTAGAATAGCTTGGCGCCCATAGGCGCCAAGCTATTCTGGCATCACCCTTGAACTATCATGGTCGATTCTTATCTTGCTGTGGTGTGTCTGGGGTAGAATGTGTTAAATGTTCGAGGCCGTAGAGGTCAGCAATTTATCTCTCTGGCTGTATGTAGCGCTTTGGGTCGCGATGATTTCAGAAGGGATCGTCGCGATAAAAAAAGCTCCATCGACAGCCAAAGGGTTAAATCAAGTTAACGACATAAGCACAAGTAGTGTTCATAACACACACGCACGCGCACGCACGCACACAAAAACGCACACACACACGTTCGCACGCACACTGACAAGCACGCACACACAAGCTTCGGCCAAGACTGAAACTCTTATATTAAATCTTACAGTACATAAACCTAGCATCAGTAGGTGAGCAACAAACACTGCCGCACAACACTCAACATAAAACTGAAGCAGAAACTGATCTGCAGAAAAATACGGGATAAAACTTTCACTTACTTACTTTAAACCGTTCAAAGCGATACAGAAAAAATATTATTCCGTGGACGAATTTTCCATTCAGCACCTCTGTATTCACAGACAACAGAAACTTCAGCGACAGTCACAACCACTCTGAAGACACGCCAGCGATTTTTTTCTCGTCTGATACAACTGCAGGCTAATGTCCAGCCATACACATTGTAGCGGAACAAGCACGCAGCGGACTCGCGAAGGCCAAACAGGCCGCCGGTATGCCGCAAAAGGTCCTCGGGCCGACGTCGGCCGCAGCGGGTTAAGGCCTTCGCAAGCCCGAGGACCTTTTGCTTGCTGTGAACGTGCAAGATGTAAAGCTTTGGCTTAAAGCCGCTGGCCGAATCAAAGTCGGCAAATATTTGTTTGACCAAGTTGTGTGAAGTGCGCAACTGACCACGCGAGAGTGTCCCGATGAGACTGTACATGTCCCCCAGGTTTTCAATAAACAGGGCAGATGTGGAGGGTCAACTTTTTCAGCGCACTTCTTCCTTTTTATCTCTCACCTCAAATCAAGGAGCGAGCGACTGGTTGGATAGTTCGGGGTTCAGTTAACGTCCACGGCACCGACTTGAAGTGATAATGGACGGCCCTGACGGGCGGGTTATGGGAGACAGGGAAATCTATTGCTTATGGAGTACGACCTGAACACTAATAAATTTAGGCGCACTGCAAATGTGCCACTTTGAATTACCAGGACCTTTCAACGGACATGCTATTGAACAAGCCCGTCTTTTCCCTCTGGATTGTGAGTCCAGCTACCGGGGCCGGGACCCGGCGATTCCTTTCGCACTCTTGCTCCGACGTTTAACCGCCTGTGCTATTTCGGACTCTAAGCGAGCGACCTGCACTAAGCTAGTTATATACCTCTCTTGATCTACCAACAGTGATGACTTTGATGGCATGTTATGCTTTAGTCCCTTTATTGCCAGTGGACGCATATTGTGTTTTGAAATCGTTGTAAATTCAACGTCTAAGACTGATCCCCAGCACAGATTAAAAGTAGTGTCATGAATTAAAAGGAGGGTCAAGGAACATGGATTAAAAGTAGTGTCATGAATTAAAAGGAGGGTCAAAGAACATGGATTAAAAGTAGTGTCATTAATTAAAAGGAGGGTCAAGGGACATGGATTAAAAGTAGTGTCATGAATTAAAAGGAGGGTCAAGGAACATGGATTAAAAGTAGTGCCATGAATTAAAAGGAGGGTCAAGGAACATGGATTAAAAGTAGTGTCATGAATTAAAAGGAGGGTCAAGGAACATGGATTAAAAGTAGTGTCATGAATTCAAAGGAGCGTCAAGGAACATGGATTAAAAGTTCGTCAGCAGGAGGCGTAGATCCTCATGAGCCCCCGGGGACTCATGAGGATCTATACCCCTCGCAGTTGGGTGGTGTTCGATTTGTCTCAGCAGTGAAGTGATTAACTGACTCCATCCGACCATGCAAGGGGTGGACAGTGGAGGACTTGAGGTGAGACTGTCACGACACGCCTGACGGAGTCAGGGCGCCGTGGACAATATGAGTGCTGACACTCGAGAAAACCCACCCACTCTAAATAAATCACACAACGCCAGTGATAAACAACAAACAAATCTTTTATTACCTACACTTACTCCAACCCCCACCCCAACCCACTAACGCCCCACACCCTCACACATACCCACACATGCACTCATAACGTATTAACACATAAAAAAGATTAACAGATAACAATGACTAACCGGTGAAAATCGGCAATGGCTATACAAGTGAAAATGACTAACAGGTGAAAATCGGCAATGGCTATACAAGTGAAAATGGCCAACGGCTGTACAAGGCGGGTACTTCCTACTCTGTACAGTGTCCTCTGTCCCACACTAGACAGGGTGGCTCGTAACGTAAGAGTACTACCCCTACACCGCAGAGCACCGTAGCCGCGCTTGCCCACGCACGCCTGTGACCGACGCGCAGAACGTAGAATCAGCCTGCTGTAGCCCAACGTACTTGTCCAACAGGACCGGCTAGCGAAGGCGTTCCGACTCCCGATGATGCGTCACCGTTGGTCGTGGATGATGAAGAGATCGAAGAACGACGAAATCTTCGAAGCCAATGCACTGGAAAAGGGCGCATTGTCAGTCAAAGTGCCAACACAGTTAATTCTGGCCTATTTGACACGCACCTACTCACAAACCACGTGAGTTGTGTCTCGTCTCACCCTAATACCCGCCTTGGCCATATTAAATATACAATCATGGATATGAAAGCTTCCTATGTACATTCAACATTCACCAGGTCTGCACTATTCCATTACACTAACATTAAGCTAGCACAACCACTTTAGTATAATAACATTGCCACTGCTAAAACCAACATTATCAAAATATCCACATGTACATACAAAGATATCAAATAATCACCAGCAACCACCCCACGTGACAATCTTATTACATTACATCTAGGACTTAATACCAATATATTTGAAAGGATACCCACTTTAATTCATTTTACAACATGGCCCTTTAAATATACTCACTCGGCGACAGCCGAACATAAACAACTAAATCCGACACCCACCACATTACAACCCAACCTAAAAACCATGGTTAAAGACTCGATTAAAACATCACTAAAAAACTAGACGAACATACACTTCCGAACCTATGTACACATTCAAACACCCGAGAGCACAGCAGCTAACGGAGGAAAATGGCATGAATAAATACCTGTCACTGGTGAGTCCTCCGGCAGGACGAGACAAACAAGACGAAGACGAACCGGAGGGGTCTTCTGTTGAGTAGCAGCCGTGGTCACTAGTCTCTCGGACACCCACACCCAGGAACACTGGCCGTGGTCTTGCATGGAGGGTAATACAACCCTCACACAGCTTGTCAAGGGCTCCAAACGAGGCCGCACCCTGACCCAGACTCTCACTGCGCTAGCTAACTCCGCTGACTGACTGTAATATCCCTCTGCTACCTCGCAGTTTAACTTTACTCTGAACACTGTTCGGTTAAAGCTACTCGGCGAAAGCGTGCAACCGCTGTACTCGCTCACTGCTAAGCTTGCTGCACGGGCTTTACGATTACGCTCACACTACATTTATTAACTTCCCTAAACTAAGGCTATTTACAGAAGTCGGCGACCTACATTTATTAACAAAAAAACGACTTGGCGAAAAAATAAAACAACATGTCACATCCGTTACGTGACAGAGACTGTGAGACTCAGATTTTGTTGCCTGCTGATTAACCTGCTCATTTCCGAGAAAATGTGAACACCACCCAACTGTAAGAGATATAGATCCTCATGAGCCCCCGCAGTTGCGGGGGCTCATAAGGATCTATACCTCTTGCTGACGCCACTTTGAATCCATGTCCCTGCGACAGCTAGGGCTTTAAATGGTGTTGAGTCAACGAAGAGTGTAGTAACGCTATCCGCGTCAGTTTGCACTGAACGGGTTAATGTGGGATGGGAACAAGAAGTACTTTCACTGATGGTTAATACTTCAGCAGTGAAAGGGTTACCGACATTCTACCGATACGCATCACACACTTTTGAATACCAGATATGACTTTTCGCACAAGTCCTCACATTGATCTGATGGAGCCGGTAAACGAGCAGAATTTAAAGCGACCTACTCCAGGCAGCGAAGTGTAAATAGTTCGTTTGTATATATGTTCTTAGAATGTCTTACGATAATGCTGGACAAACGGGCTAACAGAAATGATGAAGGTTGAATGCCGAAAAAAATTGAAAGACTTTTCTGTTCTTCTTCTCACGCTAAAAAAAACTTAAAAAAAAATTAAAAAATGCAGTGAACAATCTATTGTAAGAGTGCATATTCACATGGATTGTGAAAAGAAGGGTACACAAGTCTTAGTTCAAGCAAAACAACATTACTATTATAATCTGTTATATAGTATCGGCGAATTTTTATGATCGAAGCCTGCCATGGAGCAGATCGCCACAAGCCGCTTATCCGGAGGCGGCACGTCTCGAATGAGTTAACCCGTTGAGTGTCAGCTGATGCAAACTGTGTTTCTGCAGTCTTCGTTAACTCAACACGACAATATCGTTGGCCCAGGAAGATGGATTCAAACTGGCGTCAGCAAGAGGCATAGGTCCTCATGAGCCCCCGCAACTGCGGGGACTCATGAGGATTTATACCTCTCTCAGTTGGGTGGTGTTCACATTTTATCGGCACTGAATGCAGTAAATGGTTAATGCGCAACGAAATCAGATTAGGAAGTGACCCACTTCAGCTTAAAAACCAATGTTTGTGGAACTATTCTGAAATTATGTATAAGCATAAGAGTTTGTTCTTTAGAGATTGGGTGCGTGCTGGTGTTTGCTTTGTAGACGATGTCTTGTCTGATGGTAATATCATATATTTTCCTCAAATATGTCAAATGGTCGGCAACAAGCCTTGCCGGCTCTTTGAATATAACGCTTTGTGTACGGCCCTTAGGGCATGTATGGATCGCGTGGAGCCTGGCGTATTTTTTGTACCACGCAATTATATGGAGGCTTTGCGGTATGCACCCCGTGCTATCCGCTTATCTCTGGTAACGGCAAGTACAGCGGTGCCTAGAGCATTGTCCTTCTGGCAGAGAAAGTGTGGTGTTACTCTGTCAAATGCACACTGGTCTGTAGCGGAAAAATGTGTAAAAGAAACAAGACTGCGATTATTACATTGGAAAATACTTCATAATATATATCCTACAAATATTCTTCTGCATAAAATGGGCATTAAGACTTCTGAAAAATGCGACTTTTGTGATGACAAAGATTACATAGAACATTTCTTTTGGTCCTGTAATAAAATTCGTAAACTCTGGGAAAGCGCAACAAAACATATTCAAAGACTAACTTCTATCGCTCCTCAGTTAACTGCAAAAGATGTGTTATTTGGCTTTAAAGTTGATAACATGCAGAATAATGACGTGAAAGTTATTAACCATATTATACTTGTCGCCAAAATGTGTATTGGTAAATATAGATACGGAAAGAAGCTGGATATAGTTTGCATGTTGGAGTAGGATTTGCTCATCCGGAAAATTACACATGCTTAATACAATGAGTAGAGCATGTAACAAAATGTATTCTGTAAGGCTTCACTTGTACTGTTTTTAGTTGCTCTCCCTAATTTGATTTTAATTGAATATTGAATGTCATCTCTGAATATTTTAATGTATGAACTAAATACAAACATGCACTAAAAGATCAGGCAATCAAGCAGACAAGCAAGAGCACACACACACACGTTTCCACTTAGCAGTAACTGTAAGACAGCTAAATCATTGTCCATCTTGTAACTTATGTCAATTTAGATTCGAACACAAACACTTCATTGTATTGGCTACTTTGATTAATTAAACAGGTTGAACAAAAAAAAAAAAAAGAAGGAAGTGACCCAGAACAGGAGTAGGTGAGCCGACCTCGCTTTAGACAGAACATCCGGTGGACAAAATCATGCAGACGTCAATTCTCGCAGCAAGGGGCCGTGTAGATGATCCTCATAAGCACCTGCTGAATACGGTGGCTCATGAGACTCTTTTCCTCTTGCATGTATAATGCGATTGCTGTTTGAGCGTTGTAGATCGATACCACGTGTGCGATTTTGGACGGAGAATGTTCAGCCTCGTCAGAGGGAAGAGGCAGAATTCTGGGTCAAGAAAACGTGTTTACTGTCTTGCTGTGGGTTTTTTTTCTCTGATTAAATCTCTTCTCAACTGCAAGAGGCGTAGATTCTCATGAACCCCTGGGTTTGCAGGGGCTCATGAGAATTTATGTCTCTTGCAGACAAACGTCGGCTTCAGCTGCTCTCCAAACTGCGTGATGTTCCGGTATAAATCGTAGACTAAATCAGAATCTTCAAATTTCAATGACACCGGACAGCCTGTCGTGACTAATTACGGCGTGAAATAAGCCCATGTTTGTCGAAATATGCACAAAAAAACCCCAAACAAAACAACAACAACAACAACAACAACAACATCAAATTAAAAAAAAAACTGAAGAAGAGTTATACTGATGAGCAAAAGAAATGCGACTTTTTGGGAATCGTCGGAAACACGATAGTGTTTCCGACGATTAAAAAATGTCGTATTTCTTTTGCTCTCATTCAGTATATTTTCAAAAGACAGTCTAAGACGTGTTGCAGATACCGGCCAGGAAGTGATGCGTTCGTTAACCCTTATCATTCGGAATGCGGCGCACCAGTGTGTGAAATAAGTTTGACTAAAATAGTTCAAGGGTGGCGCCAGAATAGCTTGGCGCCTCAGTCTAGGCGCCAAGCTATTCTGGCACCATCCTTGAACTAAATCCATTGGTCTATATCCTTATCTGTAAGTACTATAATGTAGCTTGCTTGTGGCAGTGTACAAATTTGAAGCTTTTAGACTCAGTATAATATGGGTTAATAATTTTCGGTTAAGTGTGAGATAAATATTATTTGCTGTGGCGTACAGAACGTAATAATTGCTCACAAATATTGTGTAAGTGAAATAAAGGGAAGGGCTGCGTTGGCCAGGGGGAAAAAACGTTACTTTTAAGAAAGACACAAACACGTTTTTTTCTTCTGCACCCTGTTCCCCCCTTTCCCCACCCCTCCCCCACCCTCCTCCCTTTTTCGATGGAAATATCTTCCTACTCTATTATAGTGTCGTGCGCCACTGTCCCGCACTGACGAGTCTAAGGAGACTGCACAGACTTGCCGGAGGAAAAACCAGAGTAATGCAAACACTGGCGACAACACCCCCGGCCGTGGGGGTGGAAGGGTGGGAGGGTATGGGTGGGGCTCTGACCCGGCCCTGGGTTACACACACACGCTTGCTTATCCTGAGCCAAACATCGATCGAATCATCTAAAACACCTCCTGCAAAAGTTCGAGAAGGTGTCTCGATCACGATAGTGCAAAATCCTAGACCTAGAATAGACTATTCCATGGCCACGGCCTGAACTGACAGCTACGCCCCTCATCAGGTACCTTGAAGCTATCAGACACTACGTCAAAGCTATCACCGTCCAGTAAGGCTCAGAGAGTCCAGGTGATATACACCACCCTCGAGCTATAATAGTGTACCCATCTCCATCACCTGACTGACGCTAAACGTGATATAGCTAAGATCGCTAACGAGTGAATAAAGTACGTGCACATAACCCCTGATCGATACTTCTAAATGCCCCCATCCCCCACAAGGTCTCATATGTCTGCAAGAGGCGTGGATCCTCATGAGCCCCGGCAATTGCGGGGGCTTATGAGGATCCACGCCTCTTGCTGGCCCAATCTTCGTCTTTGTCCCTCAGTCGGAGGAAATCCTAGGGCTTTCAAGTACGGCTGTCGTGAGAGACGCCCCCCGGCGGAGTCTTTTCTAAGTCTGGCATGGGAAACGTTAGCCTACTCAATGGGCGTTAGGTTCTCGGGCGGATGTGAAGCTGTGCGCGGGTCAAGGCCCGAGGATCTATGTGTTTGCTGGGTTTACTCTTTCGAGACGTGTCTCGTACGGATACGAGGCAATTCTGCCGCGTATCCGTATGCCGCACGGCTCGACTGCGTTAACGGGCGCGCGTGTGAGTATTCCTGTGTACCTCCAGAATCAAATATCCCACATACTTATTATTTTTTTTACTCCATAAAGAAAAAGTTTACACAACACCAGAGTGGATTGGATGGGCGGATGCAGACCTGTAGGGGAACCAAATCAAATTGGCGCCTCGATCAGAAATTAAAGCTCCACGCTAATTATGCACGACCTTCGACCTATCCCTGGTTGACTCGTTCATCTCCAGTAGTTGGTGTATTTCATGTTAAAGAGAAATCGACGTTTGCATATAATTTGCATGTTGAACCACTTGTTCAAAAGTCGGAGAACTTTCTTGAATAACGACAGATCTGACAGAAAGGTCTTTTTATCGTGAAAGCCAGATTGTCATTGTACATAATAAAGTAGACTCCAGATTAAACAAAATCGTCTGTGGACCCATTTTTATTGTGGTTATATCCAAATTTTGTTATAAGCTAAGTAATTGTTACGTTTGTGGTTGCGTTACTCTTTTTAGGGCATATGTGTGTGTTGATCATAGGAAAAGATCCGATGTTCAGTTGAGTTATCTTAGATTAGAAACACATACCCTTTGAGTATGATTCGTTTTCTTTTGCATGGAGAATTGCGATTGATTTTGTGTGTGTGTGACTAGAATGTTCCACATTCCGCTAATTTGTACCTTTTGAGTATGATTCGTTTACTTTTGCATGGAGAATTGCGATTGATTTTGTGTGTGTGTGTGACTAGAATGTTCCACATTCCGCTGATTTGTACCTTTTGAGTATGAGTCGTTTTCTTTTGCATGGAGAATTGCGATTGATTTTGTGTGTGTGTGTGACTAGAATGTTCCACATTCCGCTGATTTGTACCTTTTGAGTATGATTCGTTTTCTTTTGCATGGAGAATTGCGATCGATTTTGTGTGTGTGTGACTAGAATGTTCCACATTCCGCTAATTTGTACCTTTTGAGTATGATTCGTTTTCTTTTGCATGGAGAATTGCGATCGATTTTGTGTGTGTGTGACCAGAATGTTCCACATTCCGCTAATTTGTACCTTTTGAGTATGATTCGTTTTCTTTTGCATGGAGAATTGCGATCGATTTTGTGTGTGTGTGTGACTAGAATGTTCCACATTCCGCTAATTTTAGCAAAATCCGACCTGGAAGGTTCTGGAAAAAGCGCGATTGTTCTAGTGACCTCAAACATGACGTCAAAGTTTTGTAGTACACATGTTGGTTACATTTCATGATGTTACGTAATGCACCTAGATTTTAGTTGAAATTTTAGTTAAAAATCTAGAGTGTTATTTTTAATGAATATTAATGATTTTGGTTACGTTTTCATTTCTGATTGGTTGATTTGTGTAATTTGCGGGATTGTTTTGGAAATCTGTGATAGTATAAAATAGAGTTTCAGAAAGTATGTAAATGCATTGTAACAGACAGTGTATCACAATGAGGATGCATTTGTGAGGGATAGTGAATCAAAGTGTGGATGCATTGTGCTGAAAGTTCATCGTGAGAATAAAGTACTGTTGGAACTGTTACTCCAGTGTGGTCTACAACCTTGTGCTACGTGTGACGAGTTGCAACTGAGTGAGGTTTTTCTATAAGAACCCTACGTGACTGTCTCTGGTGCAGACCTGTTTACCATACACATTTGGTGTATTAAAGTACACAATTTTGCTTTGGGGTACACATGTACACGTGTATACACAAAAGTATACACATTTCGATTCATTTCGGATACACATTTTTAGAATCAGACTTTTACACAAAAAGTCAATCGCAGAAGAAGAGAAGGTTTTCCTGAACATTCACATGGATAAATGTCTGACGCTTGTTCGCTCCCAAAAAGGACCCAGTTATGTTCGTTGCACCCTTTGCGACTCGGACTTTTCGGTCGGGCATGCCGGCAGCTATGACTGCAAAGGACACATCGAAAGTAAGGGACACAAAGAATTTGAGCGGTCTGAAGATGTTTTGTCGGAGAGGGAGGGGGAGACAGAGAGAAACTGACAACTCACTGGCTTGTGAAGAAATACACATGTGAGGTCCAAAGTACACATTTAGTCAGTTGAAAGTATACTGACTGCACCCAGGTCATGGTAAACAGGTCTGCTGGTGTGACTGCATGACACTATGACCACTACCACGTAACAGCAATGTACATACAGAAAGAGTGCTGAAGGGACCTCTGAACAAGTGCTGCTATATCCGACTTTTGTTATATCCGACAGTGTTATCAGCGAAGTATATTTAGACTGTGCACTGTGAAAGTCTTGCTTTTCACAAAAATGAACTTCGTGTATCCCAAGTTTGTTAAAAGCGAAGTAATTTACATAGAAGGAGTGCTGTCGGGACATCTGAACAAGTGTTGTTATATCCGACTTTTTGTTATATCCGATCTTAATAATAATAATTTGCTCTCTTGTATAGCGCTGTTCTCACTCACTGCGCATGCACAGCAGCACACTCTCTTTCAGACACACGCACAATTATACACTACTTTAACCCACCCCATCCCTTCCCAACACCTTACATCCACTTCCCTGTCACTTAAGATCCAGAATCAGAATAAAAGGCAGTTTAACAGTTCGCTAGGGGGGAAAAAAAACGGTGAGCTACACGTTAAAAGCCTGACAAAAAAAGAAACATCTTTAAGTGAACTTTGAACTGGGATAATGTGGGCACTGAGATTCCTCATTTCCATTGGCAGAGAGTTCCACACACTTGGGGCGAAAACTAAGGTGAAAGAACGCTCTCTTGTTATAAGCGAGTAGACTGTTGCGGCTTTTCACAGAAATAGACTTACTGTCTTTTGCCTGTAAAGGCAAAAGATAGTAAGTCTATTTCTGTGAAAAGACTGTCAAAGGCACGCCAGCAAAACGGCAAACGAATCGTCAGAACCGAGGCGACCAAACAGACCGTAGACAGGACCGTGGGAATCCATCGCAGACTCTCTGAAGACGAGGTAACCTACTTCGCGGCGGGACACCGGAGACTCAGTGTCAATCTGACACGTGTTAATTATTGGAACAGCGTAAACTCTATCTGAACGCAGTGAACCCCAAGATCGCAATTTTCAAAGTTTGGAGTTGTCCGCTGAAGACAGTTGAGACCATGATAGTTCGAGGGTAGTGCAGGAATATCTTGACGCCTGGAAGCGCCAAGCTATTCCTGCACCACCTTTGAACTATCATGGTCGATCTATACACCGTTGTATTTTGTCTATGGTTGAATGGATTAGATGGATAGGGGTACCGGCACTGACATCAAACCACTCACCTTGCCTTAAACTCTTTAAGCCACATAACTTGTGCGTCCATCTTTTGTTTCCTTTTCATTACGCCAAAGGGCATCCCTCTCCTCAGTCCTGAAAGCACCACGTATCACCTCAAAATAGATCCGTTGAGTCCGAGTGCGGCTTCACTGACTTATCGCTAATCAAAAGCTGCCACACACGCAATCCTCTCCAGCTGTTGGATGATCCAGTGAACATTCAGTCCCATGGATCAGCTGCATAAGTGAACTTAAATCTTGCGCAAAGCACTCAGCAAGGTGCTCCGCGATAGCGGAGCACCTTGCTGAGTGCTTTGCGCAGGACTAAGCTCACTCATGCAGCTGAAACCAGGAACTCAGAACTCAGAACACTTTATTCGGTAGGTCAACGACCCATTCGAATTGGGGTGAGATTACATAACTGGAAAAACCAATAACAACACGAGAAAGGAAACAGACAAGATATGAATTTAAAAAAAAATCAATTTGAAACCAGGAACGAAAACAACAACCTGAGTACAGCCACACATTTTAACCCGGTGGGTGTCGGTAGCGGTATTAGTCGCGATGATTCCTGAGGGAATCATCGCGACTAAAAGCGCTACCGACACCCAAAGGGTTAAAGTTTCCTCTTGCTCCACCTTGATATCTATGTTTTGTCTGCTGTTACTTCTGAACCTTCGTTTGTGCAACTGATCCTGCAAGCACCGCGCTAGTCAAGTATTACATAAGCACCGGGTCTGTACAGTCTATTTTCGCACACAAAGCTCCTTCGAATTCACAGTAGTCACAACTACACGTACTCGCTTCACAAGGAGAATCTCCACCCACACAGCTGAATAAGCCGTGGGCAGTTCGCAGCTTCTTTGCTGGGACCCCATATTCGATCGATCAGAGGGTTTCTAGAGTGTGACTGAACCAACCAACCCACTGGGGGAAAGAGTACCTCTGCCCTAGGAAGGCCGCAAAAGACAGCAAGTGCCTACTGCGAAGAGCAAGATTTTCGTTGTAATACAATGAAAATCTCGCTTTTCCTCCCAGAAAATGGAGTTGCCTGCTGACTTTTTGCCTTTATAGACGGACTATTCATGTCCTCGTAACCTATCCAGGTCTCATGTACCGCACGCAACACGTCTGTGTTCTAAGATTGCACCAGGAGCATTTCAAGTGTAGAAACAGAACAGCCTGAAAACTGAAAACTCAGTAGAAACCTCTCTCTCTCTCTCTCTCTCTCTCTCTCTCTCTCTCTCTCTCTCTCTCTCTCTCTCTCTCTCTCTCTCTCTCTCTTAACCCACTTAATCCCCAGGCCTCATTTCCCATATTTGGAGGTGTCACCTAACAACTATGTACCAATCGCAGGAGATGGAGCGACCGTAATAATTCAAGGGTAGTTCCAGATTACCATGACGCTTTATGTCAAGCTAATCTGGCACTACCCTTAAATTATCACGGTCAACGCATCTCCTGCTATATGGCGTCAGGGCTAAATGGGTTAACTCAGGTCAGTGTAAGGTTTTATAGTCGAATAAGGTCCAAAATCATAGACGGTCGACGCCCATTTCATCGTCTGGTGCCATTCGTAAGAGTCGGGTGCACGTTTGCAAAATGCATTTAACTCTTTCGAGACGTGCCGCATCCGGATTCGCCGAGAATCCGGATGCGGCACGTCTCGAAAGAGTTAACCCTTTGACTGTCGGCAGCGGGTTTTTTTTGTCGCGATGATTCTTGCAGGATTCATCGCGACAAAAAATACCGCTGCCGACAGACAAAGGGTTAAGGGCCCTAACGCATCCAAGCCCGAAATCCAATATTATATTCACTTTTTCCAGCCAAACGTTCATTTTCTAGATCTTTGCGAACAGGAACATCTTTAATGGCGAATTGACCGAGGCAAATAAAGGGCAGTGCCTAAAAAAACAAAGCCAATAAGAAGGGGGAAAAAAGAGTGTAACAGGAACTACTAATCCTCGGGAAACGTTCCTAAGCGGTCGGGCACGCGCTGACTGAAAGATCCCTCGGCCTCAGGGAATACAAGAAAAACCCCAATTACACCGCCACGGCTAAATCTGAAGTAGGTCAAACATTGCACGGACTTCAAACACTTTGGGTATATACATTCAGCCCGCGGCTCCTTCTGCATGAAGCGAATTTTCTCATGAATCCCTGCAGGCGGAGGACAGATACCTCTTGTTGGCAAGGCCTTTGCCTCATTGACACCCACAGTTTGAGGTACATAGGCCCGTTGCATGAGCGAGCTTAGTCCTGCGATAGCCACTAAGCAAGGTTAGTGGCTGGCGCAGGACTAAGCTCACTCAAGCAACTGAGCCCATGTACTTATCCGACGACAGCTACGAGGACGCATGGCGTTTTGATCGGGGCCATCCAGCAAAACGGCCGCTTTAGTTCTTATTATAAAGGAGCGCAACCTACTGTCTTTCCTTACTGCAATGGGCTCAGCCTACCGTCTGCGACGTGGGTTAGGAATAGATCCTCTCACATTTTTATAGCTAAAGTAACAGCATTAGTTTTGGAATGGTATACACAACTCCTTAACCCCTTTGGGTTTCGGTAGCGGTTTTAGTCGCGATGATTCCAGCAGGAATCATCGCGACTAAAACCGCTACCGACACCCAAAAAGGTTAAATGGAGGCAGATGACATCGACAGCTCCAAGGTAGATCATGATGGGCTTGGCGCTTCTAGTGAATGATGGACTATGATAGTTCGAGTGTAGTGCATAATTAACTCGGCGCTTCTGCAGGAGCCAAGCTAATCAGGCACTACCCTTTAGTTGTCGCGGTCGACCCATCCCCTGAAATTGACGGCTAAAAGTGAGGAACACGGAGAAGGTTAATGTTGCTCTCACTGACATTGTTTTTTAACACTCGTACCCATACGTCTTTTCCGGTATCGTCAGCAGGAGCGCCCAGGAGTTAACTCATTCGAGACGTGCCGCGTATCCGGAGGCGGCACGTCCCGAATGAGTTAAGTCACGCGTCTTTTCCACGGAATGGTAAGAGTTCGTTATTTGAGTTGAACGCCAAGCAGGCGACTAACCGAATGGTAAGAGTTAGTTATTTGAGTTGAACGCCAAGCAGGCGACTAACCGAATGGTAAGAGGCAGAGGGTCAACCCTTTCAGCCCTGACGCGGCACTACAGCAGGAGATGGGTCGACCGTGATAATTCAAGGGTAGTGCCAAATGAGCTTGGCGCCTGTCGGCGCCAAGCTCATCTAGCACTGCCCTTGAATTATCATGGTCCATCCATCTCCTGCAACTGGTGCATAGTCATTAGATGACGCCTCCAAAATTTGGGACATATGGCCGTCGGGCTGAATGAGTTAGCGGCTTGGATGATTTATGTTCTGGGAAATGTGTTTTTCCCGCTTTTCGTGCTTCAGACACATTGAATATCCCAAACCCCGATAAATGAATGAACGTACGAATCACACACTTATACACCGATTAACTCATTCAGCCCTACGCACGTATTTCCCAAATCAGTTTTGGAGGCGTTGTGTGTGTGCATGGAGAGTGGATGGGTGGGTGTGTGGGGTGGGGGGGCGGGGCGTGTGTTCGTGTATGTATGTGTCTATATGTGTTTGTGTGTGTGTGTGTGCATGCATGTGTGTATGTGCGTGTGTGATGTGTGTATGTGTATGTGTGTGTGCGTGTGTGTGTGTGCGGATGTGTGTGTGTGTGTGTGTGTGTGCGTGCTTGTGTACAAGGAGGAACCTGTGCCTTCTAGTATCTTGTGTAGATAATCCATATCCCCCTCTCGGGAAAGACTAGCCCCAAATATAATATCGATCCACTGTTGCCAACGCCAGGGACACATGTACGAGAATAAGCAAGCCGAGGAAATCTACAGTCTAGACGGACGGATCTTTATCACGTATTCCCTTCTCTGCTCTATTTCTGTGCCAAGCTCCGGAGATAGATGGACCAAGTCGTGTTAAACCCCTTCACTGCCGCAAAAAAACGTGTACACAATCCAACTGCAAGAGGCATAGATCCTCATGAGCCCCCGCAGTCGCGGGGGCTCATGAGGATCTATGCCTCTTGCTGATACCAAGATTTTGTAGCCATGCTTCTTGGACGGTTTTGCATTTGGGTCGTGGAATAAACAAAGATTTCAGAAACAACAATGTACGTACAGTGGCAGGAAAAGGGCTAAGACCTTGACTACTACTGACTATACCTTTTCCGAGGAGCGGTATCGTCTGTAGCAGTCAAGGGCGAGCTTGGCTCGGTGCCTCAGTGAAGAAACTTTAGCTCTCAAGCTATCACGGCCTCGAGTTGTCAAGGCCGGTTGACCTCTCGTGGCTTGTATGTCGTGCGTAGGATCAATGTGAGCCATGTCAGTCAAGTTCTAGCGAGCAGAACATGCACGGGTGGAAATGCCTAGCATACACTGACGAGTAAAAGAAATGCGACATTTTTGGAATCGTCGGAAACACTTACTGACCAACAAAAAAAAAAAAAGCAAAAAAAAAGCGACTTTTGGGGAATCGTAGGAAACACTAAAGAGTTTCCGACGATTCCAAAAATTCGCATTTCTTTTGCTCGTCAGTATACATGGCCCAAAGTTGTGAAGGTAAAAGACAGCAAATCCATTTTGAGTAAAGCGAGCTTTTCACTAAAAAAAAACCCCCTGAAATTACGATGAAAATCTCGCGGCTTTTCACAAACAATGAACTTACTGTATCAAGTTCCGCCTTCATAGGACAATTCTGAAAACCGATCAAAGGTCAGTTGCACGAGTGAACTTACTCCTGCATCAGCCACTAAGCAAGGTGCTCCGATACAGCGGAGCACCTTTCTTAGTGGCTGGCGCAGGACTAAGCTCACTCTTATAGCAACTGACCCAAGATGTCTGCACATCTCAGTGGCATGGCTTGACACTGAATTTCTTGGCCATGTGTTCTTGAGAAACGGACGTCCGTCCCGAGTTTATTGGATCTGTGTGTGTTCTGAATGTCAATCGTTTTCTGGTATGTGATTCTGGACATTACGGCGTGAAGCCGTTGGGTCCAGAATCACAGGACAGCGGCACACAAATATGGCGGAGAGCCGAGGACACCGCTGAGGGGGTACTGAAAAGAGCGAGGGTGACGTTGATTGTAGGTGGAAGAGGGTGTCGGAATGCCGGAGTGGAGAGGTGGTAGTGTGGCTGGTCAACAGAAGGGAAGGAAACAGAACACGTCCAGAACAGACAGACGGAGACGTCTGACGTGTTTATCATCTCCCTTTAATACTCTGAATCAAATTATGTCCCTTCCTGGAGAAAGCCGATTAGAGTGAGGAGCTTTCGGGTTTGCCGAACTAGCCAGCGTGGTCGTCCGACTGGTCCGTCAGCTGGATTTCCAGCAATCTTGCGAGAGGTACATAGATACACATAAGCCCCCATACAGCTCCAGTTCTCAAGTCAACTTCATCATCGCCAGGCAGACCTTTGAACGTCGTCAGACTTGAACATACAATGGACGTCTCCGCAGATCCAACAAGTCTGCGTCACGATTTTGAGCTGTAGATTTTCATGATCCATGCATTCCAGCTTCAGTCACTCAGCCAGTTCATTTCATTCATCTGCAAGAAGCATAGATTCTCATGAGCTCCCGCATTCTCGGGAGCTCACCATGAGAATCTATGCTTCTTGCTTATAAAGAGTCTGACCCTTATTTATTTCCTCATAATGTGTTTTGTTTTGAGATATTGCCATATGTTTGCATGTAAAAAACAATAAAAACTTTGGATTTTGTCTTGATGTCAGTTACTAAGACTAAAATATACACACACACACACACACACACACACACACACACACCCACACACACACACACACACACACACCGTACACACACACACACAGAGTAAACTCTAAAATATGATTGTCATGCTAAATACTAAGCAAATACTGGTATTAAACATGGCGAACGGGCACGCCTCACTGATTCAGTTATAAGCTGACTGTACACATTCCGACAAGTTCTCACTCGCCGCTCGCGCTCTCTCCAATCAGTCCGGCTGATCAGAGAGAGCGCGAACAGCCAGATGGAAAAAAAACTGTTGCGGAATCTGCTGCTCCTGGTAGGACCTCTATCTACGCCCTGATGGTAAAAGTTGGAAAAGCTCATTGTCAGGGTGGGTGGAATCACTGGAGATAAGACTTGCTCTACGTAAGAGACGCTGCTGGTACAGTGAGTCCAGGCTACTCTCTGCCTATGATTTTTGAAGCGGTCTTGACCACACTGCTAAGTCTAATTTTCTCTTTGGCCGTGATGGAATCATACCAAAACGTGATCGAAAAGGTGAGTACGCTCTCAATCACAGCTCGGTAAAATTGCATCAACATGTGGGCACTGAGACCGAAACTTTTCAGACGTCGCTGGAAGAACAAGCGCTACTGCTGTGCTTTTTGGACGATGAGGCGAGTTTCCTCCCACTTAAGGTAACATGACGGGATAGTGCCAAGAAACTTAAAGTTCTGGACAGTTTCAATGATTTCACTATTGATCACAAGAGGGGGAGGGGGAGCCGCACTGAGATTCTTATGATGCAGGTTACCGCTACATTCACGCAGCCAGTTCAGTTCATCCGTATATAAGAGGCATAGATTTTCATGAGCCCTGCAAGCTGCAGACTGCAGGGGTTCATGAGAATCTACGCCCCTTCCTGTCATCAACTGACCACTTCAGTTTAGAACTTCAGTTTACTTCAGATTGAGGAAACCATTCGGGGCACAGTCTGTGTCCGGATCATCCCAGACTAAATTATTTGGCCGTCAAAACACGCTCCCCTCCCACTCCCCCCCCCCCCCCCGCCACACACACACAACCCTTGTATTTTCAGTGCCGTTGCAGACAGATTATTACAGACAGGATTTTCAGGTCACTGCCTATATAGACTGTTTATTTTTATAAAGATAAAAATACAAAAAGGATGCCAGTAAGTAAACAGTGTGACTTCGTCGGTGTTTATTTTAGAATCCCGCAATGCTGAACACGATAATATCACAGAGAACAGTTTGTAGAGCCAGCTAAACCAGGCACTATGCTTCAGCTACCGATTAACCCCTTAACTGCCGAGACAAAGCGAACGCCAACTAAATGCAAGAAGCATAGATCCTCATGAGACCACTTTGTGTCAACCCTCTTTGGATAATTGTGGCTTTTGGTCGTTCAGTGAACACAGATTTCAGAAGCGAAATCTACGTCCATTGGCAGGAAAGAGGATATAATGAAAATCTTGTTTTTTTCTGAGGAAATAAATGGACTATCTCTGTCTTTCAACCTTGACAAGCAGAACAGCTCCAGCTTACGTGACTTGAAAACGTGTGGAACTGAATATATGGCGCCGGCATTGGGGGTCAGTGTTTTCTTTGGACCGATACTATAACCCATAGTAGCCTGCCTAGTGTCTTTTCCATCACAAAGCCAACCAAAGCAGGCGGAACAGCCAAACGCCTGACCTGTAATGCAGTTCAATGAAAATCACGCAAACCAGATACTAGGTGAGGCTAGCGCTACCAAGTGCGCAAAGGCCATCGGGCTGGCGTCGGCAGTCGCAGTTGACCCGCGGCGCACGGCCGTGCGCGGGCCAACGACGGTCGACGTCGGCCCGATGGCCTTTTGCTCATTGGGTATTATTCTTTGTTTTCATCCCTACGCCACACGACCAGTCGCTTTAGCGCAAACTGTACCATGTGACCGTGATACAATATAAGTTATTGGTCGGAGGGGTTCGCTACACGGACCTTTGTAGGCCTTCGGGAGGTCAAAGGAATCATTGTACCCCGAACCCCTCCGACCAATAACGTATTTGTTTTCATTCCTCCACTATTTTCGTAAAAGAAATCAAGAAGACATCTTGCGACCTATATCACGCCAGACATGGCTGACGCCAAAAAAATATACATTTATACATAATAGACTTATGACGTAATTTAAAATTTATCATGACGTTGCCGTCTCCAGTACTGATTGTGCTTGTTGTTTCGAACAACACTACGTAACTTTGTGTACTTTAGAACGTTTGGCGCTCTTTTATAGAAAAAACTGGCATCCAAGATGCGTCATCGAGAGGGCTACAAAACGTCCGCCATTTTTCGCTACAAGGGTTTTTATATCACGGTCACATGTTACGGTTTGCGCTAAAGTGACTGGTCGTGTGACGTAGAAAGGAAAACAAAAACCCTTGTAGCGACAAATGGCGGACTTTATGCAGCCCTCTTTCTGACGCGTCTTGGATGCCATTTTTGTTCTATAAAAGATCACCAAACGTTCTAAAGTACAAAGTTACTTAGTGTTGTTCGAAACAACAGGCGCACTACTGGAGACGGCAAAGTCATGAAATATTTTAAATTACGTCATAAGTCTATTATGTATAAATATATATTCCTTTTACGCCAGTCATGTCTGGCGCGATCCAGGTCGGAAGATTTCTTCTTGATTTCTTTACGAAAATAGTGGAGGAATGAAAACAAATATGTTATTGGTAGCAGGGGGCTTGCTGCACGGACCCTTGTAGGCCTTCGAGAGGTCAAAGGAACCATTGTACCCCTCAGGCCTTTGGCCTTCGGGCTACAAAGGTTCCTTTGACCTCCCTCAGGCCTACAAGGGCCCGTGTAGCAAACCCGTGCGACCAATAACTTATAATATAGCTCGAGGCAAAATTTGTATCGTCCACATTGTTCATGTTGTGTATTGTCTTGTGCATCTGCTGTGGGATTCCAAAAATGTCGTATTTCTTTTGCTCGTCAGTATATGAAATTGCTTGTGAAGCTCTGGAGGGGAAAGGGGCGCAAGTCGCATCATTGTCAAAACAAACACGGCCAACTGACTACCGACTGCAGTAAATTAGGGAACGATAGGCTACCGTGAACTAGGCTCTTCCACTGGATCAGTAGCGATACGCCAGAAAGCCTTTACGTCGGACCGCAGTGGAAGTGTGAAAGGGGCAAAAGAAAGCCGTAAATGACCACATCAAGCAAATTAACCTCAGTATGACTTGAACCACCTTCCGTCTGCAAGAGGCATAGATCCTCATGCTTGTGAAGCTCTGGAATATTTTTGGAATCCCACAGCAGATGCACAAGACTGCAGGGGCTCGTGAGGATCTGTACCTCTTACTGGCAAGGATAAAGCTTATTCGCGTCTTGCACTATGATACTGATAAGGACAAGAATGAAAACAGGTCTGCGCACCTATTCTTTTATCCTTGGAAAATAAAGTTTCATTCAATAAAGTTTCATTCATACTTCACCGCGCACTGCAATCAAATCCAAGAAGTATGATACAGATATACAGATACAGCGGCGGATCAGTTACCTCAAAAGGAGGGGGCGGGGGGGGGGGGGTGTCCAACCTTCACTGACCTGACACAAAAAGCTTCCCGACGCTATACCTTGCTTCCAGTGTCAGAAAAGGCAACAACAGGGGGATTGAGGGGGGAGGGGGGGGGGCGGGGTGTTCAAACTCTCATCACTCATTGAAATATCAAACAGTATCCGACAACTGGAGGTGGGGCGCGCCAAGTCCCGGAAAAGGGACTTTGTTATATCATTTTAAAGAATATTTGGCGGGGGGGGGGGGGGCAGGGGGAGGGGGGAGGGAGGAGGGGGGTATCAAAGAGGCGACCCTGTGATACTTCACGTTTACGCATACTATAGAATATGATGACAAGCTGTGTACTGACGATTACGTTTATATATAACTGTGTATACTTGTAAGATATTTACAAGGGAAAACTCAGGCCCATGGGGAAGGGGCGCAAATCAGATCATTGCTTCAAGATAACTCGAAAGCAAAAGATCCTCTATGACGGTCGACGACGGTCGGCATAGGACTTCGCTCACTGACTTGGTCAATTCTCTGTGTAGATCTGTGTAGACTAACTACATGACAGATACAGCTGGTAAAACGTCGTGTCGGAAATAACCAGCACGTGGCGACTACCGCTGGTCTGAAAAGGATACACTTTATATATTGAAAAAAGCTAGAATCGCAGTAATGCTGAAGAGATCAACTTCGCAATATTTACGCGTAAATCGTGAATCCACACAGTGTATAATACAAACACGTTGCGTGTCGGCAGCGGTTTTTGTCGCGATGATTCCTGTAGGTATCATCGCGACAAAAACCGCTATCGACACGCAAATGGTTAAATTTGTGCTGTCGAGATTCCACTGATATCTAGATTGTGAATCAGTACCCGGCCTAATCTACGAAACCGCGTGAATTCACCGCACAAGCCGGAAATCATGGAATCCACCGAGCATACACCATCCGGCCACTGGGGTCCCCCCTCCCCCCCCGGCCACTGGGGTCCCCCCTCCCCCCCCCCCCCCCAGTAAGCAAAGGTACTGCGGCCGTCGTGGCCCCCAAGACGTTTTGCTACTGGGGTCGTACCAACCAAGATCTGTGCGAACATTCAAGTATGCACGTTTCTTTGGGAGTGAGATTAACCTTGCTCCCCCCCCCCCCCGCCCCCCCCCCCCCCCTCGTACAAAGAAAATAAGACGGGATTTGCACACGTGTGACACGTGCCGATGATTTTCATAAATGCGTCGCATATGCCCGCTCGCGCCAAAACAAAGGGAAGAAACTGGCAGAGTCTGCACATGCAAGGGAGGCAATTGATATGTGTTTTTACACGTGTATGGATGACGTTACCGACCCGGCGATACTCGTGTTACGGCCAACAGCTGGCAAGCTTTTACGCTTGTCAACACGAAAATGTTTATCGGCAGGGTAGTTCTAGAAGAACCAAGAAAAAAAAAAAAGGTATTGCAGTCAGTACTTCCATTAGGTTAGATGACTCAATAAGTTCAAAGTGCAAATAAAGAAAATCCAGACCAAGCGTGTAAAATACAGAGAATAACCCAACGAAGAAAGAAGCACGCTTAGGAAAGACAGTTACAACACAATTTATTAATATTTTCGGTAAAACTCTTTTTTCAAGATAGACAAACAAACAACTATACAATTCGCTGAGTGAAGGTTACTCGACGGTTACACGCATACATGTAGCCCACCAGAAAAGGGTTCAAGCGGCGCCAGTTTTATCAGGCAGTACCTTTAACCCATTCAGCCCTGACGGACTACAGCAGTAGATGGGCCGACCATGATAATTCAAGGGCAGTGCCAGATTCGCTTGGCGCCTATCGGCGCCAAGCGAATCTGGCACTGCCCTTAAATTGTCGTGATCGATCCATCACCTGCAACTGGTGCATAGTTGACGATGACGCCTCCCAAAATGATTTGGGAAATATGGCTGTAGGGCTGAATGAGTTAAGCAATCAGTCGCTAAACACCTAGCACAGTAGCTGACGCCGGCTAACAGAAAAACTAGCATACGTGTCTGTGCTGGTCAGTGACTTTGGAGCTTAAGGCTGAAAACCAGAACACACATGTTCTTGCAGTACACCTTTTATTTTGACCAGGTGTTCCAAAGCAAATGGTAGACCACAAGTATTTTATTAGGCTCTTTTACAAGTAACTAATTCACCGCGCTTTCACTGAACAAGATGAAAGTTACATAAGCCAATGCCAATCGACTCGTATTTCTGTGAAAACAACCCGAAAGCGGAAGAATTTTTGTTTTGTTTTGTTTAACAAAATCTCTAAGGTCGACTAAAGGACGATCAGACGCACTTACTCTCTGCTCTGAAAACTACTCTGTACAAGTTGAGAAGATAGATCAACCATGATAGTTCAAGGGTCGTGCTAGATTAGCTTGGCGCCTAATCTGGCACAACCCTTGAATAATCATGACCAGTATTATTCATCTTTTTTTAAAGTTAAAGGTGAACGTTTTATATATATATATATATATATATATATATATATATATATATATATATATATATATATATATATATATATATATATATATATATATATATATATATATATATATATATATATATATATATATATATATATATACGTAGTTTAGGAGGAGTTACACTTTTATTCTTTGCACAAATTTTCCCCCTCTCACCGAGGGCTTCTTCAGGAGAATGCCCAGGTAACAAGTAACTAGGTAACAAAACATAATTTACGTGTGAGAATGTAGTGCGTCAAAATAGATACAGAATGTACGCACATGCATTTTCAAATTCTAAATTATCGTAATACTTTTACATATATAGACTAAGGTACAAAAGCACGTGCATAAGTTCGTGATATGTAGTGCGTCACTACTGATGACATGAAACTTTTATAAAACACGAGTCAGTATTGACACGCAGTGTGCGGAGACAAAATGTCGCAATGAAATATTTATAATAATAACGTCATCATCAGCATTAACACAATCATCATTGGTAGAATTTTCAAACGTGCAGTCAAGAAAAATCTAAGTTCAACCTCCCCCCCCCCCATCCCCCTCCCAAAGCAACCTCCACTCTCCCTCATAACTAATACACACACACACACACACACACACACACACACACACACACACACACACACACACACACACACACACACACACACACACACACACCCGTGAGCGCGGAAAAACACACACACACACACAATCACAATTTTGGTATTATGCTTACGTCATAGTCCGAATTAAAATACACGTGCATAAATTCTAGTAGGTCATTCCCGTATATTAACTATTAGTTAATGACTCATGAGCATGACGTACTATGTAGAAAATGCATCTAAAATATTACACATTACTATGTATACTGTTACGGCATCAACATCGTCATCAATATCGTCAACATACTCAGAACTTACACACGTGCAAAACAAAAACATCTAATGTTCAGTTATAGAAGATCTCATGCAATCATGCGATGGGAACCAACGAGAACTGAAACAAAAACAAACAAACAAACAAACAAAAAAAAAACATCATGAGATAGATGTTCTAAGTTCAACTAGTCACAAATCGTTAATATACGGGAATGACGTACTAGAATTTATGCACGTGTATTTTAATTCGGACTATGACGTAAGCATCAAATACCAAAATTGTGATTGTGTGTGTGTGTGTGTGTGTGTGTGTGTGTGTGTGTTCTTTCCGCGCTCACGGGCGTGTGTGTGCCGTGCCCCGTTGAATACAGTCACGGAATAAGCCCCATACCAGACTAAGTGAACCTCCAGCTCCTTCACAGGAGGAAGAAATCCAGGAGTTATGTGATACCTGACCGGCTCCGACATGAGCAGGGCAGGGGCACATAACTCGTGGGTTCAATTTCTTTGACCTGTGGCTCATTCCAATCAGTGCAGGTTTTACTGAGGGGCTTATCAGAATATGAGGTCAAGCCTTGCCAAGAGAGATTCAACCTCACCTGCCGCCTACCGTTTCTGATTGGTCTCTGTGTAACATCTGTACTACTAACTGTATGTGCCGCCGGCGCTCAGTGTTGCCATACAACACTAGACAGCCCGATGGGCCTGGCCCATGATGACGCCAGACGATTGAGGTTCAGTCATGCTTTCCGGCAGAACAAGCACTCTGCTCACAATAACGCCGTTATAGATTCTCATACGCATGTGGGGCCGCATGGGCTCAGTCATGAAAATACTGATTTGCTTCTTCAGTGCTACACATAATTAGTTACGCCTATCTCCTCTTAAGTGTGTAGTTCTGGGGATGCAACTTCGCATGAGATAGACTATCAGTCTATGCGAATACCTCGCCGCAAACTGTCCGTAACCATCGCGGCGTTTTCAGTTGCAATCATGCATCTTCTTGCATACCGTCTATCGTCACACTACTGATCGCAGTCATCTGCACTCATGAGTTGAGTGAGTTTGCAAATTTTCAACTGACCTGCGGGTTTAAATGGGACTCAGTCTCTCTTAGCACTGAGGAGGCACACATTCAGTCTTTTTATGATTCATGTCAGAGTTTGTGTGATTAGGGTGGCATATCATCAAAGACTGCGGTATCTGTGATATCATTCATGAACGCTCGTCTGCAGGGGGTAATTTCCACAAAACCGGCTCGGGAAATAAATGCGGGTCAGACTCTTCAAGCAAGAGGCATAAATTATATTGTCCGATGAGCCCCCCCTGATGCTGGGCTCATGAGAATCCATGTCTCTTGCAAAAGTCAGAAGGGGATAGACAGGCGGGACTCGGAGGTGTCTATATATCAGTCATCATGGTCATCTGTCCGTCAGCACTTGACGTGCATTTACTCCGCAACTATGAACTTGTGACAAGCCGTGGGCATCCTTTAAAGTGTTTGCACCCAGCGTGCAAACGGCCATCGGGCCACAGTCGGTCGCAGTTGGCCCGGCACGCCGCAACGGCACAGCAGGTTGCGAGCCAACGGCCGGCGTCATCCCGAAGACACTGAAATGGCGCACTGGTCGGACCTCACACCAGTCGGCCGTTGTGAAACGCGGCGGCTAAAAACGATTAAGTCGGTGTCGATAAAAACCCCTTTACTGCCAGTGGACGCAGATTGTGTTTGTGGAATAGTTAATTCCGAGTCACAGAGCCCCAGCCGCACGAAAATCATGTGGATACAACTCAGTCAAGTGGTCAGCAAGAGGCATAGATCCTCATGAGCCCCCGCAGTTGCGGGGGCTCATGAGGATCTATGTCTCTTGCAGTTGGATCATCAGTGTCCACATTCGGCTCTTGGCAGTGAACGGGCTAATTGATAACTCAGTCGCTGATTAGCCAACAGTCGTAATAAATGTCACTGCAGGCAAGGGTGTCACTTCGTTACCCTTCCGCCAACGTAATCTATACAGTGCAATTACCCGGAATAGCACACACTATGAAGGTTGAGGTTTCACTGAATGAAGTTTTCGAAAGTAAAGTCCAAACAAACAAAAAAATAAATAAAAGACCAGAGACCACAGACCAGAGACCAGCACACAGAACATGATGTTCAACGCACATGGATTGACACTGAACAGTTCAGCCGGTTTTTGATGCAGCTTTCGACGAGAAACTGATGTGGAGATGGTAATTTTTACTGACTAGCCTAAGTGCACACTAAGTGAACATAGTGATGTTTAGACGCGCACTGTGCGGCACAAGGAGGCGAGACAGGCACCGCACGGCGATATCTGAATCATCTGACTTCAAGGCACCATCATAAAAACTAACAACTCACAGCACTATCATGCACGTCTGTCCAAGGAATCAAACAACAGATCCTTCGACCCCTCAGGGTCACCGCTGACGTCCTCTACCCTAATAAGAGGTAAAAGGTCATTTTCACTTGTCAAAGAATGAGATCACCAGTGATCTCCAGCAGTTCGACGCACATTTCAACGGGGTGGTGCCAGAACAGCTTGGGAGTCCTTAGGCGCCAAGCTGTTCTGGCACCACCCTTGAACTAACGTGGCCGTTCTATACACTTTGTAGTGTGTCAGTGCTCCATGTGTAAATTGGTTAAAGAGCTACTCACGAGAAGATATTTAGGCCTAAGATTGCGTAATATTCCCTCCACTCAAGCAGAATACTCACGGACTCAGAGACTGAATGTGAAGTGACGATCGCACCAGGTCTAAATAGTTTTACCCCTGCCGCGTGTGATATTTGACTCCTAGCGTACGTCTGGTGTATGTCAGTGCTTCTGATGTGCGAGGTTCTCGTAGTAATAGGATGCTCCCGGAACACAGGCGCTCGAGGTTGAAGGCTGTTTGACTGAGGCAGCGGTCGTGCAGCTTCTTCGTTCCACAGTAGAAAGCTGAGAATCACACACGCACGCTCGCAAACACGCACACACGCATCATTGAGCACGGTCGCAGGTACGCACGCACGCAGGCATGCACGCACACACGCACGCACTCAGGCATGCATGCACGCACGCACTCAGGCATGCACTCACGCACGCACACACACACACACACACAAACACGCGCGCGCGCGCGCAAGCACACACACACACACGCAAGCACGCACACACACCCATGTACACGATTTTATTCTCTGAATTAGTGTACAATAAACATGCATTTCGGCAGCGACAACTGCTGTCACCCTCCAATCATGATGCGCTACTATTTAGTAACAGCGCTCATGACTTTCACCATTTCAAACTCCCTTACTGAAACGCACACAACTCGTACACAACACACACACACACACACACACACACACACACACACACACACACACACACACACACACACACACACACACACACACACACACAAAAAAGGAATATGGAATATCACTTTTCCTGACTGCTCATTCCACGGACAGCGCCGTCGCATAATTTTTTGTCAGCACCAGTAGTCAGATGCATAAACCCCAATGAGCTTAGTCCATGAGGATCTATGTCTCTCGCTGAGACCAGTTTGTATCCATGATCCATGTTCCTTGGACGGTTGTGGCTTCTGGCCGCTTAATGAACACAGATTTCAGAAATGCAATGCACGTACATTGGCAGGGAAGGGGTTACATCAGATCTTGTCGAATGCTTGTGGTTCAGGAGAGAAAAAAAAAAGCCTTACGCTAAAGACCATGCACCCACGTCAATGCTGCGAACTCAAACGGCCCGGCCCAGTAAGCAAAGGTCCTCGGGCCGACATCGGCCGCAGTGGGCCCGCGCACGGCCGTGCGCGGGCCCACTGCGGCCGACGTCGGCCCGACGGTCCTTTGCTTACGGGGCATATCCCTTATCACACCGGGCGCAACGCTATCGGCTTCTTGTCACTTTCATGTTCTTTTCTGAAATCTCAAAGGTACACCGCCAAAGACTCCCGCCGTCTGAGGATGCAAACAGATACGGCCCAGAGCTAAGTTGGCATGACCCCCTGCAGTCTATACCTCTTTGAAGACGAACTGTATGGTTTATAGTTTGGGGCCTGTTCAATGTAAATCGAAGCGCTTGACTCATTACCTTTTTTATTATTTTTTTTTTAATTTTTTAAAAAAATTATTTATTATTTTTTAAAGGCCATCAGTCATTTAGTAGCACATGTACAGATATCCTGACATGCGGGCAAAAGAAATGCGACATTTTCGAAACCGTTAGTTCCAAAAATGTCGATTGCTCGTCAGTATATTCATTTTGACGGCAAAGAAGATGCGCAGTTTGCCCGCGCACGACCGTGCGCGGGGCCCACTGCGGCCGACGTCGGCCCGACGGTCTTTTGCGTACGGGACATATCGGCCCTTATCACACCGGGCGCAAGGCTATCGGCCTCTTGTCACTTTCATGTTCATTCTGAAGTCTCAAAGGTACACCCCCAAAGACTCTCGCCGTCTGAGGATGCAAACAGATACGGCCCAGAGCTAAGCTGACATGAGCCCCTGCAGTCTATACCTCTTTGAAGATGAACTATATGGTTTGTTTTTGGGCCTGCCCAATGTAAATCGTAGCGCTTGACTCATTACCTTTAAAAAAAAAAAGAAGTATTTATTATTTATTTTTTTAAAAGGCCATCATTTAGTATCACAGCGCTGGACAGACAAACAGTTAGATCCCCTGCCCCCGCCTAGGCCGGGGCAAGGGATCTAACTGTTTGTCTGTCCAGCGCTGTGATTCCCCTTGGTTTGTATGTGTGTGTATGCGCTAGCCTCACCTATCTGGTTTGTGAGTATCTATAACTCGAGGCAAATTTGTATCGTTACATTGTTGTGTAATGTTCTGTGCATCTACTGTGGGAAATCAGGGTATTTACCCGACCACATATAGTAGCGCACCTTCATGTTTGTGTATGTATGTTTCTCCTGCCTACTTCCTAAGTTCCGGAGAAAGACATGGGTTATATAAGAGACCTGATCCATTCTTTTTGAGGATGGAAATGATCGTCTTGTTCTATACCTGCGTATTTCTCTGTGGGCTGGCGATTGGGTGCCTGTTAGGCAGGGGCAGGGGATCTAACTGTTTGTCTGTCCAGCGCTGTGATTCCCCTTGGTTTGTATACATCATTTAGTAGCACACGTACAGATATCCTGACGAGCAAAAGAAATGCGACGTTTTTCGGAAGCATCGGAAACACTTACGACTGAGCAAAGGAAATGCGACATTTTCGGAACCGTTACTTCCAAAAATGTCGCATTTCTTTTGCTCGTCAGTATATTCATTTTGACGACAAAGAAGATGCATAGGTCCTGCTACCGGTGTCAGTAGCAACATTTCTGTTAGCATGACGTTGGCGACGTGTGGATATGTGACACAGGGCTGCAACAAGTTGGAAAACGACACTTAAAGTCTATTTTTTGTGAAAAGCGAGATTTTCATTATATTACAATGAAACTCTTGCTTTTCACACAAAAATGACTTACTGTCTTTTGCCAACTTAGGACAAAAAAGGAAGCAACGTATTAGGGAGCGCCCTGCCAGATTTCATATTAGAAAAACCGAAGCAAGCAAAAAAATGTGTCATTGAGTCGACCCGACCGTCAAACCGGCGGTATGA
Source organism: Semisulcospira habei (assembly GCA_036245525.1). Lineage (NCBI taxonomy): Eukaryota > Metazoa > Mollusca > Gastropoda > Semisulcospiridae > Semisulcospira > Semisulcospira habei. The sequence continues at coordinate 154,807,884 of BTPG01000002.1, forward strand.
CTAGACGGGGATCATACGACAGAGGGAGAAATACCGGCGTACGAAAAAAAAACCCGTTAAACGTTTAGGGCTTAACGTGTTTTGTCCACCACGAAGGTCATTTCAAAGACGGGGCACCGAAAAGAGGTCTGTACAAATTTTAACCTCAGCTGGGTTCGAACTCACGACCTTTCGGACGAGAGTCGAACGCTCTACCACCGAGCCACTCAGTTCCTACTGCGTACGAGCTTAGAAATGCTTTTATGCGCACAGTTCTGGTTTCGCCCTCGGCAGCCATAACTTGTGTATCAAATACTAAATTCTGCGCTGGCGAATTATCACCACTAAATGTTTAACCTTTTTCATCATGATACACTATTGCTTGAAATAAATTTGACTATGATAGTTCAGTCAGTCAAGGGTGGTGCCAGATTGAATAGCTATTCTGGCGCTACCCTTGAACAAAATGGTTGACCTATCTCCTGGTCTGTCATGTAGCCTTCACAAGAGACGATAGGACAATAAGCAACTTTAAAAAGTCAGCCTCAGGAGTAATGGGTTAAATTATACGGAACTGAGTAGAATAGCATAGCGCGCCAAGACTGAACAGGAAATGAGGTGGCCACCGTTTACGAATGAGGAGCAGGACTCTCTCTCTCTCTCTCTCTCTCTCTCTCTCTCTCTCTCTCTCTCTCTCTCTCTCTCTCTCTCTCTCTCTCTCGAGAGAGAGAGAGAGATTGTACAGCCAGCACATGTGGTCCACTCTTGAGATCAATCAGTATCGACCTATCCCGATCTACGTCATCACTTTGTGCGTTGCCGCCCCTGGAGGGCAAGCTGGCGGGTGATGCAATTTCCACCACTCTAGCAAGGTTGAAAGCGTGTCACGTAAGCTATTTATTCGCATTTTCTCACTATGACGAACGATTGCTGTGTCAAGCATTGTTCGAAACGAAGTACTAGGGATCTTGGGATCTCTTGATTCCGACAGTTATATTCAATAAGGGCTCCAAAATACGCGAGTTGACAGCCAAGAGGAGAAGGCTTTGGATCGCCCAAATCAATCGAAAGAAGATCACGGACAAAACAGTGAAACCATGGTTTGTAAAAAAGTGTATCACATCGCACACTATCCGATGAAATGGCCTGTTTTTTTTATCGGCCGGCCGTACACACTCGAGCGACACAAGTCAGTCTGAATTTTTATGTCTAGTTCATGTGTGTTTCGAGGAAGTTTTGCTTTAAATTGCCGGTACTCCTCTTCGTCAGCGGACCGTTTGTAAAAAAGTGCCGTATCACATCGCACACTATCCGATGAAATGGCCTGTTTTTTTATCGGCCGGCTGTGTGTTGATTGTGTGCTCCAAGCTGTTTGTTTGCTTTGAAGGCTTTTCTTGTGTAGTAGCTGGTGCGATGAACCAAATATTCTGAAATGTCGTCTTGAGCAACCGGAGGTAGAAGTCCGACATCGTCACTCCACTGACAGTTTTCGTTAGGGATCTAACCCGCCAACTGCTCGCAATTTCACCTCATAACGGTTTCTAGATACTGAATCTAGAGTATCTATATACTTTTCAGACGGTTTAACTCCAGGTTTGGACATTGTTTTTGCTACAGCCCCCACTCTGCTGAACATTCGTGTAGAGTCTCCACACCGCTTTGCCCTCCAGCGTACTACGTCATCAGAAATGGGGTCGCGGAAAAGTACACAATCGGGAAACGTCCATACTAGTCACTTTCAACACTATCATTCTTCCTTGAACCTTTTATCTCTTCTTTGCATCTCCTTACTGTCCCGTCAAACGTTCACCTAAATAGCACTGACCCCACCCCAGTTTGAGGCACAACTGGGAACCAGCTCGGTCAGCACTAAAGAGGCATAGATTGTCATGATTCCATGAGTCCCGGCGGCCCGCGTCAGAAGCGACTCATGAGACTCTATGTCTCTTTGCAGACAGAAGGGACTGGACGATAGATGGAAATTACTTTCCACTAAGTCAGTGGAACGCAACCCTAAGTAACGCTGTGACCCGACCTATACTAGTGCATGAGACATCGCTGATCAAGGACAGTCTCCGACAGAAAGTGGCACAGTTTGTCATAAGCCCCTGCAAATGCAGGGGCTCAAGAGAATCTTTGTCTCTTGCGCTGAGATGGATGACCTGGGTGAGAGATGTATTCTACACAAGAAACAAGTGTTTTCTGGTTAGTCTCGATCTCTCTCTCGCCTCAGTCTTTCGTTTTCACGGCCAAAGTTGTTAACTATACTGATGTATAAATCACAGGAGACAAATCACTACACTACATAGCTCAAAGGCTGTGCTGATTATCTTGGCGCCTGCCTATAACAAGATATGATATAACAAATTAGGGGAGAAAAAAAAAACAACACTTTTTTTTTTAAAGGTCCGATGACACTTTTGTTCATGTACATAACTTTGCATGTCACGAACTTCGTATATATAATAACAAATTAGAGTCCCGTGGCGTTTTGTTTCATCCGAAGTTTACTGCACTGAGCTAATCGGATCCTCACGTTAACCCCGTCACTGCCGAGGAAAAAAATGTACACGATTCAAATCACTTTGTATACTGACAAGCAAAAGAAATGCGTCTGAAGTGTTTAGGATGATTTCCAAAACGTCACATTTCTTCCGCTCGTCTGTTCTATCCCAATGCGCAAAAGGCCATCGGGCTGAAGTCGGCCGCCGTTGGCCCGCGCACGGCTGTGCGCGGGCCAACGGAGGCCGACGTCAGCCCGATGGCCTTTTGCGCATTGTTATGATATTATTGTCCCTTGAGGTGCTGGGAATCTTCGACGTTGAATTAACAATGATTTCAAAAACACAATCTGCGTTCACTGGCAGTGAAGGGGTTATTGTGGAATCCTCAGTTGGCACGATACAAGGAAGAATTATGAGAATCGCCCTGCTGACTGATTGCGGTGTGAACAGGTATTATCGTATATATGACATTGAATCTGTCATCGCGGGCTTGTCGGCTTTCAGACAGCGGCAGAAAGCTGAGAAGACTGAGTTGCAGAGTCACTAGCGGAATATAGTGTCCACTCCAGCTCAGTTGAACAGTTAACGCTTCAGTAGAGAGCACAACATAACCGAAAGTGCTATAGAGGTCATCATGAACCCCCCACCTCCCTCCTTCCCCCCCCCCTCCTCTCTCTTAGTCTCTCCTCCCCCCCCCCCCCATCCCCCCACACACACTCCCAGTCGTGGATGCTGGAGTCTAGTAAACTGCACATAATCACATAATAATGCTTGCTATATGTAAAAAGATTTCCAACGTCTCAAGTATCATAAAGGCCGACTGAGTCAAACCAGAAAAACTCAAATTTCTCTAAACGTCGTCAATGTCGCTTGCGCCCTTTTGCGCCAAACAAGGGTATGGCCCAAATGCAGTTTCATACAGGTAGGGCTCACTGGTGGTATGCAAAAATAATAATTAAAGGTATGTGGAACGGATAGAATGGGCTATGCCAAGCCGCATCTGCCCGCCTCCCCCTCCCCTCGGGCGTTTCCTGTGCTACACTGACAGTCTTCCAGGGATCAAAGTGCCAATGGCACAGTGGCAATAGAAGATATCAAGAGCGACAGATTCAAAAGTAATGAGGCGGTCTGCGAGCAATATCAGGGTGTTGATGTTAACCCGATTGTACATACAGCCACCGGTACTGTTTACAGTACCGGTAGCTGCACGCACAGCAGTGTTAAGTCGTGAAAAGCCCCAGATCTCGTTGGCAGAAACTGATGTCCCAAGTTACCATTGGTTTATTTATCCGGCAGCTGTCTGTAAGCGCGACCTGTATTGTCCCAGTTCTAGAAGCTATTTCTTTCCTGTACCTTTCTGTGGGAAGAAAACATTGTGAAATACATCAACCATGATTTTACATTCCTCATTCTAAAATAGCAAAAGCACTATTGAAATACAATGACAGAAAGATATCAGTTCCTCGTGCAGCCACTTCTATATGCAAGAGACATATATTCACATGAGCCCCTGCAGTCGCCTCTATGCCTCTTGCACACCAGGCTTGGCTCTAGCTCTTCCTCATTTACAAAAAGTCAGGCTAAATGTACGATTGCTCTGGCTGATTCAAAATTACAAATAATTTTCGTCTGATGAATTATATGATGTGGGCGGTGTTTCTGGCTTCTGCGCTGACTCTGGTCGTAGGTGAGCGAAGATTTTTGTGAGCAATATAGTCTGCATTACTGATTGATCGGCTGAACAATTTATGAGTGAATTCCTGATTAGGTGAGCGGGCGACTGAGAATGACGCTTGGATAGATGGATGGATGGATGGATGGATGGATGGATGGATGGATGGATGGATGGGTGGGTGGGTGGGTGGACGTTTTAATGGACAGACAGATGGATTTGTGGATGGGGTGAATTCTTGTATGCGTGTTTTCTTACTTGTTTGACTGCCTGACTGCCTGACGGATTGATCTGTTGATCTATTGATTAACGTACGTTTCCATGAATAGACAGGTTGATGGATTGACTAGTCGCATGCGTGTCTGCTTGCTTAATTGCTTGAACAAATCAACCGCGCGATTGACTTATTAATTCATTCATTGATTAGTTGATTGACAGTGGACAAATGGATGAATAAATAAAATTTGGTACGAGGACTCGTACATAACACCCGCCAACCAGTATCAAATCTAGCACGGACATCAAGACTGGTCGCGCTAGTACTATTAACCCTTTGACTGCCGGAGCACGACATCACCAAAATGCAAGAGGCATAGATCCTCATGAGCCCCCGCAGTCGCGGGGGCTCATGAGGATCTATGCCTCTTGCTGGCAGCATTTTGTATCCACGTTCCCTGGAAGGCCGCCAGTGGGGATCAGTCTTTGACGCTGAATTTTCAAAGATTTCAGAAACACAACTGATCTGTGTCAGCTGGCAGCGAAGGGGTTAAAATTATGATTTCAGTGTCACTGGCTGGTTTGTGTGGCGCAGTGGTCACGCTAGATTTGTTACTGGCTAGGGCTGACCTCGGTTGGTCACTGAGTCGGCTGCGTGTGACGTAGCAAAACAACAGTAAAAAGGACCGCAGGCGCTAATGCTGAAGAGGCATCCCCAGTAGCAAAACGTCTCAGTTCGTGCCCACGACGGCCACAATGGGCCTGTTGTGGGCCCGAGGACCTTTGCTTACTGGGATGGCTGTTCTCCAGCTGCCAGTTGCAGGAACAACTTTTCCAAACTATTGCAACTTTATGATTGCAAAAATGTCGAATTACTTTTGCTCGTCAGTATAATTTCGTGCAATTCGACCGGGTGACCAGTGCACGGAGAATGCGCTGACAAGCGGCACTCACGGGATAGGGTGTGTGAACGCCGGCTGCTGGTGAGTACGGTCTGGAGATGGATGGCGGCCTGTGTGATGACAGCCAGGTCTGCTGCTTCAACAGGAACACTTGCAGCGGCGGCGGGGGTGAGTCGAAACCTTAGTCTTCAAAAAGAAATCAACTGCTCCCTCCCCGCTCCCCCCCCCCCACCCTACCCCCACCCATTTCATTTTCTCTCCACCTCCCACACTTGTTCTGAACAAACCAACTGACCTACAAATCAAGCAAGCAACTAGACAAGCAACTTTTGTGTCAGGTTTAAGGTCCCGCCCGTGCGTCGTTTTTTTTTTTTTTTTTTTTTTCTTCTCTTTTTGTCTTTCGGTGTTTTTTAATTTACATTTTAACTTGTTTTATTTATTTATTTATTTATTTTTGTTGGCTTGTGTAGTTTTTTTGGGGGTGGGGTTAGAGTACAGGCGTTGTGCGTGTTTAGTTGTGCGTATGATGGGACGCGGGGCTTGTGGAAGGGGTTAAAAAAATTTAAAAATTAAAAAAAAAAAAACCGCAACCCACCACCACCACCACCACAACAACAACAACGGAACCCCCTCCCCCCCCCCCCCCCCCATCCATCCTGAGTCGCCCCTGCCTATTCATCACGTGGTTTATCTCTCTGTGTCTATTTCTGACGAATTTATTTTATGACTAATTACGGAAAACGTTCGTATGGTCGTTGTCGATGTTGTTTTATTTATTTTGATATCAACCTGTGCAGTCCTATCTCGCCGATCCTCCACCTGGGTCTGCCTTGGGGGATTTGGGTGGGGTAACTACCTTTTAGTTCCCAGGGTCACCCTGGTCAGCCCCACTGGGTGGGTTTTCCCCTCTATTCTGGGGCATGTGTTTCTGTCTACACTTGGTCCATTCATCTGTATTTTCCTTTTTAAAACTCTCTCTACTGTCTGAGTTTTCTGTAGCTCTTGATATTGGATGTGTGTTGCTAATATTCTTAGGTTTATTTAGCGTATTAGACTGGCTGGCGACATACATTCAATATTCTGTTTAGTTTTGTTTTTTTCCACTTGCAGTGCAGGCACGTCCTGAGAAAGTTTTGTTGCTGTCGGGACGTTAAGCAATGTACAACCAACCTATCTCGCCGGCAGTTGTTCTGACGTTAGTGTTGCCATAGACAACCACGCAGGCGGCATCGCGTACGGGACACCACTCTGCATTCCGGAAATAAACAGGGCCCACAACCGCTTCAGTCTCTTCATGGTAAAGTCCAGAACGGCTCTGCGGGCTAGGCTGTTTATTAACCCATTTACCCCCGACGCACCACAGCAGGAGATGGATCGACCATTATCATTTAAGGGTAGTGCCAGATTAGCTTGGCGCCTTCAGGCGCCAAGCTAATCTGGCACTTCCCTTGAATGATCATGGTCGAACCACCTCCTGCAGCAGGTGCATAGTCGTTAGGTGATTCCCAAACTGCTGTGAAGTACGGCCTTCTTATTGCGTGGGTTAGTCGCCTTGATCCCACTGGCGACCACGAGGACGACCCAAATGTTCAAAAGGCCATCGGGCCGACGTCAGCCGCCGTTGGCCCGAGCACAGCTGTGCGCGGGTCAACGGCTGCCGACGTCGGCCCGATGAGGGCCTTTGCGCTCTGGAACGTTGACGACGATAATAAAGATAACGATGAGACTGCTTACCATAATGATAGATGAGGTTTCGCCAATCAGAAGTAGGTCAAAAACTGCGCGTCCTTTGACGCGCAAACCCGTAGATACAAACATGCAATATCGCATTTTTGTCCTGGCTTTTAATCCACTGTTTTCGTTGAAACACGTGCGATTTTGAACCCCTGAAAGACGACACTGTAACAGGTACTGTTGTGGTACGTTGCAGTAGACAATAAACTGCCAAAGTTTATTCTCAGAACTGACAATTATTCGAATCAGAAATGACAAATGCGTCGCTGGCGCGCGGCCGCTTACAGCAGAAGTAATTACATACCCCTCTTACAAATGACAGTGCTCACAATCGTTTTTCTTAAATTCAACATCAGAGAACACCACCCGTTCAACGTCAGGAAGACGCACACAAAATAGGATCAGCAAGAGTCTATGGATGCCGGCCGTGAGCCCCCGCACCTTTGGGGGTTCATGAACTTCTATGCCGCGAAGCTGCGTGGCGTACACCTTCTCTTGGCAATGAAGATGTTACAACTACTAGCCTGATGACACTGACAGATGTTCTAACGATCAACGTGATCTGGAAACTTCTAAGGTTAAGAAACGTTCATAAAAGGTTTAAACAATGAACCTGTTTAATTCTTTCAAAACGGCGTGCCGCATCTGGTTACGCGGCATAAAGTCGCGTATACATCGGAATGCAGCACATATCTAATGTGTTAACCCCGACACGCTACAACAGAGGACGGATCGACCATGATAGTACAAGGGTGGTGCCAGAATTGCTTGGCGCCTACAGGCGCCAAGCAATTCTGGCACCACCCTTGAACTATCATGGTCGTTCTATCTCTTGAACTCCCAGACTGGGAATGTTGACCTTCGGACTCAATGCATTAACCAGGTCGCTGCCACTGGACGAAGATTGTGTTTTGTCATTTCAACGCCAAAGAGCCCCAGCAAAAAAGGAACATAACTACAAAGTAGGCATAAATCCTCACGTGCCTCCACAACAGCCGCGGACTCATGAAAATCTGTCCCCTTTTGCAGCTGGATCGTGTTCACTTTTTCTCGCCAGTGAAGGGGTCGATAAACTGTACGGACATGCTTTGAGAACCCATTGTAGAACGGCAACATGGTGAACAAGGGCGGCGATTCCTGTGTGAGGAGGCGAGTGATTTACCCTGGCTTAAAGCGTTATGCTTCAGGGCAGGGTTCTATTGCTAAAATTAGGCGATGCAATGGGTTCTCAGTGTTGTCTTGCCTCAGCTAAGACCTTTCTCTTCTTTTTTTCACAATTCACATGAGCAGGCACACGCAACAGATTTCTATTAAAGCCCCGTATGCACATCAGGGTACTCTACAGCGTACAAATCTAGAAGAAAATAGAAAAAGTCTATCGTTTAACGACATTCGGCCTTCGTAAGTTAATTTAGGCCTTTTGTGCTGCATTATTGTAAGACATATTAAGCACATTTATAAGTAACTATTGCGAGCTATTAGATAAGGTCACTTTAACGGGATCTGAGAACGGTACAGTGTTCTGAAGAACATGTGACCAGTTACAAAGGATCAATCCAAAGTTAACTCAATCGCGACGTGATGGCCTTTTGCCGCGTGTTCGTATACGACACGTCTCAAATGAGCCAATCAAACAGTGTACAGAAGCGCCCCAGAGAAGAAGGTGTGGATGGTGCCCCAGTAGACCCCGTCACCCTCACTCTGCACCCACACCCTGTCCCCCGCGTTCAGCTTGGCCACCACGGCAGTTGAGACGCTGTCGCTAGTCTGTAGCAGGTTTCGCGTGTCCAGAGACATGCGGGTCAGGATGATGTTGCCGTTCACTCGTATGTCCACTAGCGGGTTCTCTGCCGCGAATGTGAATACCTGCAAGAATCAAACTGCTTATAGATGGATGATCTTTGGTGGATGGATGGATGGATGGATGGATGGATGGATGGATGGATGGATGGATGGACAAAAACAAAGAAAGAAAGAAAGAGTGTCGGATGGATGGATGGATGGATGGATGGATGGTAAGAAGAAAGTAAGAGTGTTTGATGGATGGATGGATGGACAAAAAAAGAAAAAAAGAGTGTTTGATGGATGGATGGAGGGAGGGGCGGACGGACGGACGGACGAACGAACGAACGAACGAATGGACACTCAATTAGTCACTCAACGGTCCATCTAGCATGTCAATAACTCAGAAGTTGCAATGACTCTAGCAACAACAAAGACAATAACCCATTTTACACCCAACGCCTTACAGCAGAAGATGAATCAGCCATGATAATTTAAGGGTAGCGCCAGATTAGCTAATCTGACGCTACCCTTGAATTATCATGGTCGATTCATCTCCTGCAAATGGTACGTAGTTGTTAAAAGACACCTCCAAAATTGAGGAAATGCGACCGTGGGGTAAAATGGGTCAATTATAAAGTATTAACAACAAAAGCAAGAACTGCAAAAATGTGTGTCAGCGTAGAGCCAACACAAACTAACAAAAGGCAAAAAATAAAGACGATATGCATTGCAACCAAATCACAGTTTTCTGATCACGTCCGATAATAATGTTATTAGCACCCTCTACCATTAACACATTGTGCTCCAAGACCGAATCCGCAAATTTTGAAGTTGCCCCCTCAAGACTGTATTACACTTCTGGAAACAGATCGAGCGTGATAGTCCAAGGGTTGTGTCAGAATAGCTTGGCGCCTATGGGCGCCAAGCTATTCTGGCACAACCCTTGAACTATCACGCTCGATCCATGTTATGCCGTGGCGTGTCGGAGTTGAATGAGTTAAAAGTAGTCATTAAAAAAGTTATTGCCAGTTATCCTTTGTTGGTAAAATAGATTTTAGCTTCAGCTTCTTTCAGCTAGATTTCCATGAGCCCATGCATTTTTCAGCAATATGCATAGATTAACATGAGCCTCTGCGAATGCAGGGGCTCATGACGATCTATATCTCGTGCAGACAGTAGATGATAGACCGACTTTGGCAAGCGGAAAATAACTACCAGGTGTGCCTGACTTTTCCGGCGTTGTTCACTTTTTACCTGTACGGCCAAAACGTAGACACCCCCTTGAGGAGCAGTGAAGACCCCTAGAGTTGCGTCATATCCGCTCCCGTCATTCAAGAGGACTCGGTCAAACTTAAAAGCAGCTTGGCGGGGTATTGACTGGTTCACATTGTTAGCCAGCTGTGCCAGGAAGGCAATGCGGCGGTGCAGAGTATCTGTGGAGCAAAAAACAAAAAGTAGGCGGCCTACTCTACTGTGATGCTGATGGCCATGGAGTTGTTGATGGTAATGCTGCTGCAGATGTTGATGATGATGATGATGGTGATGTTGGGCAAGATGATGATGGTGATGATGATAGGCGGGGAATGGACTGATTCACGTTGTTAGCCAGCTGTGCCCCGCAAAAAGGCAACGCTGCGATTCAGAGCACGGTATCTGTCAAGAAAATAACTACGTGAGCAGAGTGCATAATATGTATGACACGCGTCATTCTCAACCGAAATGTTTTCAGCCAGAAAAAGAGTCTCGGTCGGCGGCAGTGGCCGCCTGCGCACAGATGTGCGCGGGCTCACTGCGGCCGACGACGGCCCGACGACCTTTGCTTGCTGAGTTGTGTGCCCCATTCCAGCCGCCTCCGTCAACCTCGTTGCACTGAGCATCTTCTAGCTCTGACGCAGTCAGGTTACGCACGATGTGTTACGATCGTCCGGCTCACGCATCTGACTGTCTGGGAGTCTTCGGGCTTCATATATTAACCTGTGTTTCTACTATTGCATTAGAACGTCTGCTACAAATTCTACGTGTTACTTTTGATTTACTTCCCTTTGTTTAGAACGATGCCAATGTGACTGAAAAGCACATTAAGCACGGTTTTTCTTTGTCAGAAGTTCGTCTGCTAGCCGCGGCAGACTGAGTTGCCGATAGCTGTGGGACATGCAGGGTCCTCGCCCTCTATAGGCATTATTGGGGGGGACCAATCAGAGACTGGTTCCAGCCCAAGAGCATGCGCGCTGAGACTGAGATCAGTAACACTGATCAGCGCCATCACCTTTGTTTTGGCAGAGCTTGAAAGTCCTTCGCAAATGTTTTCTTCCTGCTCATGCAACGTCACGTCTATACGATTCAAACAGGTAACCATACCCGTACGCAATATACGTTAACTCATTCGAGACGTGCCGCATCCGGATACGCGGCTTAAGCCGCGTATCCGGATGCGGCACGTCTCGAATGAGTTAAAGTTTTTTTTCTGCTGGTGTAGCCTGTTGTGCAAGTGAACACAGATTGTGTTTTAAAAATCTTTGTCAAACCAATGCGAAACAGCCCCCAGCCGTCCAAGCAACATGGAAAAAGAGTGGTGTCAGAAAGAGGCATAGATCATCATAAGTCCCCGCGACTGCTCTGGCTCATGAGTATCTATGTCTCTTGCACGTGGCTCGTGCTCACTTTTTTCAGCAAAGAAAGGGTTAATGGGGTAAAGATGGGAATGGCAATGATGATGACGAAAATGGTATAGTGATAGGATGACGATAATGACGACGTCGATGACGCTATAAGTGATGATGACGACCACGATGATGATCCAAGCACAGAATCTGGCGACGTGTGAACATCCAAGTAAGCAGAAGGGATGACGTCAGCCTTAACTGGCTCGCGCGCGGCGGCCAGTGTCGTTTAGGGTTGAGGTCGGCTCAAAGAACTTGCATTTACTCTGAGGTAATTCAAGCACCCAGACATTAAATCAAGTAGACATTTGCAAAACACACACACACACACACACACACACACACACACACACACACACACACACACACACACACACACACACACACACACACACACACACAACACGCACACAGAACTTCCATTTACTTACTTACTTACGCCTGTCACCCCCTCCCCGGGTATAGGCCGTTGACGAGAGACCTCCAGCGACTTCTGTCCTGTGCTTCTCCTTCGATTTTAATCCAGGTGGTTCCCAGTCTCTTGATGTCTGCTTGGAGGTCTCGACGCCCGGTGTTTCTCGGCCTGCCTCTTTTCCTCTTTCCCTGGGGGTTCCATGATAATGCCTGCCTAGTGATACTGGAAACTGGCTTTCTCAGACTGTGACCAATCCATCCCCATCTTCTTCGCCCAATTTCATTCTCAGCTGTTATCTGCTCTGTTCTCTCCCAGAGTCTGACGTTGCTGATCTTCTCTGGCCAGTGGATTTTCAGAATTCTTCTAAGGCAACTGTTTATGAAGATCTGTACTCTGTTGACTGTGGTTTTTGTCAATCTCCAAGTGTCTGCTCCATATAGGAGAACTGCTTTTACGTTGGCGTTGAAAATGCGGACTTAGGTGCGTTGTGACAGCTCTCTGGAATTCCACAATTTTTTCAACTGGAGAAAGGCTGCTCTGGCTTTACCGATTCGTGCTCTGACATCTGCATCAGTGCCGCCTTTTTTGTCTATGATGCTCCCGAGATAGGTGTCAACGGGGTGTCAGCAAGCAAGACTGGTTCTTCCCTGGTTGCGTTCAGCCTTATTGTCTTTGTTTTCTGTTTGTGGATGGTGAGGCCCACTTGGGACGAGATGTCAGCAAGCCTCGTGGTCTTGTCCTGCATTTGTAGATGAGTGTGGGACAGTAAAGCCAAGTCGTCTGCAAAATCGAGGTCGTCAAGCTGTGTCCACAGTGTCCACTGTATTCCACTTCGTCTGTGCTCTGTGGTCCTCTTCATGACCCAGTCTATGGCCAGTAGGAAGAGGAACGGAGACAGCAAACACTCCTGCCTGACACCGGTTCTGACCTGGAGCTCCCTGGTGAACTGCCCATCGTGGATCACGCGACATGTCATGCCATCGTAGCTGCTCTTGATCAGGCGGACGAGCTTTGTGCGTACACCGCAGTGTCGTAGGAGTTTCCACAGAGTCTCTCGGTCCACGCTGTCAAATGCTTTCTCGTAATCCACAAAGTTGACGTACAGCGGGGAGCTCCACTCCAGAGACTGCTCCACGATGATGCGGAGAGTGGCGATCTGGTCTGTACATGATCGGTTTTTCCTGAATCCTGCTTGCTGGTCTCTCAGCTGGGGGTCAACGGAGCTCTTCATTCTCTCCAGGATGATCCTGTTGAAGACCTTTCCTGGTACTGACAGCAAGATGATTCCTCTGTAGTTGAAACACTTGCTGAGGTCGCCTTTCTTGGGAAGCTTGATTATGTACCCCTCCGCCTTCCAGTCAGCCGGCATCACCTCCTCTTCCTAGATATTTCCAAACAGTGGGTACAGCAGCTCTACTGTTGTCTCTAGGTCTGCTTTCAGAGACTCCGCTGGGATGCCATCTGGCCCTGCTGCTTTGCCGTTCTTCAAAAATGCCACTGCTCTTCTGATCTCTTCCCGGCTGGGTCTGTCACAGCTGATGGGTAGGTCGGTCTCTGCTGGCTGGATGCCTGGGGGATCGGGTGGGCTGGGTCTGTTCAGTAACTCTTCAAAATACTCGGCCCATCTGTCGAGTTGGTCTGCTCTGTCTGCAATAGGCTTGCCTTCTTTGTCTTTTACTGGTCTTTCTGTATGGCCATACTTGCCCGACAATCTTCTGGTAATGTTGTAGAGCTGTTTCATGTTAACGCTGCCTGCTGCCTTTTCTGCCTCTGCTGCCAGGCTGTCTGTGTAGGCCTTCTTGTCTGCCCTGATACTCCTCTTCACCTCGCGGTTGGCTTCCGAGTATTCCTCATGTGCCCTTGCTTTGGCTGCTCTCGCGCGACTGTTGTTGACAACTGCTTTCTTCTGCTTTCTCACTTCTATCTTCTTCAAGGTCTGTGCCGACAGCCAGTCCTTGTGATGGTGTTTCCTGAACCCTACAGTGTCTTTGCAGGTTGAGTTCAGCGCCACTCTAACTGCCTTCCACTGCTGCTCTGTGGTGACCGCCTCCTCTTCATTTACTAGCTCCTGTAGCGCTTGAAACCGGTTGGACAGCACCAGTTTGAACTCTTCTCTCACTCCAGTCTCTCTCAGGAGGCCTACATTATACCGCTGTCTTCTTGTTGTCTCTGTGCGGCTTTTCTTTAACTTGAGCTTTATTCTTAAGGTAAGCAGATGGTACTAGGCAGGCATTGTCATGGAACCCCCAGGGAAAGAGGAAAAGAGGCAGGCCGAGAAACACCTGGCGTCGAGACCTCCAAGCAGACATCAAGAGACTGGGAACCACCTGGAGTAAAATCGAAGGAGAAGCACAGGACAGGAGTCGCTGGAGGTCTCTCGTCGACGGCCTATACCCGGGGAGGGGTGACAGGTGTAAGTAAGTAAGTAAGCAGATGGTGGTCTGAGGCGACATCTGCTCCCCTCCTCACTCGAACATCTTGAAGGGATCTTCTAAATTTCTTGCTAATGCAGATATGGTCTATTTGGTTCTCTGTAGTATGGTCAGGTGAGACCCAAGTTGCTTTGTGTATTCTTCTGTGTGGGAAGATGCTGCCTCCAATGACAAGTCTGTTTAGAGCACAAAAGTCTACAAACCTCTCCCCGTTCTCACTCATCTCCCCTAGTCCCTGTCTCCCCATCACCTCCTCGTATCCGGTGTTGTCCTCCCGTATTTTGGCATTAAAATCGCCCATAACGATAGTGATGTCTCGCTCCGCACGTTTGTCCACAGCACTCTGGAGTCGGTCGTAGAACTCTTTTTTCTCTTCCTCGTCACTGTCATTAGTGGGCGCATAACACTGGATGACGTTCAGCTTGATCTTTTTCTTGGTTCTAAAGGCTGATGTGGTAATTCTTGGCCCAAGAGGTTCCCAGCCCATCAGCGCTCTCTGTGCCACTGGTGACAGCATGAGTGCTACTCGTATGGGGGGGGGGGGGGGTATTCTCCTCTTCATGACCTGAATACAGAATCATCTCCCCACTTAACAGCCTTTTCTGGCCAGACTGCGTCCATCTGGCTTCACTGATACCTAGCAGGGAAAGGTTGTACTTTTGCATTTCCGCTGCTATCTGGGCGGCCTTGCCACTCTGGTACATGGTCTTGACATTCCATGTGCCCACGGTTGTGTCCCTGGATAGAGAGAGGCGGCTCGGTCCTGTGGCTTCCGAAGACTTCCGGCTTTCACCACAGGACGTCATAAATCTTCTGGTAGAAGAACCTTCCTCCTCCAGAAAAGGAATTGCTGTTTGTCTTTTCTTCGGCGTTTTTGTAGCTATTTCCTTATTTGCAGGGTGGGGAAGCTACCCTTCACGCCCAACCCCCTTACTAGGAGGACCAGGGGTTTTCTATCGGGGTCACCTTCCCTTAGACCATGTTGGTTCACGGCACCTTATTTCATTCGGTGCACCCCTCTCGCGAGGGACCGCCTATCCACCACCCAGGGGACGCGCCTCAACGCTGTATGGTCCCAGCGCGAGGAGAACTTCCATTTACTCTGAGGTAATTCAAGCACCCAGACATTCTATCAAGCAGACATTTGCAAAACACACACACACGCGCGCGCGCACACACACACACACACACACACACACACACACACACAACACGCACACACACACACACAAACACACACACACGTACGCATGCACGCATGTAAGCACTCGCACACACACATACACACACACATACACACACACGTACGCACGCACGCAAGCATGCGCATACACACACAAACACACACACACGCGCGCGCGCGCACAGCGCATGCAAGCACCCCCACACACGCGCGCACGAACGCAAACACAACAAGATGGGATGAACCATAACCCACAAAGTCCCTTCTATATGAGAGCTGTCCTAGCTGTCAAGGGTCTCTACCTTTTGTCTTTGACCTGATTATGATGTTGAAATATCTCCTATTGAACAAGTTGAGGATTCCATCCAACAAGAAGAGGATTTCATTCCATACTCTACAGTATTTTTTGAAGCTCACATGCATTTTTCTTACAGAAAAATTCACAGTTGTTCATATTTTTAAGCTTATCCTTCTGATCCATTTCCTTCCTCTCTAAGCCAACCTCTGATCAACACACACGCTGGCACACACACAAATAAACACGGACACTGTCACGGTGCCTCCAGCCATTAGTACGCTCTGTGGGCTGGAGTAGGGACAGCAATTCTGAAGAAGAATAGCACGAGCAGCAAAATGACGTCACTATAAGCTTGACATCATGGAATCGCTATTCTCACGAGGCCGTGTACACAGTGACGAAATTGATGTTTCACGTCACTCATCCGAAAGGCACGCAGCCTCTTCCAGGGCTCACTGTTTTGTTCCACGCAGCCTCTTCCAGGGCTGACTGTTTGATGGGAGTATATAGTGTATCCAAAACCGGCTTGCAAATATGAATTAATTAGTATTCAAAAAATGGCTACATGATACACTAAGTACACCTGCATGCTCTTCTGAAAGCGTGCCGATATAGCGTGTGTGTACGCGTGTGCGTGCATGTACTCCAAACATATCCAAGAGGCATAGGTCCTCATGCGCCATCCGAACGCATGAGGAGCTATGCCTCATGGAGGCGCACATGTGTGTGTGTGTGTGTGTGTGTGTGTGTGAGAGAGAGAGAGAGAGAGAGAGAGAGAGAGAGAGAGAGAGAGAGAGAGAGAGAGAGAGAGAGAGAATTACGTCATATTTAGAGTATTTTATTGTCTATGTCTGCGTGGTGACGGAGTTGCTTCTTTTACGTCACCGCCAATTCTGAGAATGCTGTGCTAATGCCATGGAATTCCACGCTGGTAAGCTTGCATTGTGTCATCAGGACATCAGCTGCCCTTTTTGTTACTGCATCGCTTATTAGATCTTTTGAGCCTTCCACTGAACACCTACTACATAAAGTAATAGGGACTACCCCCAGGCGCCCCGCTATCCGATGGAGAATATCCAGTGTTCCCCCCGAGGGGGGCTGCTAGAAAATATTCCCAAACAAATATTGGACCTGCTGAGTAGATTTAAAGTTTTTGCCGCCTACGACCGGTTTCGCCCCAAGGGGTGGGGGGGGGGGGGGCTCTTCAGGTAGGCATACGGCGTAACCTGAAATTGCAAACACAACTCATGTACTAGAAGCCGCCTCCAGAATTTACTGGTAGCACCGCCAGCACAGCGCGGATAGCACCCCTAAAGCTTTATGAGGTGTTGCAGTGGAAGAAGACAGACTAATTTTGAAAAGGCAACACCTAGGCAATTTTGTGGTACCTTATAAAGCTTTAGAGGTGCAATCCGCGCTGTGCTGGCGGTGCTACCAGTACATTCTGGAGGCGGCTTCTAGTACATGCGTTGTGTTTGCAAATTACAGGTTACGCCGTATGCCTATCTGAAGAGCCCCCCCCCCCCCCCAGCCCCCCTCCCTTCCCCCCCCCCCCGCCTTGGGGCAAAACCGGTCGTAGGCGGCATAAACTTTAAATCTACTCAGCAGGTCCAATATCTGTTTGGGAATATTTTCTAGCATCCCCCCTCGGGGGGAACACTGGATATTCTCCAGTAGGTGTTCAGTGGAAGGCTCAAAAGATCTAATAAGCGATGCAGTCACAAAAAGGGCAGCTGATGTCCTGATGACACAATGCAAGCTTACCAGCCTAGAATTCCATGGCATTGGCACAGCATTCTCAGAATTTAATGAAAAATTATATCTCTCTTGGCTTGGCTTGACTTCGCGAACGAAGATTTTATAGGGGTTGCCCACGACGTCTGCAGGCCTCCTCGTGGCTGCGGAGGCCAATCCGGGACAGGCAGGTTCGACCGCAGTGGCTGCAGGGGAAAGTCTGGCCAGGGTTCTGAGTTGCGGCATCTCTGTTTTTTCTCCTGAGCCGCTTGTCCTTAAGGCTAGCTCTCAAAGGAGACGGCTGCCTTGTAAATGGTGGAGCGCCAGGTGTCACGGTCCGCAGCAAGCGAAGACCACTGGCGGTGGTCGATTTGGCAGGCACTAAGTGACTTCTTGAGACAAGTCTTTGTATCTCTTCTTTGGTGCCCCTCTGTCTCGGTGGCCAGTGGCAAGCTCGCCAAACAGGGTGATCTTGGGTAGGCGATGATCCTCCATCCTGGAGACATAACCCGCCCAGCGGAGCTGCGTCCGCAGCAGCAAAGCCTCGATGCTCACAGTTTCTGCCTGTTCAAGGACCTCGACGTTGGTGACATAGTCACTCCAGTGAATGCCCAGGATGGTACGCAGGCAGCGCTGGTGGAAGCGTTCGAGAAGTCGTAGTTGGCTGCGATAGAGGGCCCAGGACTCGGAACCATACAGCATGGTGGTGAGGACGACAGCTCTGTACACGCTGATCTTGGTGCCTGTTTTCAGCTGTTGATTGTGCCACACCCGCTTGAATAGTCGCCCGAAAGCACTGTTCGCTTTTACCAGCCTGCTGTCAAGCTCCTTGTCCAGCTTGGCGTCCGACGTGATGATGCAGCCAAGGTAAGTAAACTGGTGCACTGACTTTAGTTCAGACTCGCCGATGGTGATGTGGGGAGGGCGATGCTCTACCGTGGGTGCCGGCTGATGAAGGACCTCTGTCTTTTTCAGACTGACCTCGAGTCCAAAGAGCTGGGCAGCGTCTGCGAAGCAGGACGTGATGCGCTGCAGGGCTCTATCTGTGTGTGCAACGAGGGCAGCGTCATCCGCAAAAGGCAGCTCACGAATCAGTTGGTCTAGGGTTTTGGTGTGGGCCTGCAGTCGTCTGAGGTTGAACAGGCTGCCATCGAGACGATACCTGATGTACACTGCATCGTCATCGTCGAGGTCCACTGTGGCCTGCTTCAACATCATGCTAAAAAAGATGGTGAAGAGGGTCGGTGCCAGCACGCAGCCCTGCTTTGCACGTTGAATAGGGAATGGTTCTGAGAGGTCATTGTTTAGTCTGACCTGGCCTTGCTGGTCCTCGTGTAGCTGGACGATCATGCTGAGGAACTTTGGGGGACAGCCAAGTCGCTCCAGGATCTGCCACATGCCTTGCCTGCTCACAGTGTCGAACGCTTTTGTTAGGTCAACAAACGTTACGTACAGCCCTTTGTTCTGCTCGCGGCACTTTTCCTGAAGCTGTCTCAGCACAAAGACCATGTCGGTGGTGCTCCTGTTGGCTCTGAAGCCACATTGGCCCTCTGGGAGGTGGTCTTCGGCGATGGCAGGTTCAGGAGCAGCCTTGCGAGAATTTTCCGGCAATGGACAGCAGGGTAATTCCACGATAGTTGGAGCAGTCAGACTTCTCACCTTTGTTCTTGTACAGGGTGATGACGACTGCATCACGGAGATCCTTTGGTAGTGTTCCTTCCTCCCAGCAGCATAGAAAGAGGTCGTGGAGCTTGTTGTGCAGTGCTGGGCCTCCATGTTTCCAGATCTCTAGCGGTATTCCATCAATGCCTGCTGCTTTGCCACTCTTGAGCTGGTGGATGGCTGTGAGAGTCTCTTCCGCGGTGGGCGGTTCGTCCAATTCAAACTTTACTGGGAGGTGTGGGATTTGGAGGATGACTGCTTCTTGAACAGTGCGCTCAGCGCTTAAGAGTACTCCGACCAGCGGTTCAAGATGGAGGTATTATCTGTGAGCAATGCCTGTCCATTAGCGCTTCGCAGGGGACTCTGTACCAGGTGCCTGGGGCCATACACTGCTTTCAGTGCTTCGTAGAAGCCCTTGTAGTCACCGTTGTCAGCGCAGAGCTGGGTCCTCTGTGCGAGTCTGGTTCACCACTCGTTCTGGAGATCTCTGAGCTTGCGCTGGAGACTGCCGCAGACGAGGCGGAAGGCAGACTTCTTCACAGGGCATGAAAGGCTGGGCTAGGTGGGCCTGATGGGCGGCTCTTTTTTTTTGCTAGGAGTTTCTGGATCTCACAATCATTTTCGTCAAACCAGCCTTTGTTCCTCTTTCTAGCGAAACCCAAGACTTCTGCAGAGGATTTTGCAATAGCAGTTTTCAGTTGTTCCCAGAGTGTTTCAGGGGAGGAGTCTGCTGGGTCCGCTGTGTTTTTGAGCCTGCGCTGTAAATCTGTCTGAAAGGCATTTTTCACATCGTCACGCTGAAGGCTGGCAACATCAAGCTTTTTCTTGGGGGGGGGGGGGGGGGGGGCATTTCTTGGGTTTTGGCATGAAGTGGAGCCTGAGTTTGCAGCGGACAAGGCGGTGGTCAGTGTGACACTCTGCGCTGGGCATCACTCTGGTGAGGAGGACGTCACTGCGGTCCCTCTGACGCACTAGGCCATATTCGATAAGGTGCCATTGTTTGGAGCGAGGATGCATCCAGGTGGTCTTTCGACTGTCTTTTTGCTGAAAAGTAGTGTTGGTGATGACCAGTTGCTGCTCTGCGCAGAACTCCAACAGTAGGCGGCCATTGTCATTGCAGTTCCCGACGCCATGCTTGCCGAGGACTCCTTTCCAGGCTTTAGAGTCCTGGCCCACTCTGGCGTTGAAGTCGCCAAGGATGATGACTTTGTCGTCTGCAGGGATGCTCTGTAGGAGGCTGCGCAGGTCAGTGTAGAACTTGTCCTTTTCTGCAGGCTCTGCCAGGAGGGTTGGGGAGTACACACTGAGAAGGGTGACGTGTTACTGGTGTCTCAGTGGGAGGCGCATAGACATGATGCGGTCTGAGTGACCCGTTGGTAGGTTTTCCAACTTAGTCGCAATGGAGATCTTGACCATGAAGCCCACGCCTGAGAGCCGTCTTTCTGATGCAGGCCTGCCTGACCAGTAGATGGTGTAGCCAGCGCCAAGTTCTTAGAGGCTGCCTTCGTCCGGAAGGCGTACTTCGCTGAGCGCGGCGATGTCGATGTTTAACCTCCGCAATTCA
The DNA here is from genome assembly GCA_036245525.1 of Semisulcospira habei. Taxonomy (NCBI): domain Eukaryota; kingdom Metazoa; phylum Mollusca; class Gastropoda; family Semisulcospiridae; genus Semisulcospira; species Semisulcospira habei. The sequence continues at coordinate 154,828,624 of BTPG01000002.1, forward strand.
TGGGCAATGAGGGCGGAGCGACGTTCAGGGCGTTTTCATTAAACTCTATTTTAATTAATTAAACGACCGTTGGTTCTGTGGGTGAGAGACCAAATTTAATTGTCGATTGTATATAACTGATTCTTAGATATAGATTTTTAACACTTGACCTATCTTTGATTTCGATACATTATAACAAAAGCTATTATAGCTAGTCCCCGATCACTTTAAGTGCCAGTGGGACAAAAAAAATGAAGAAATCAATCAACCGCAGGAGAAGATGCCCGTTGACCGCGGCTAGCCAAATGGGGTTGCGAGGGGATGAGCTTTGGTTAGGCCACCTTTTCTAGGCCCCTCTCCGTGTGGAGCAAGCAGTGCTATCCCTAGAGAAGGCTGCTTGGTCGTTCAGGGTGTGCCGAGTGACGTTGTCATCCCCAGGTCAACATCGGGCGACCAATATCCTGAACCGCCTGCATGCAGGTTTGAGACTACGGCTTCCAGTGACATCTTTCACCTGCCGTTTCTCTCCTCGCCCGTCGCTACAGGACTTCAGTGGAATGGTCTGTGTCATGGTCCGTGTACGTTTCCTAAAGCCTGCGCGGTGGATTTTTTTGGTGGAGTGCAGTGTGCGCAGTACTCGCCCCACCCTTTAAACCCTTGGTTCGTCTGCCATGGCCTAGCACGCTGGGACGATGGCATCGAGGTCCTCGGATCGTAGGTTTTATATCAGACTGTCCTTGTCCTAGTCTCAGGCTCAAAAACCTTCCCCGGGGACACGGGGGCTTTGATGTCAGGGTTTTCCTCCCTTAGCCTTTCCGCAGCCAAGCGGCCAGGCCTGCAAGGCAGCAGGACAATGATTAATTTTCGAGGTTCTCTCCTCTAGATGCGCCGTGTTTAGCCTGGGGGCTCGTGCTGCCCAGTTTTATTTAATTCTGAGAATGCTGTGCTAATGCCATGGAATTCCAGGCTGGTAAGCTTGCATTGTATGATCAGGGTTGTCCTTTTGTGACTGCATCGCTCACTAGTCCTAGATCCTTTTGAGCCTTCCACTGAACACCTACTACATAAAGCAGTAGGGACTACCCCCAGGCGCCCCGCCATCCGCTGGAGAATATCCAGTCCTCCCCCCGAGGGGGGATGCTAGTAAATATTCCCAAACAGATATTGAACCCGCTGAGTAGATTTAAAGTTTTTGCCGCCTACGACCGGTTTCGCCCCAAGGGGGTTCTTCAGGTAGGCATACGGCGTAACCTGAAATTGCAAACACAACGCATGTACTAGAAGCCGCCTCCAGAATTTACTGGTAGCACTTTCAGTACAGCGCGGATTGCATCCCTAAAGCTTTATGAGGTGTTCCAGTGGAAGAAGACTAACTAATTTTGAAAAGGCAACACCTAGGCAATTTTGTGGTGCAATTATTCTTTATTTTTAACAAAGGCGTCGCAAACAAACAAAGGTGTTCAGCGGAAGGCTCAAAATGATCTAGAACTAGTGAGCGATGCAGTCACAAAAAGGACAGCTGATGTCCTGAAGCTTACCAGCCTGGAATTCCATGGCATTAGCACAGCATTCTCAGAATTGAATAAAAATTACGTCCCTTGGAGCTAATCTGATTGAGTGCATTTTTTGGGCTTTTGGCGACACCTTTGTTAAAAATAAAGAATATATATATATATATATATATATATATATATATATATATATATATATATATATATATATATATATATATATATATATATATATCTCTATATATATCTATATATACTATATATATATATATATATATATATATATATATATATATATATATATATATATATATATATATATATATATATACTAAATTAATTTAATAATATAATATAATGTTATGAATACAGAAGATAAAATATAATAAAATGACATACAACAAAATAAAATAACTGAAAATAAAAAAAGTCATACTGTCGAGCGAGCTGCGAATGCCAGCCAAAGCATAATAAGCCAGTGCATTGACCATGTCAAATTATGGATGACCACCAACAAACTGATGTTAAATGATGGCAAAACTGAAGCTAATCCAAGATTATATTCGTCCATGCCTTTACCGTCATCATTGTCTGTGGATGGAACACTCATTGGCTTCTCTGCGAGTGTGAGAAACCTGGGTGTTACACTTGACAGCGGGTTATTTATGTCACAGCATGTCAGTGCAGTGCGTAGATCAGCTTATCTGGAACTTCGTCGCATTAGTTCAGTTCGTCACCTGCTCACAGTGGAAACCACTATAACACTAGTTTGTGCATTTGTGCTGTCCAAGCTAGATTATTGTAACTCTTTGCTTTGTGGCTGCCCTCAGTATCTCATTGATCGCCTCCAAAAGATTCAGAACAATGCAGCCTGGCTTGTTGTGAGAGTCCATAAGACTGAGCATGTCACGCCCATCTTGAAGTCCCTTCACTGGCTACCTGTGTCCTCAAGTATTCAATACAAAGTTATGTCAATCTGTTTTAACTGCTTTTCGGGCACCAGCCCAGAATACTTGTACTCTTTACTGCAACTTGTATACACCCTCTGGTGAGCTCCGCTCCTCGTCTGATGAAACGGAAGTTGTGTGTACCTTCTGTCCAAACTAAAACATTTGGTCAGCGCACTTTTATTTATCAAGCCCCAGTGTTATGGAATACACTTCCTCTTGAGGTCAGAAACAGTGAGTCTGTCTCCGACTTCAAGAGGTCGTTGAAAACTCACCTCTTCAAGCTTTACTTTGAATAACTGCCAGTGTTTGATGCCTTAGTTGTAGTTCTGTAATCCTCCTTGTTTAGACTGAATGTTAATTAGAACATATTATGTATGCATTGTTGTTTAGTTCATTGCAAAAGTGGTGTGTTCGGGTATTGTGTTTTGTTTGTTATGTGCCTGTCATTGTATTTTTATTTTTGTGTACATATTGTAAAGCGCTTAGAGCTTTGATTAAGATTACGCGCTATATAAATACTCATTATTATTATTATTATTATTATTATTATTATTATTATTATTATTATTATTATTATTATTAAAATAAAATTAGATTAAATTTTATTTAAAAAAAAAAGAAATAAATGAAATCTTTTCCGAACAAGTACAAAACAGTAAGTACGCCCTTGTTCGTCCGACGCGTCGGGTTTTTTTTTTTTTTTTTGAGGGTGGGGGTGGGGGTGGGGGGTGGGTGTGTGTGTGTGTGTGTGTGGGGAGAGAGAGAGAGAGAGAGAGAGAGAGAGAGAGAGAGAGAGAGAGAGAGAGAGAGAGAGAGAGAGAGAGAGAGAGAGAGCCTTGTATTTGACACGCGTGGCAGCCTACATATACCACTGACCATAGGCCAGCTCTTACCTTCTTTGTTCTGAAGAGCGGTGACCTGGGCCTTCAGTTGGGTCAGCTCGGAAGAGAGCTGCATGACCACTGACTCCAGAGGCGTCGGGTCATCAGAACGTTTAACTCTGTGGTTGTCCACGGCGTCCACCTTAGCGGCCCAGCAGGCCAGAGTTAAGACCAGTAATGTGCACGCTCGCAAAGCTTTGACCATTTTTGACGTCAGGTTTGGGTAAACTGTGGTCAACGTAAAAATATTAACCCGTTCAGTGCAGGGAAAATTTGAACACCAACTGCAAGAGGTATAGATCCTCATGAGACCCCGCAGTTGCGGGGGCTCATGAAGATCTATGCCTCTTGATGACTGTTACGTGGTTGTCGTTGTCGTGTATGATACACTGATCACACCGGATGCACTCACGGGTTCTTGTAAAGAAACTTCACTCAGCGGCAACTCGTCACACGTGACACAAGGTTGTAGTTAATGTTATTCATCTCCGAAGTGATAGGCCTTCGAAAATGCATGAACTTCGGATGCTTGGAAAACAGCACTTTCAGATTGTCGGTCAACGATTGTCCCTCCTATTTTAGTGTAACACATATAGCTTCTTGTCGAATGAAATACGGTCTCTCCAAAGTACACTGGCACTTTGCATCAGCACCTCTGACCTTCGGTGTGCAAAGTACACAGAGGCTAATAGACAGACCCTGAAAACCGACGGTGAGACTAAGTCGCGGAAGATCGGACAGTAGAAAGAGAAGACTAAAATGCTATTTTTTTCCGGATTGTCTTAGTCTAGGGATCTAAGTCGCATTATTTATGTTTGGTCGGTGGTGAAAAACAAGAAGAAAATAGCTTACTGTGCACCAGCTGTTTCGCAGATCTTCGATCAGACTTATCGTTACTTGTAATCAAGTACCTGTGGAATCGTTTTGACTAATTTTCCTAAAAGTACTGAGAATAAATGACCATATTGCCAAATACCAGCCTGCCACGTGCAAAATTAAAGGTAGGAAATCATTTCGAACATTGGTTACTGAAAAACTTCGCAATCACCGACGTTGAAAAACGTGACTCACGTGCTGATGGGAGCTGTTTATTATGTAGCTATACTTTGAAACATATACTCATATATATACATATATATATATATATATATATATATATATATATATATATATATATATATATATATATATATATATATATATATATATATATATATATATATATATATATATATATATATATATATATATATATATATATATATATAAAAACAAACATGACATTAACTCGTTCACCTCTTGTCCGTCGGTAGTGAATCATCTCGACTAAAAGCGCTACCAACAAAGGGCTGGCAATTATTCGTGTCAGCTGTTGGCTATATACAACGATATTATATTATATTGAACCACATTTGCTTGATATTGTGCCGATAACAGGAAGATGTGATTACGAGACCTGAATCAAAATGTCCGAGTCGTAAGACGAGGACATTTTGATTCGGGTCAAGTAATCGCATATTTCGGTTATCGGAACTATATCTAGCAAATTTTGGCTCAATATAATTTATGTACCCAGTCCAAAACAAAACTTTACCTCACGTCCTTCAGTTTACGTGTGATTGCGGTGTTCAGACAAAACATGTGATTGGTCAGACGACCGAGTTTCGGACTATCGACTGAGGGTGCAGATTTCGCCGTCTGACAATGAAAAAAAATCAGTGCTTTCTACTCGTAATTGGATCACAGATAATGTCAGAAAATACCAGCAGGTTTGTTTATTTTGCCTTTTTTCTCGGGTTGTTGCCTACGCTATCGCTAACGGGCGTCTTGTCAATTTCACTCGTTCAATTATTCGTTTCGCTCGTTTGACGGCATCTGCTCTCCGTTCATGCTTGTATATGGGAAGAAATTTCGAGCGAACGTTCACTAAGAAGTATTTAATCAATACTGCATATATGCAAGGGACTCGTTAATGTTGCTGTGTCATGAACATATTTCGCGTTTCGGTTTTGACAAATGCAAGTAACACGATTTAAGTTGTTGGGACCTGCAAAGGACTTTGAGAAGGAAAGTCATATGAAACAAAAATTCATGAATATTAATTTGCTTGTTATACAGTATTTCACTACATTTGTCAATGAAGAGAAAACTGTATAGAGTGGGTACATACTCTTGGCTTGACTTCGCGAACGAAGATTTTATAGGAGTTGCCCACGACGTCTGCAGGCTTGTTCGTGGCTGCGGAGGCCAATCCGAGATAGGCAGGTTCGACCGCAGTGGCTGCAGGGGAAGGTATAGACAGGGTTCTGAGCTGCGGCATCTCTGTTTTTTCTCCTGAGCCGCTTGTCCTTAAGGCTAGCTCTGTGAGAGTCCTCAAAGGAGACAGCTACCTTGTAAATGGTGGAGCGCCAGGTGTCGCGGTCCGCAGCAAGCGAAGACCACTGGTGGTGGTCGATTTGGCAGGCACTAAGTGACTTCTTGAGACAGTCTTTGTATCTCTTCTTTGGTGCCCCTCTGTCACGGTGTCCAGTAGCAAGCTCGCCGAACAGGGTGATCTTTGGTAGGCGATGATCCTCCATCCTGGAGACATGCCCCGCCTAGCGGAGCTGTGTCCGCAGCAGCAAAGCCTCGATGCTCACAGTTTCAGCCTGTTCAAGGACCTCGACGTTGGTGACATAGTCACTCCAGTGAATGCCCAGGATGGTACGCAGGCAGCGCTGGTGGAAGCGTTCGAGGAGTCGTAGTTGGCTGCGGTAGAGGGCCCAGGACTCGGAACCATACAGCAGGGTGGTGAGGACCACAGCTCTGTACACGCTGATCTTGGTGCCTGTTTTCAGCTGTTGATTGTGCCACACCCGCTTGAAAAGTCGCCCGAAAGCGCTGTTCGCTTTTGCCAGCCTGCTGTCAAGCTCCTTGTCCAGCTTGGCGTCCGACGTGATAATGCAGCCAAGGTAAGTAAACTGGTGCACTGACTTTAGTTCAGACTCGCCAATGGTGATGTGAGGATGCCGGCTGATGGAGGACCTCTGTCTTTTTCAGACTGACCTCGAGTCCAAAGAGCTGGGCAGCATCTGCGAAGCAAGACGTGATGCGCTGCAGGGCTCTCTCTGTGTGTGCAACGAGGGCAGCATCATCAGCAAAAAGCAGCTCACGAATCAGTTGGTCTAGGGTTTTCGTGTGGGCTTGCAGTCGTCTGAGGTTGAACAGGCTGCCATCGAGACGATACCTGATGTACACTGCATCGTCATCATCGAGGTCCACTGTGGCCTGCTTCAACATCATGCTAAAAAAGATGGTGAAGAGGGTCGGTGCCAACACGCAGCCCTGCATTACGCCGTTGAGAATAGGGAATGGTTCTGAGAGGTCATTGTTGAGTCTGACCTGGCCTTGCTGGTCCTCGTGTAGCTGGACAATCATGCTGAGGAACTTTGGGGGACAGCCAAGTCGCTCCAGGATCTGCCACATGCCTTGCCTGCTCACAGTGTCGAACGCTTTTGTAAGGTCGACAAATGTTACGTACAGCCCTTTGTTCTGCTCGCGGCACTTCTCCTGTAGCTGTCTCAGCACAAAGACCATATCGGTGGTGCTCCTGTTTGCTCTGAAGCCACACTGGCCCTCTGGGAGTTGGTCTTCAGCGATGGCAGGTACCAGCCGATTCAGGAGCAGTCTTGCAAGGATTTTTAAAACTGTATAGAGTGGGTACATACAGTGGATATACAATGAGACATACCTGGCAGCTGCTGATATGACACCAGACTGATCTCCAACGTCCAAATAATTCCGTTTCTCGGTAGCTGAGACTCGGGACTGTCGGTTTGGAGTTGTGAGGGAGATGATCATAGTGGAAGGGGGGTGAAGGTGGGGTTGGGGGGTGGGGGTGGGGGGCAAGGTATGTAAACAGTGTATACAGTAAAGGGTAGGGGTGGGTGGGGGGGAGTAAGGGGCAAGGGGGCTGAAGGGGTCAATTTTGCTACATTTGTTTAATTCATAAATCTAGTCAACCTGAATCTCTATGCAAAGTCGGTTTATCATCGTTTGTCTGCAAGAGACATAGATCGCCATGAGCCCCTGCATTCGCAGGGGCTCATGGCAATCGATGTATCTTGCTAAAGAATGTGGGGACTGATGAAAATCTAGCACTGATAAAAGAACCTGAAGAGAAACCGAAACATTGATTTTTACAAACGAAGGATAACTGGCCACATGCTCAAGGTTAGTTAATTAGTTATTTGGGTTTAACGCCGAGCAGGCAACTAAGGCCATCTCACGGCGGCACATGCTGAAGGAGTTAACTTTGCTGCATTTATTAATAAATGTACTCAGCGTGAATCTCTATCCAGCGAAACTTGCCCAGCGTGAATCCACCTAGTCATGAATCCACCTAGATGAAATTTATACATGTCGCTATTCCACCCATGTCTAAGCCGAAAAATGGCGGGGAAGTGGCGCAGTGGTTAAGGCGTCTGCCTCCAATGCCAAAGGTGCGAGGTTCGATACCGGGTTCCGGCGTTGGATTTTTCTCCTCTGGTGTCACCGTCTGGGCAGTGGGCAGATGTTCACATCTGCACGGGACATAGACGACCCCGGCCCCCACGAGTCCCCTGCTGCCTTGAAGGCCTGGCCGCTTGGCTGCGGAAAGGCTAAGGGAGGAAACCCCTGACATCAAAGCCCCCGTGTCTCCGGGGAAGGCTTTTGAGCCAGAGACTAATGATTGATTGATTGTACATTGCTTAACGTCCCGACAGCAACAAGGCTTTCTCAGGACGTGCCTGCACTGCTTGTGAAAAAAAAAAAACTAAACAGAAAATTGAATGTATGTCGCCAGCCGGCCAAATACGTTAAATAAACCTACAACATGGGGCCTAAATAAAGCTAAGACCATTTAGCAACACACATCCAATATCAAGAGCTACAGGCAGTGCAGACAGTAGGGAGAGTTTTAAAAAGGCAAATACAGGTGAATGGACAAAGGGTAGACAGAAACGCATGCCCCAGAATAGAGAGAAAAACCCACCCTGTGGGGCTGACCAGGGTGACCCTGGGAACTAAAAAATACCTAACCCCACCCAAGTCCCCCAGGGCAGACCCGGGTGGGGTGAGCCAGAGACTAAGACAAGGACAGTCTGATATAAAACCTACGACCCGAGGACCTCGATGCCACCGTCCCAGCTTGCTAGGCCATGGCAAACGAACCAAGGGTTTAAAGGGTGGGGCCAGTACTGCACACACTGCACTCCACCAAAAAGCTCCACCGCGCAGGCTTTAGGAAACGCCCACGGACTATGACACTGAACTTTCCAAGTCCTGTAGCGATGGGCAAGGGGCAAAACGGCAGGTGAAAGATGTCACTGGAAGCCGCAGTCTCAAAACTGCATGCAGGCGGTTCAGGATATTGGTCGCCTGATGTTGACCTGGGGATGACAACGTCACTCGGCACACCCTGAACGACCAAGCAGCCTTCTCTAGGGACAGCACTGCTTGCTCCACACGGAGAGGGGCCTAGAAAAGGTGGCCTAACCAAAGCTCATCCCCTCGTAACCCCAGTTGGCTAGCCGCGGTCAACGAGCATCTTCTCATGCGGTCAGAAAACATGAAAAAACAATGGATCCACTCTCATGACGACCACGACCGGACTCAACGTAGCATGCTGGAACATCCGAACCATGCTCGACACAGCAGACAGCGGACGCCCTGAACGTCGCTCCGCCCTCATTGCCCATGAATTGCGGAGGTTAAACATCGACATCGCCGCGCTCAGCGAAGTACGCCTCCCGGAGGAAGGCAGCCTCCAAGAACTTGGCGCTGGCTACACTCTCTACTGGTCAGGCAGGCCTGCATCAGAAAGACGGCTCTCAGGCGTGGGCTTCATGGTGAAGACCCCCATTGCGACTAAGTTGGAAAACCTACCAACGGGTCACTCCGACCGCATCATGTCCATGCGCCTCCCACTGAGACACCAGCAATACGTCACCCTTCTCAGTGTGTACTCCCCAACCCTCCTGGCAGAGCCTGCAGAAAAAGACAAGTTCTACTCTGACCTGCGCAGCCTCCTGCAGAGCACCCCTGCAGACGACAAAGTCATCATCCTTGGCGACTTCAACGCCAGAGTGGGCCAAGACTCTGAAGCCTGGAAAGGAGTCCTCGGCAAGCATGGCGTTGGGAACTGCAATGACAATGGTCGCCTACTGTTGGAGCTCTGTGCAGAGCAGCAACTTGTCATCACCAACACCACTTTCCAGCAAAAGGACAGTCGAAAGACCACCTGGATGCATCCTCGCTCCAAGCACTGGCACCTAATCGACTATGTCCTAGTGCGTCAGAGGGACCGCAGTGACGTCCTCCTCACCAGAGTGATGCCCAGCGCAGAGTGCCACACTGACCACCGCCTTGTTCGCTGCAAACTCAGGCTCCGCCTCAAGCTGAAACCCAAGAAAGGCGGCCCTCCCAAGAAAAAGCTTGATGTTGCCAGCCTTCAGCGTGACGACAAGAAAGCTGCCCTTCAGGCCGATTTACAGCGCATGCTCAAAGACACAGCTGATCCAGCAGACTCCTCTCCTGAAACACTCTGGGAACAACTGAAAACTGCTATTGTAAAATCCTCTGTGGAAGTCTTGGGCTTTGCTAGAAAGAGGAACAAAGACTGGTTTGACGAAAACGACGTAGAGATCCAGGAACTTCTAGCAAAAAAAAAAAGAGCCGCCCACCAGGCCCACCTAGCCCAGCCTTCCTGCCCTGTGAAGAAGTCTGCCTTCCGCCTCATAGTCTGCAGCAGTCTCCAGCTCAAGCTTAGAGAGCTCCAGAACGAGTGGTGGTCCAGACTCGCACAGAGGACCCAGCTCTGCGCTGACAACGGTGACTACAGGGGCTTCTACGAAGCACTGAAAGCAGTGTATGGCCCTAGGCACCTGGTACAAAGTCCCCTGCGAAGCGCTGATGGACAGGCACTCCTCACAGATAATACCTCCATCTTGAACCGCTGGTCGGAATACTTTCAGGACCTCTTCGGCGCTGAATGCACTGTTCAAGAAACAGTCATCCTCCAAATCCCACACCTTCCACTCAAGGTTGAATTGGACGAACCGCCCACCGCCGAAGAGACCATCACAGCCATCCACCAGCTCAAGAGTGGCAAAGCAGCAGGCATTGACGGAATCCCGCCAGAGATCTGGAAACATGGAGGCCCAGCACTGCACAACAAGCTCCACGACCTCTTTCTCTGCTGCTGGGAAAAAGGAACACTACCAAAGGATCTCCGTGATGCAGTCATCATCACCCTGTACAAGAACAAAGGAGAGAAGTCTGCCTGCTCTAATTATCGTGGAATTACCCTGCTGTCCATTGCCGGGAAAATTCTCGCAAGGTTGCTCCTGAATCGGCTGGTACTTGCCATCGCTGAAGACCACCTCCCAGAGGGCCAGTGTGGCTTCAGAGCCAACAGGAGTACCACCGACATGGTCTTTGTGCTGAGACAGCTTCAGGAGAAGTGCCGCGAGCAGAACAAAGGGCTGTACGTAACGTTTGTCGACCTAACAAAAGCGTTTGACACTGTGAGTAGGCAAGGTATATGGCAGATCCTGGAGCGATTAGGTTGTCCCCCAAAGTTCCTCAACATGATCGTCCAGCTCCACGAGGACCAGCAAGGCCAGGTCAGACTAAACAGTGACCTCTCAGAACCATTCCCCATTCGCAACGGCGTGAAGCAAGGCTGCGTGCTGGCACCGACCCTCTTCACCATCTTCTTCAGCATGATGTTGAAGCAGGCCACAGTGGATCTCGACGATGACGACGCAGTGTACATCAGGTATCGTCTCGATGGCAGCCTGTTCAACCTCAGACGACTGCAGGCCCACACGAAAACCCTAGACCAACTGATTCGTGAGCTGCTCTTCGCTGATGACGCTGCCCTCCTTGCACACACAGAGAGAGCCTTGCAGCGCATTACGTCCTGCTTCGCAGATGCTGCCCAGCTCTTTGGACTTGAGGTCAGTCTGAAAAAGACAGAGGTCCTTCATCAGCCGGCACCCAAGGAAGAGCATCGCCCTCCCCACATCACCATCGGCGAGTCCGAACTGAAGTATGTACACCAGTTTACCTACCTTGGCTGCATCATCACGTCAGACGCCAAGCTGGACAAGGAGCTGGACAACAGGCTGGCAAAAGCGAACAGTGCTTTCGGGCGACTATTCAAGCGGGTGTGGCACAATCAACAGCTGAAAAAGGCACCAAGATCAGCGTGTACAGAGCTGTCGTCCTCACCACACTGCTGTACGGTTCCGAGTCCTGGGCCCTCTACCGCAGCCAACTACGACTCCTCGAACGCTTTCACCAGCGCTGCCTGCGTACCATCCTCAGCATTCACTGGAGTGACTATGTCACCAACGTCGAGGTCCTTGAACAGGCTGAAACTGTGAGCATCGAGGCTTTGCTGCTGCGGACACAGCTTCGCTGGGCGGGGCACGTCTCCAGGATGGAGGATCATCGCCTACCCAAGATCACTCTGTTCGGCGAGCTCGCCACTGGACACCGAGACAGAGGGGCACCAAAGAAGAGATACAAAGACGGTCTCAAGAAGTCGCTTAGTGCCTGCCAAATCGACCACCGCCAGTGGTCTTCGCTTGCTGTGGACCGTGACTCTGGCGCTCCACCATTCACAAGGCAGCCGTCTCCTTTGAGGACTCTCGCAGATCTAACCTTAAGGACAAGCGGCTTAGAAGAAAAAACAGAGTTGTCGTAACTCAGAACCCTGACCAGACCTTCCCCTGCAGCCACTGCAGTCGAACCTGCCTGTCCCGGATTGGCCTCCGCAGCCACGAAAATGCCTGCAGACGACGTGGGAAGCCCTATAGAATCTTCGTTCGCGAAGTCAAGCCAAGAGAGAGAAGCCGAAAAATCTACCGAATCTAAGTCTGTCAACAGTAAATCTCCAAAGCGCACATCCACACAAACCTGAATCCACACAAATTAAAAATGTGGATGGAATCTGCATCAGCACACATTTACGGTGGGTAGATTAACCCGTTCAGTGCCAGCTCAGTGACGCCGACTGTGTCATTGCAATCTACTTTAACACATTCTACCCCAGGACCGAAATCCCCACCTTTTGAAGTTGCCCTCTGAAGTACTGTAATACAATTCTAGAGACCGATCGAGCATGATAGTTCAAGGGTTGTGCCAGAATAGCTTGGCGCCTATGGGCGCCAAGCTATTCTGGCACCACCCATGAACTCTCATGCTCGTCCTGTTTTACTGTGGTGTGTCGGGGCTGAATGATGATGATGATGGAACTGTATTACACAACGGTAGAAGTTTTGACTGATATAAATACGGTCATTTTTCAAACTTGCCGTTGCTACCGTACTGCAACATGAAATATATCTGAACACATGAGTTAATTCAAGACACCCCCCAAAAAAAACACCTAGCTGTCACAGGAACATGGATTCAAAGTGGTGTCAGCAAGAGGCACAGATCCTCATGAGCTCGCGCAACTACGGGGGCTCATGAGATCTAGTTTTGTAGTACTCAGTACAGTTCAAGGTTGGTGCCGGAATACGGCCTTGGCGCCTAGAGGCCGATTCATCGCATGCTGTAGTGCCCGCCGTTTGGGCGCCAAGCAGGCAAGCTGTTCTGGCATTACCCTTGAACTAAGATGGTCGATCCATATCTAGCTATGCTGTGTCAGGGTTAAACAAAAGTTAACATTAAAAGTTACTTCCCTACAGAGTGTAGATGAAACGGAGAATATCGCGGCAGTACTCAAAGTTTCTCAGTGCCGCTCTGACCGGAATACGGGCGTTTTGTGAAAACTGAGCGAGATTTCTGGCCACAGTAACACACGTACACTGAAAAACTAGCGTTTGTAAAACCCGATATTTAGTGTACTGTACATTGACGTCTGAATAGAAAAGGTTTAGCTGTTCGAAGCGATATATCCGCTATAATGAATTGAACTGAGTTCCAGAGATTTTTTAGTGCTAGGCCTAAAGGGAAGTAACTATGTATATTGTTACAAAGCCTAGGCTGCTCGGATTTCAAAAATTAATTCCCATTGTCTGGATTCGCACTGGCATAGATTGAAGTGTGAATATGGAATGTGTACCCCGCGAAGCGCCGGCCTTTGAACAGCCATTTGTAAGGTTATTTCGCTCAAAGTGTAAGGTAAGATGCTTGTTTTGTATACTTATATAACGCACTTCTTTTAAAAGTAGAAAGATTTTTTATTTTTTTTAAAGCTGGATATAGTATACATCACTTGTGTGTATCTATAGTATCTATATTTGAACAATTTTAGGAAAATACCTAAAATATGTGCGTCACAAGCTGACGCAGTAGAGATGAAATATGCGTCTTCAAAGCGTTAAGGAGACGCGTAAAGCGAGTTTCTTTTTATTGCTGTGCAGGCGTACAGTTTCGTGTCAGATCATACTGTACAGTCAGATAGTCATAGTGCGTCACAACTTAACTCTTATTTCACCAATATATTGTGACCGAAACTTATTTAACCCAAGGCGGCATCAGTTTCCCAATTTTGGAGGTGTCGAGTCACTTAACTGCTATGTATCAGATGCAAGAGATGGATGGACCATGATAATTCAAGGGTAGTGACAGATCATAGGCGCCATCAGGCGCCAAGCTAATCAGTCTGGCGGCACTACCCTTGAATTATCATGGTCCATCCATATCCTGCTGTAGGTCGACGGGCTTAAATGGGTTAAGGACACCCCATCCCACTACCTAGTCCAAAGCTTTAACTTGCATCAACTTGAAAACAAGAAAAGAAAAATCAGGTTGCTAACAGTATCTTTGTTCTCGATAAGATTCCTCACGAGAAACTGCTGACTATCTGATGTACCCATGATTGTTTCACACTGAAGAAAATAAAAAACCGGCATGCACATCAGTGACAGGAATCAAAGAAACAAGTGGGTATCCTCTTATGACACGAGGACAACCCATCCCAATTACAAATTGCTGCCTATGCACAAATATTTGAAGAAATTTTCTCTGTCCAAACACACGTCTTGTCAAGTTTAGGGATTACTAAGTCAAGCAGGGGTCAGAGGTTGGGTTCAGGGGTCAAGGTCAGTCACGGTCATGTCTAAAATTTAATTCCAATGTACACTTTAGCAGGCAAAAGGTGATGTGCTGTTTGTCTGAAGATTGAAAAATATTTTAAGTTTTACCACATCCGAATACAGTTAAAAATTAAAATACATTTTTTGCTCAGTTGAGATGAGTTGGCCATACATAGACATGTCCAAAAAGTCGTATTTGAGCTGCCTAGGCATGGCCGTCCCGTAGATCGCCCACAAACGAGTTGGCAAAGTTTGTGTCATTTTGCCTTATTTTTGCTCATTTTTTGTCTTTGAAATGGGGCTGGTCGGAGCGCATTCCGGAGCATGCACATGACGTTTTTGGCGTGCGGGGCATAAATTCACGTCCTGCTTCGCAGATGCTGCCCAGCTCTTTGGACTCGAGGTCAGTCTGAAAAAGACAGAGGTCCTTCATCAGCCGGCACCCAAGGAAGAGCATTTCCCTCCCCACATCACCATCGGCGAGACCGAACTGAAGTCTGTACACCAATTTACCTACCTTGGCTGCATCATCACGTCAGACGCCAAGCTGGACAAGGAACTGAACAACAGGCTGGCAAAAGCGAACAGTGCTTCCGGGCGACTATTCAAGCGGGTGTGGCACAATCAACAGCTAAAAAAAATGGCACCAAGATCAGCGTGTACAGAGCTGTCATCCTCATCACCCTGTTGTCACTATGGTTCCGAGTCCTGGGCCCTCTACCGCAGCCAAATACGACTCCTCGAACGCTTCCACCAGCGCTGCCTACGTACCATCCTCGGCATTCACTGGAGTGACTATGTCACCAACGTCGACGTCCTTGAACAGGCGGAAACTGTGCCGAGCATCGAGGCTTTGCTGCTGCGGACACAGCTTCGCCAAGAGAGAGTAACGTCACATACGCTCGGCCTTCAAGAAGTCGCCGATTTTAGCGACTAGTGAAAGGGAAGCAACACAGTTTGCATGACATAGCCTAAACAGCGACCTACATGTATCACTGCCTCCCCTGACATCAGACAACATCCGTTGTGTCGTTTTACATGCACTACTCGGCCGTTGTGTGTCAAAAGCCAGTATGATCACATTTGAAAAAAACGACTTTTGCATTGTATGACAAGGAAAATGTCGCTTTTGTTAATGGACAAACTCGCTTTGCCATATGACGGCAGCAGTAGTTCTGTGCTGCGGGCAAAACTGACTGGCTTAAACGTGTGACCCCGTACAGCGACAGTTGATTGATGCAGATTGTGTTTCTGCTTCCTTTGTTAATTCAACACCAAAACACCCTACCTGTCCCAGTAACAAGGATGCGAAGTGGTATCAGCAAGAGGCATAGATCCTCATGAACCCCCGCAACTGCCTCTTGCCTTTGGGTAGACGGTGTTCAATACTTTACTCGGCACTGAACGGGTTAATGTCTCCGGATTGATATGGAATGTGTTGTCCGCTATGACGAAACCCTAAATGTGGCAGTGCAATTGAACTAGCAGTGAGGATCAATTTCTGTATTGGCACGGCATAGTCATTAATTAAATCACATGTTACTTTCTTTATTATATTTTGTCGTGTGGTCTTTCAAGTCGACGGCGAGGTTAAAGCGATTTAGAACAGTTTGCATTTTTAACTATTGAAACTTGATTCGTCATTAAAACGGATACTCGCTTCTTTTTAACCCATTCAGCCCTGACGCACTACAGCAGGAGATGGGTCGACCATGATAATTCAAGGCTAGTGCCAGATTAGCTTGGCGCCTGTTGGCGCCAAGCTAATCTGGCACTGCCCTTGAATTATCATGGTCGATCTATCTCCTGCAACTGGTGCATAGTCATTAGATGACACCTCCAAAATTTTGGAAATACGTGCGCCGGGCTGGCCGAGTTAAATCGCCACGTGAGTATTCAAACGTCATAACTGTTTTACTGTCAATGCACCCACGTGGCTAGGAAGAGCAGATAACCTTTCGCTTGACGACATTGGAATCTCTTAATTAAACAAAAGTAAGTTTGTCTTCGTGCGCAGCCTCTTTGTAAGAACAGCTCTAATAAAATACTGCGAACCATTAACCTTTTTAATCCCGTCGTTATCAGGCACACACACACACACACACACACACACACACACACACACACACACACACACACACACACACACACACACACACACACACACACACACACACTGGCACACACACACACACACACACACACACACACACACACACACACACACACACACACACACACACAGACACACACTGTAACTTACGTTTTGACGAATAATTTCTCACTTATTATAGCACAGCATACTGTGTAAGCGAGCTCCCATCAGTACGTCATTTGGAAACAGACCCAAAGAAATGTCAGTGTTAACCGCTAGGCGAACGCTACCCATCTGCAAGAGACATAAATCCTCATGAGCCCCCGCAGTCCTGTTAGTCCTGTTTTTTTTAGCCCACGTTTGGTCCAATTTTATTTGTGTTCTTCGCGGCGAATGTCGGTCAGCGTGCAGGGGTTTTAGACACGAAATCCGCATCCACTACTGGTAGGCAAGCGGTTGACGATCACGTAATAATCTCTACTGTATTCAGTTCAGTTTGTTCTGAATGGTATTTTCTGCACCTGTATCTCTGTAAGAGTAAAGTATTATAAGGCCTGAGGGGTACAATGAATGGTTCCTTTGACCTCTCGAAGGCCTACAATGGTCCGTGCGGCAAGCTCCTGCTACCAATAACATATTTGTTTTCATTCCTCCACTATTTTTGTAAAAGAAATCAAGACTGACGAAATCTCAGTTTCGACCTGGATGACGCCAGACGTCAATGGAATGTACATTTATACATAATAGACTTATGACGTAATTTCAAATGGTTCATGACGTTTCCGTCTCCAGTAGTGTGCCTGATGTTTCGAACAACACTAAGTAACTTAGTACTTTAGACCGTCAGTTTTGATGATCTTTTATAGAACAAAACTGGCATCCAAAACGCGTCAGAAAGAGGACCTACAAAACGTCCGCCATTTGTCGCTACAAGGGTTTTTGTTTTCCCTACGTCACACGACCAGTCACTTTAGCGCAAACCGTACCATGTGAAAGTGATATAAAAACCCCTGTAGCGAAAAATGGCGGACGTTTTGTAGCCCTCTCGGATGACGCATCTTGGATGCCAGTTCTAAACGTTCTAAAGTACAATGTTACTTAGTGTTGTTCGAAACAACAAGCACACTCAGTACTGGAGACGGCAACGTCATGAAATATTTTAAATTACGTCATAAGTCTATTATGTATAAATGTATATTCCTTTGACGTCAGTCATGTCTGGCATGATCCAGGTCGCAAGATGTCTTCTTCATTTCTTTTACGAAAATAGAGGAGGAATGAAAACAAAATATACGTTATTGGTCGGAGGGGTTTGCTGCACGGACCCGTGTAGGCCTTCGGGAGGTCAAAGGAATTATTGTACCCCTCAGGCCTTCGGCCTTCGGGGTACGATGGTTCCTTTGACCTCCCTCAGGCCTACAAAGGTCAGTGTAGCGAACCCCTCCGACCAATCAGTAACTTATATTGTTTTCATCCCTACGTCACACGACCAGTCCCTTTAGCGCAAACCGTACCAGCAAGACCTCTATCATGTCTTTGTGGATTTTAAGAAAGCGTTTGACAGGGTGTGGCATGCAGCCCTTTGGTCCACCATGAAGCTATACAACATAAATGCCAACCTGATCAAAGTCATAGCAAACCTTTACAACAAAGCCACTAGCGCAGTCTGCTTCAACGGCAAAATAGGAAACTGGTTTAGGACTACAGTCGGAGTCAGACAAGGTTGCTTGCTCTCACCTACTCTTTTCAACATCTTCCTGGAAAGAATCATGACAGACGCTCTGAAAGATCATGAAGAAACTGTCAGTATTGGAGGCAGAACAATCACGAACTTGCGCTTTGCGGACGACATTGATGGCCTTGCAGGAACAGAGAAGGAGCTAGCTCAGCTGGTGGAAAAGCTGGACAGTACAGCCATTGCGTATGAAATGGAAATCAGTGCAGAGAAGACCAAACTGATGACAAATAACACCAGTGGCATTGTCACTGACGTCATGATTCTAAGCCAAAAACTAGAAACAGTTAATAAATTCAAATACTTAGGAGCCATTGTGACAGATGAGGGATCAAAACCAGAAATACTGTCCAGGATTGCGCAGACAACAACAGCACTGACAAGATTGAAGACCATATGGAAGGACAGAAACATCACGCTCTGCTCCAAGATCAGACTGATGCGCTCCTTAATCATGTCATTGTTCTTGTATGCCTACGAGTCATGGACCCTCACAGTAGACCTTGAAAGGAGGATACAAGCCACTGAAATGATATGTTTTCGAAGGCTGATTGGCATTTCATACAGAGATCACATCACGAACGAAGAAGTGGGAAGCAGAATCAGGCAAGCCATCGGGCCCTATGAAGACCTATTAGCCATTGTGAAAAAACGCAAACTGAAATGGTATGGGCATGTCACGCGTTCAGCAGGGCTTGCCAAAACAATCCTGCAAGGCACTGTGCAAGGAGGACGAAGGAGACGAAGACAGAGGAAAAGATGGGAGGACAATATCTCAGAGTGGACAGGACTGAGGCTGGGTGATACGCTAAGAATGGCAGAGATCAGAGAGGAATGCAGGGAGCTGGTTGCCAAGTCATCAAAGGTGCCCCAACGGTCGGCAAGACTACGCTATATAATAATAATAATAATTACGGTATTTGTAATGCGCTTATCTTATAATAATTATAACTCTAAGCGCGCACTCACAACTCGCGCACGCATGCGAACGCTTTAGACAAAGACTCACGTACCACAAATAGTGAAATACATTACGACTGTCAGCTTGCGGTGGGGAGTGTGGTGATATAGTGCTAAAACTGTTGAAAGAGGTGAGTTTTGAGGGCGGACTGGAAGCAGGAGAGAGAGTGTTTCTGACGAAGAGAGAGTGGGAGAGTGTTCCAGGCGGATGGACCGTATACTGAGAAGGAGCGGGGGCCGAAAGTGTTCAGTTTGGTGCGAGGGATGTGGAGGCGGAGAGGGTCGGAGGTAGAGCGGAGGGAGCGGGAAGGTGTGTAGGGGTTAAGTAAGTTGGAGAGATAGGCAGGAGCGCAGTTGTTGAGGGATTTGTAGCAGAGAGACAGAATTTTGTATTGGATGCGTTGGGGGATGGGGAGCCAGTGAAGGAGTTTGAGTAGGGGTGTGATGTGGTCGGATTTTTTCTTTCTGAGGACGAGGCGGGCAGCATTGTTCTGGACGCGTTGGAGAGTGAAAGTGGTGGAGTGAGGGAGGCCGGAAAGGAGAGAGTTGGAGTAGTCGATGCGAGATAAGATGAGAGTTTGGTGGCAGCTTCGGTAGTGAGGTATTTTCTGATCTGACTGATGCGGCGGAGGTGGAAATAGCATGCCTGGGCCGTGGCAGAGACGAAGCTGGTCATGGACAGAGAGGAATCGAGAATAACGCCGAGGTTCTTGGCCGAGTCAGAGAGGGAGATGGGGGTGCTATCGAGTTGAAGGTGGAAAGAGGGAGGGAGCTGGGAGAGTTTCTGGCGAGTGCCTACCAGCATGGTTTCCGTTTTGTCGTCGTTCAGTTTAAGTTTGTTTGCTGTCATCCAGTTCTTCACGTCTTCGTAGCAGTCAGCCGTGCGAGTCAGTAGTGACTGAGTGTTGTCGAGTTTGTCTTTGTCTAGCAGTTGTGAGTCGTCAGCGTAGAGGTGGTGGTGTATGCGGTGAGACTGGATGATGTTGGACAGGGGAGAGGTGTAGAGTGTGAAAAGGACCGGGCCCAGGACGGACCCCTGTGGAACTCCGCAGGAGAGCGTGACTGGGTTGGAAGAGACGCCGTTGATGGTGACGGACTGCTGTCTGTCGGAGAGGTAGGAGAGAAACCAGGAGTGAGCAGAGTCAGTGATGCTGAAGGAGTGGTGGAGTCGGTGGAGGAGGATAGAGTGGTCAATAGTGTCAAAGGCGGCAGAGAGATCGAGTAGTGTAAGAAGAGAGATGTTGCCCGAGTCGGTGGAGAGAAGCAGATCGTTTAAGATATGTAGAAGGGCTGTTTCAGTGCTGTGATGTCTGCGATAGGCAGACTGGAATGGACTGAGGAGGTTGTTGTCGGTGAGGTGGAGGTTGAGCTGGTTGAGAACAACCTTCTCAAGAAGCTTGGACAGGAAAGAGAGATTGGAGACTGGGCGATAGTTCTTGAGTTCGTTTTGGTCGAGGTTGTGTTTTTTGAGGAGAGGACGGACGATGGCGGACTTGAAGATATCGGGGATGGAGCCGTTTTCTAGAGATGCGTTGATGATGTCGGTAATGAAGGGCAGAAGTTTTGGAAGGCCGTCGCGGTAGAGAGAAGCTGGGAGGGGGTCTAGTTCGTAGGTTTTGAAGGGCATGGACTTTATGGTCTTGAGGACTTCATCCTGGGAGACGGGGCGGAAGGACGAGAGGGGAGTGCCGGAAAAGGGGGGGTCGGGAGGGCAAGGCGGAGAAGGCAGAGTGTCGAGTGTGTTGCGCAGAGTTTGGATTTTGTCTGAAAAATAGGTAGAAAAAGCGGACGTGAGTTCTTCTTTGCTGTGTGTGTTGGGGAGAGGAGAGTCTTTAGAAGTACCTAGGAGTGTGTTCATGGTGGCGTAGAGGGTTTTGGAAGAAGTGGATTCCAGGATTTGGTTTTGAAGGTGTTTGCGTTTACAGTCGGAGATCATTTTGCGGACTTTGGATCTAGTTGTTTGGAAGATCTGTCTGTGAACGGTGAGGTCAGATGAGCGCCAGCGGCGTTCCGCTTGTCGGCGCTCGCGCTTGGCCTCAGCTATGTCGTCAGTGAGCCAGGGGGAGGCGAGTCGGTTGGGTATGGAGCAGGTGGTGACAGGGGCATGGGTGTCTAGACGTTTTCGAAGGGAGGAATCGAAATGGGATGCAAGATCGGGAGAGGGGGTGGGGTCCAAGAGAAGGTCGACAGCTTAGATAGATAGATAGTACCATGTGACCGTGACACAAAAACCCTTGTAGCGAAAAATGGCGGACTTCTTGTAGCCCTCTTTGTGACGCATCTTGAATGTGAGTTTTGTTCTATAAAAGATCTGCAAAACGATCAAAAGTAAAAAGTTACTTAGTGTTGTTTGAAACAACAAGCACACTCAGTACTTGAGACGTCAACGTCATGAAATATTTTAAATTACGTCATAAGTCTATTATGTATAAATGTATATTCCTTTGACGTCAGTCATTTCTGGCGTGATCCAGGTCGCAAGATGTCTTCTATTTCTTTTACGAAAATAGTGGAGGAATGAAAACAAATACGTTATTGGTAGCAGGGGCTTGCTGCACGGACCCTTGTAGGCCTTCGGGAGGTCAAAGGAACCATTGTACCCCGAAGGCCTTCGGGGTACGATGGTTCCTTTAACCTCCCTCAGGCCTACAAAGGTCCGTGTAGCAAACCCCTGCGACCAATAACTTATAATTGTATCCCGGTCACATGGTACGGTTTCCGCTAAAGTATTGGTCGTGTGATGTAGGGATGAAAAAAAAATGTTTATAGGCCTATATTACAGTCAATAGAATTCATGTAGCCGGCGGTTTACTTCAAAGCTTCATGCTACTGCGTACTCTGCCATTTGATATAGTCTACGCGGCGCGGTGTGTGTCAGCACAAGCACAACTCTGTGTGGGGGAGGGGGTGGTGGTGGTGGAGGGGGGGGGGAGGCGCTAGACGGTGGAGGGCGGTCAGGCTATATGGCGCGGAAGCGGAGCCTGGGGTCAGTCGCACGCTCTCCCACACTGGTTGTCTATCAACCCAGCGAATCGACTGAGACAACCAGTGTGACATGATGCCTGTCTCCGTGCAGTGATCGAGACGTTGCGAACGGGCCAACGCCGGTACTCACGAAACAACACATTCTTGGCGAACCACGGTTGTCTTCCTTTTCCCACAAAGAAGAGAATCCCGTTAAATAACGGAAAAAAGTACCACTGACAAACATTCATACAAATCTTTTTCTCAGATCTAAAAGGCCACTTAGAGTTAACCCCTTAACTGCCGAGAAAACGTGAACACGATCCAACTGCAAGAGACATATATCCCCATGAGACCCCGCGACTCTGAGGGGGCTCATGGGGATATAATATGACTCAGTCTTGCTCAGACCACTGAGTTTGTATCCATGTTTCTTGGACCGTTTTGGCGTTTGGTCGTTAAATAAACAAAGACTGATTTCAGAAACAAAAAATGTACGTACAGCGGCAGACAAGGGATTAATTCGCTTTATACAATCGCAAGCAGTACGGTACAAGAAAGGCAATTTTGAGGACAAATTTGAACCATCTGTTCTGAACTAAGTGTGCCAAATGTCTTCCTCTTGAAATACGTCACGCTTGGAAATCTTCTTGCTACAAGATATCGGGGCATTCTTCAGAAAATAACGCATAGCGCCTTCACAGTCTCCTTTGCAGAGTATTTTGCCCCTGGACGGCGAAAGACAGTACGTCTCTTTCTGTAAAAACGAGATTTTCGTTGCATTAACCCTTTTCATCCTGATACACCCATTGCTTGAAATAGATGTGACTGATAGTTCAAGGGTGGCGCCAGAATAGCTTGGCGCCTCAGGCGCCAAGCTATTCTGGCACCATCCTTGAACTAGCATGGTTGATCTATCTCCTAATCTATAACGTAGCCTTCATAGGACAACAAACAAATTTTAAACAAATCAGCCTCAGGATGTAATGGGTTAAAATAAAATCTCGCTTTTCGATTTGGACTTTTTTTTTTGGGGGGGGCTACAGTTCACAGGGCAGTATTTGCATCAACCCCAACACGGTCAAGGTTCTTTTGTCATTCCTGTCTCAACGTCTGTAACCAATGTGACTGACATGACGTTATTTGCTCTGGGTATTTTCAGATAACAGATGTGGCTATTATACAGTAGCCTATATATTCGGACAGAACTATAGCCTATAATTATCATCTGGGTGACAATTTTCAATTTTGTGGGCGTACATTTCATTTGGAACCCTTTGCTCTCGAGGTACGTTTGTTTTATAGGGAAGACATTACTTGTGTGTGTGTGTGTGTGTGTGTGTGTGTGTGTGTGTGTGTGTGTGTGTGTGTGTGTGTGTGTGTGTGTGTGTGTGTGTGTGAGAGAGAGAGTGTGTGTGTGTGTGTGTGTGTGTGTGTGTGTGTGTGTGTGAGTGTGTGTGTGTGTGTGTGTGTGTGTGTGTGTGTGTGTGTGTGTGTGTGTGTGTGTACGCGCGTGCATGTGTGTGTCTGTGCGCGCGCGCCCAAATACACACGCGTACCGTTTGCGGAATACTCCCCAGATTGACTTCCTCGATGAGTACGCCACAATTGCACTTCTATTCAAATAGAGTGATACACATTGGTGGTAAAATGATACGCAAGAGGTGTATTTGTAAGGTACATTTCAAGTGGCCGGGCGGTCTGTCTGGTGAGTACTCCAAACAGTGCGGGTATGGATCCTATTCAAAAATGAGTGAAACAGAGTGAAAATAGTAACTAACTCTGCTAATTACAGAATCCAAAACGCTCGACGGTAGCACTCAGTGCACGGCATCCGAGAAGTCACCATGTTCATCATGAAGCTCTGCGTGCTCTTCGCGATATTATTTATGTGCTGCTACAACACTAGAGGTAACATCCTCCCCGGGCACAGATCTAAGTATCATCGTGGTATCATCTATACTGGTAACAGAGGCGATGGAAGGGGCTTTGTTACAGGCCACAGAGCCAGACGCGCTGACGACAGGAACCCGCTGGAAGCCGTCGTCATGCAGCAGTCTACAGAACTGAACCAGCTGAAGGCCAAACTGACTGGACTGCAGACTAAAGTGGGTACGTAACAGCCGCACACACGTTGCCTGCATCGATTCGCTACGCTGATCAGCAAAGCGAATCGAGGGAGACAACCAGTGTGTGATAGCCCTTGTCAGCAAAAGGGGGGGGGGGGGGGGGGCACCATTTACATTTCTCACCCTAAAGCGGAAAGAGGTTTCAGACATTCATTCTTGGTCACTTGTATGAACCACCTAACTGCCACTGGACGCGAACTTTGTTTTGTACTCGTAAATTCGACTTTAAAAGATCCCCATCCGTTCAAGGAACATGGATACAAAATAGATTCAGCAAGAGGCACAGATCCTCATGAGCCCCCGCAGCTGCAGGGCTCATGAGGACCTATGCCTCTTGCAGTTGGGTGTTGTCAGTTCACTGCCACGAAAACCGGCTCGGAAATCAGAGTAGACAACCCATTGGTTTGAGGATCAAGCATGTGAGGGGGGGGGGGGGGGGCGGGAAGAGGGGGGATGAGGTGGGGGGGGGGGGAGGGGGGGCAGCAAGAGGCACAGACCTACATTACGAGTCCCTTTGCGTCATGACATTGTATGCTTTTTGGTGAGATTCGGCTTGAACTGACGGTAAGGGGCTTTAATTAACCCTTTGGCTGTCGGCAGCGGTTGTTGTTGCTATGATTCCTGCAGGAATTTTTCATCGCGACAGAAACCGCTACTGGCAGCCACAGGGTTAAACCTATTTGTCATAGTCATTTTTTAACGTAACCCCTTCACTCTCAGGACACGTAACCTTCACTTAGCTAAATGCAAGTGGCACAGCCTGTAATCAGCCCCTGCATGTACAGGAGCTCACGTGACTCTCTGTTTCTTACTTTTTTTCTCATTTGGGTTCGTCTTCAATACAGCGACCTGCCACAGAACAGGCTTTGATTGCTAAACTTTGCCGACACAACGGGTTCTCAGTGTTGCCTTGCCTGAACCGTGCTAAACATTTTCTACCCTAAACTTTACAAGCCATAAGAAATGAGTAGACTGTAACTGAAGATTTCTGCTGCCCCTCGTGCAAGTCCTTGGAAATGGCCTACGTGCAAAGGAGAAGAAGAGCAGAAAACTCTTTCGTTTTACGACATTCACACTTCATCGCGTCACGGTTCGTTTTATTCGTGTGATTCTATAATTGTCCATACAATTTTACTAACAGCAGTGATGCTATTTTGTGAAATTCTTTCTGCTTTTTTATTTACGCTCGGCAGGCCAAGACAAATATCCTTTTATGGACAATACATGCCGCGAGTCTTGAATCTCATTACTGAGTTGGCCTTTGTCCAGCGTTGCTGTAAGACATACTCACAATATTTTTTTAAGGCATTTTGCAAACTAGTTACCCTTTACTGCCTCTAGCAGGTCGATTTAACCCTTTGGCTGTCGATAGTTGTTTGTTTTTTTTTTTGTTTTTTTTTTTTTGCCGAGGTGATTCCTGAAGGAATAACCTCGACAAAAAGAGCTAACGACAGCCGACGGGTTAAGCAAATGAATCGTCGGCCCATAAATCTCCCATGATCTCAAAACCTCAAGAGAAAGCCAATGGCACCGAAGACTGAGTAACTAATTCAAGAGACTCCGCATCAATAGCTGCGCAAGTGTCGTATAGCGTTGCCTCTGGCAACGCTATACGACGCTTTCGCAGCTATTGATGCGGGCGCTTTGAATGAGTGGACACTTTCAGCCCGACATTCCCACGTTGGGAAGTCGTCCACTGAGGACCATATCACAGTTCGGGAGACAGAGCCCTTGAGCGCAGCGTGTGATGTAGTGTGTCACATGAGGGCTGTCTGGACAGATAGAAAGTTCCTCTTGATGTGAAAAGATTTCCAAACAAGGCACAGTACGCCTTTTTTAAGCATTGAAACTTTGACCAGTTTCACTTAATGAGAGCCCAGTGATATCTGTTTATCTGCAATATAGAGATATAAATACGGGGGAGGGGGATGTACCGGGGAATGGTGGTTGAGGTGGTTGTAGTGACAAAGGACAAGTATCATATTGTGTTTTTTTTTTTTTTTTTGTCGTTGAAACATTGAATAAAAGAATGAGATTTGCTGCTGATTTTTTTTTCAGAGACACTTGACCGTCGGGTTGCTTTTCTGGTGCAAATCGTTACCGAGCAAGGTCGTGTGATGCCTAAAGAAGTCCCTTACAAGTTTGACCGGATCGTCTTGAACGACGGGAATGGTTATGATGCGACTTTGGGGGTGTTTACTGCGCCCTACGCTGGGGTCTATGTATTCGCTTTCCAAGTGTTCACTAACAAAGCCGAAAGACCATTGGTTGACATCATCGTGAACGGCAATGCTCTGTCTCGTATGGCTGTGGATGCATCAGTCGAGAGCATGTCGGCGCAAAGTGCATCCACTACTGCTGTAGTCAAGCTGCAAGCACAGGATCGCGTATGGGCACAGGGCGCCGGTGACTTCATTTATTGGGGTAACTCTCACACATTCTTCACCGGCGCTCTCCTCTACACTGTCTGAGCACCTAGTGAGCAAACGGTTCACAGGCAGACGTCAGCAGTAGTTGGTCAAAGCATAGCTGACGTCTAAAGACGGTCTACCCAGTCAGCAAAGGTACTGGGGTCCGCGACGGCCGCAGTGGGCCCGCGCACGGCTGTGCGCGGGCCCACTGCGGCCGTCGAGAGCCCGTAGACGCGGTTTGGCTACTGGGGTAAATACATTTTGCTTCCAGGATAACTCCTGTGGCGGCCTGTTGCCTTTCATTCCCATCCTGAGATGCTGCTGTGGGTTCAGTAGGAAAGTTAAAGGAGATGTCTATGATGTACGTCTGGCCAGACCAAAGGAGCGACTTATATAGACTAATTAACGAAATGCGACATTTTTGAAATCATCAGAAACACTACATTTACCGAGGAATACAAATAATGTGGGCCGTTGGGCTGTTGTTGTACATGCCACTACTCGGCCGTTGTATGGCAAAAGCCAATGTGTCCACATTTGAAAAAAGCGCGATTTTCACTGTATAACGATGAAAAGCGCGCTTTTCTCGATAATGGACATACACGCTTTGCCATATGACAGCAGCACTGCAACAGTGCTGCGTGCACAACTGAGTGGCTTAACTCATTCTACCCCAGACAGACCACAGCAAAATAAAGATCGACCATGATAGTTCAAGGGTGATGCCAGAATAGCTTGGCGCCTATGGGCGCCAAGCTATTCTGGCATCACCCTTGAACTATCATGGTCGGTCGATCTGTATCCTGCACTGCAACGCAGTCTTCAGAGGACGATTTCAAAATTTGAGGATTTCGGTCTTGGGGTAGAATGAGTTAACGTGTATAGTGCCAGTTGACGCAGAATGTTGTTTCTGCAGTTTTTGTTAATTCAACACCAAAACACACTAGCTGTCCCATGAACAAGGATTCGAAGTGGTGTCAGCAAGAGGCATAGATCCTCATGAGCCCCCGCAACTGCGGGAGCTCATGAGGATCTATGCCTCTTGCCGTTGGGTGATGTTCAACTTTTCTCGGCACTGAACGGGTTAATGTCTCTGGACTGATATGAATGTGTTGTCCGCTAAGATGAAACCCTAAATCTGGCACTGCCTTTGAACTATCAGTGAAAATCAATCTCTATCAATTGGCACATAGTCATTAGATCGCTTTTTTTTTGTTTGTTTATTCTTTTTTGTCGTGTGGTCTTGACTGCGGTTTAAGTCGACGGCGAGGTTAAAGCAATTTAGAACAGTTTGCATTTATTACTGTTGAAACTTGATTCGTCATTTAAACGGGCACTCGCTTCCTTTTAAAACGCCAAGTAAGAAGTCAAACGTGACAATATCTTAATTAAACAAAAGTACGTTTGTCTTCGTGCGCAGCCTCATTGTAGGAACAGCTCTAATAAAGATATTGCGAACTATTAACCTTTTCAGTCCGTTGTTGTCAGACACACACAGAGACAGATTCACACACACACACACACACACACACACACACACACACACACACACACACACACACACACACACACACACACACACACACACACACACACACACAAACACACCTTTGAATGATTCTCACTCAGTTCGTGCATTTACACACACACCGGCATTTTAAGACAACACTGGTATATTTTGTACAAAGCAGTAAAAACATAGAATGTAATCATTTTATTAATAAAAAAGTAAGTAAATATTGTGATATGTGTAAACGATAATAATTAAAAAAAGATTATTATGATTACTATCATCACTGTTATTGCACATTATATACTTGCACATCAGATAGTCAATGCTATAATTTTAATCTCATTATGGTGTTCCAGTAGAAACAAACAAAAGAAACAAAAACCACCCGAAACTGTGTGGCATTGTGAAAATTAGGGCTTTAGTAGGAAAGATTGTCAGGAATGGCACAAACTCTCAAAAATCAGTCTACAGTGGAGGGGGGGGGGGTGGGGAGGGGGGTGGGGGTATACTGAGCAGCGACATCAAAGCGGAACTGTTACGTCTTATTAAGGACTGTTTGCCAGCCTGCCTGAGAAATTGATAATTTGTATATTGATCGAGTTTTAACCCTTTGGGGGTCGGTAGCGGTTTTAGTCACGATGATTCCTGCAGGAATCATCGTGACTAAAACCGCTACCGACCCCCAAAGGCTTAATACGTTCCAGACATACCGCATACGGATACGCGACAAAAAGCCGGAAGCCGGAAAAGAAAAAAACAGTATCCCATACGCAGTACGTCTGGAATGAATTGACAAGAGCTCTACTGACCCACATGACCGAGAGGCTTGTAAGATATGGTACAGATATGTTTTTTATACACGGAGGCCCAAGAGGGTCGTAGGCCCATAGCAAGAGGGTACTGCGCTCAAAGGGTACTCAGACTATTCCATGATCAGAGGAGGTATGGTCAAGCTACCCCCCCTCCACCCACCCATCCAGCCACCCTCCCCCTCCCTGGGCCTCTAAGCCACTCTACGTACGCTTAATCGTGTGGAATTAAGTAGAGGTGGACTTGGAAGGGGGAGGTACAGGGGTTCCGGACCCCCCCCCCCACCCCAAATTTTTAAAATGCTATAACAATGTCCCTTTTTGGGGTGTTTGGACGCCCCCCCCCCCCCCTGTTGTTTGATATGGCGAATGGTGAGAGTCTTAGGACGCACGCACCGCCTCTCTCTCTCTCTCTCTCTCTCTCTCTCTCTCTCTCAGACACACACACACACACACACACACACACACACACACACACACACACACACACACACACACGCGCGCGCGCACACATACCCTAAAGCATAGACTTGCTGTACATTTAAATGAGCAACAAATTAAGATTAAATAATATTTGAGAACAAGACTGCGGATCCGAATGCATAAGAAACATAAAATAGCTGCTGACTTGTATAACTTATCACTTTTAAATTATATGGCATCAAAAATGTTAAAATCCTGATTTAAAAAAAACCAAACAAACAAACAACAACAACAACAAAAACCAACAAAGAAACAAAAAAACTACTTATTACAAACTGATATACCAACATAAAATAAACACATTTATCACTGAACAGGCAAATGAAAATCCTCAAGTCGACTCCATATTATGAGATAACATGCACTTGAAACTGTTTAAAAAGCAAAACAAAGAGGCGATCCCTAAATCAGAAGTTGGTCACAAAATTCACCAAGTTCAGTCACTCAGTGGATTCAGCCAGACTGTTCCATCTTTCATTGGATAAAATACTGACAAACAAAAGAAATGCATCATTTTTTTTAATCATCGGAAACACTTTAGTGTTTCCCATGATTCCAAAAATGTCGCATGTATGTTAATTTTGCTCGTCAGTATAATATACCGACATGAGACGCAGAGACAATGAGCACATAAGCCTCTTGCTAGCAAGGATTGGTCTTTTGTTAATCCCAAATATTAGATATCATTTTCGAGATCAACTGTACGACTGTCAGAAGGACATACGCAGAACGTCCTCGCTGTCACGGGGCTCTGCCTCTCTTCTTTGACCTGTTTCTGATTTAGGAATAACAACCCGTACCGTTTGCAGGAGTACTCCCCAGATAGTCCCACTCGAGGAGTACGCAACAAGTACACTTCCATGTAAACTAGATGCTTAGAATGTCATTTTAATAATAATAATAATAATAATAATAATAATAATTTATTAATAAAGAGCGCCCTTTTCCAGAGAACAATGGACCCACTGGTCGACATGAGGAGTTCAACCGCAAACGGTACAGGATGTATACAACTAAAATTTATTGTCGGAGTTTTAACCCTGTCACCGTTAGCCACAAGCTGTGTTTCAGCAAGTAAAGGAATTTTAACGCCAAACAAACCCGTGTGTCCCAGGAACACGGATACAAAATGCATGCATGCAAGAGGTATTGATCTATGCCTCTTGAAGTTGGATGGGTTCCCTTTTCGACAGTGAAGGGAGTAATTGTCCAGCGTTTATCTGTCTTCAAAGCTAAGGGCCCTAATGAAGGGCTTACTGTATTGAACAGCGGAGACGGAATTTTGTATTGTAAGCGCTGAAAATGCGTGCTGTTCATGCGAGGGCGTCGCAGGCACCATGAAACAAATCTGTCGTCTGACATGATGGGATTCGCTAAAGCCCAACGCATACCGCTTTGTGCCCACTCAGAAAAGTTTTCTCTTTTTTGACATACGTATTGATATACTGTATAACTCATTCTACCCCAACACCGAAGCCCCCAAATTTTGCCGTTGTCCTCTGAAGACTGCACTCTAGTGCAGGACACAGATCGACCATGATAGTTCAAGGGTGATGCCAGAATAGCTTGGCGCCCATAGGCGCCAAGCTATTCTGTCATCACCCTTGAACTATCATGGTCTATCCTTATCTTGCTGTGGTGTGTCTGGGGTAGAATGAGATAACAAGCAAATCATAATACTCATGAATTTGTTTGATACACTTTCCTTCCCAAAATCCTTTGCAGGCCCAAAGAATCTATCGGGATACTTGCATTTGTCAAAACGAAAGCCCGAAATATGCTCATACTGCAATATTAAGGAGTTCCTTATATGCAGTAGTGATGAAATACTTCTTAGTGAACGTACGCTCAAAATTTCTTTCCCTTACACAGACATGAAGAGCTCTGTTGACCCCCAGCTGAGAGACCAGCAAGCAGGATTCAGGAAGAACCGATCATGTACAGACCAGATCGCCACTCTCCGCATCATCGTGGAACAGTCTCTGGAGTGGAGCTCCCTGCTATACGTCAACTTTGTGGATTATGAGAAAGCATTTGACAGCGTGGACCGAGAGACTCTGTGGAAACTCCTACGACACTACGGTGTACCCACAAAGCTCGTCCGCCTGATCAAGAGCAGCTACGATGGCATGACATGTCGCGTGATCCACGAAGGGCAATTCACCAGGGAGCTCCAGGTCAGAACTGGTGTCAGGCAGGGGTGTCTGCTGTCTCCGTTCCTCTTCCTACTGGCCATAGACTGGGTCATGAAGATGACCACAGAGCACAGACGAAGTGGAATACAGTGGACACTGTGGACACAGCTTGACGACCTCGATTTTGCAGACGACTTGGCTTTACTGTCCCACACTCATCAACAAATGCAGGACAAGACCACGAGGCTTGCTGACATCTCGTCCCAAGTGGGCCTCACCATTCACAAACAGAAAACAAAGACAATGAGGCTGAACACAATCAGGGAAGAACCAGTCTTGCTTGCTGGCACCCCGTTGGAGGAGGTGGAGTCCTTCACCTATCTCGGGAGCATCATAGACAAAAAAGGCGGCACTGATGCAGATGTCAGAGCACGAATCGGTAAAGCCAGAGCAGCCTTTCTCCAGTTAAAAAAAGTGTGGAGTTCCAGAGAGCTGTCACAACACACCAAAGTCCGGATTTTCAACTCCAATGTAAAAGCAGTTCTCCTATATGGAGCAGAGACTTGGAGATTGACAAAAACCACAGTCAACAGAGTACAAACCTTCATGAACAGTTGCCTTAGAAGAATTTTGAAAATCCACTGGCCAGAGAAGATCAGCAACGTCAGACTCTGGGAGAGAACAGAGCAGATAACAGCAGAGAATGAAATTGGGCGAAGAAGATGGGGATGGATCGGTCACAGCCTGAGAAAGCCAGCTTCCAGTATCACTAGGCAGGCATTGTCATGGAACCCCCAGGGAAAGAGGAAAAGAGGTAGGCCGAGAAACTCCTGGCGTCGAGACCTCCAAGCAGACATCAAGAGACTGGGAACCACCTGGAGTAGAATCGAAGGAGAAGCACAGGACAGGACTTGCTGGAGGTCTCTCGTCGACGGCCTATACCCGGGTAGGGGTGACAGGCGTAAGTAAGTAAGTAACACAGACATGAACGGAAAGCAGACGCCAGCAAACGTGCGAAACGAATCGCTGAACGCTTGAAATTGACAAGACGCCCGCAAGCGATAGCGTAAGCGATGACCCTGCTGGCATTTTTCGTCATTATCCTTGATCTAATTATGAGTAAAAGGCACTGATTTATTTCATAGTCACACACGAAATCTGCGTGCAGTCCGAAACGCAGTCGTCTGCCAAATCATGTTTTGTCTGAACACCGCAATCAAACGCAAACTGAAGGACGCGAGGTAAAGTTTTGTTTTGGATTGGTTACATAAATTATCTTGAGACAAATTTTGCCTGATATAGTGCCGATAACCGACAGATGTGATTACTTGACCCGAATCAAAATGTCCTCGTCTTACGACTCGGGCATTTTAGTTCGGGTCTCGTACTGTAATAATCACCCATTACAACGGTATGTGGTGGATTTTAAACATCATGGGCAACTGATTGACTGATCTGAGCGTAGGTACTGACGAATGCGAACCATATAACCGTCCAGACTGGTCTTTGCGAACTGTAACTGATCTGCGTATAGTTCGTCATCAACTTGTTCTCCCTCACGTAACTGATGCAAATGCTCTCTGTCTGCTTTCGGCATGTTTTCCGGATCCAGTTTCAAAAAGTAGCTTGCCGGTTTCCATTCACTGGCGCCGGCTTCAAGCTGAAGAATAACCACAACGTCATCGCTCTCGCACACCAAGGCGTCTTTGCCTTCCGTTGACAGAAGCACAGCCTTGCGAACTATTGTGTTTTTACTTGGATCTGTAAGTCTGCAACATAAATGCTTGCCTTCGATTGACTCGAAATATCGACGGTAACTTGCGTTTTCAGGCACTACTGGTTGCGCTGATGTTTGTTCTGGTTGCTTTGCTGTTTGTACAAGTTGCCGTTGTGATTGTACCGGTTGTTTTGACATTTGTCTTGGTTGATTTTTTGCTTGTACCGGCTGTGTTGCTGTTTGCTTTTCCTTTTGTGCCGTTAGCTTTGCTGTCAGTGCCTGATGTTTTGCTGTCTCTATCAGTTGTCTTGCTTTTTGTACCGGTTGCTTGTGAGCCGGATGTTTTGCTGCTTGTTCCGCCTGTGCCGTCTGTGTTGATGTTTGTACTGGTTGCGTTTCCATTTGTACCGGTGCTTTTCTATTTGTACCGGTTGTTACTGTCTGCTTTGCTGCCTTTGTCGGTTGTGTTGCTGTTTGTACTGATTGCTTTTCCATTTGTACCTGTGCTTTTCGATTTGTATCGGTTGTTGCTGTCTGCTTTGCTACCTGTGCCGGACGTGTTGCTGTTTGCACTGGTGGCTTTTTCATTTGTACCGGTGCTTTTCCACTTGTACCGGTTGTTGCTGTCTGCTTTGCTGCCTGTATCGGTTGTGTTGCTGTTTGTATTGATTGTTTTTCCATTTGTACCGGTGCTTTTATATTTGCACCGGTTGTTGCTGTCTGCTTTGCTACCTGTGCCGGTTGTGTTGCTGTTTGCACTGGCTGCTTTTCCATTTGTACCGGTGCTTTTCTATTTGTACCGGTTGTTGATGTCTGCTTTGCTTCCTGAGACGGTTGTGCTGCTGTCTGCACTTGTTGCTTTTCTATTTGTACCGGTGCTTTTCTATTTGTACCGGTTGTTGCTGCCTGCTTTGCTGCTTGTGCCGGTTGTGCTGGTGTTTGTACTAGCTGCTTTTCTTCTTGTACCAGTTGTGCTTCTGTTTGCTTTGCCGCTGGTACTGGTTGCTTTGCTTTTTGTGCTGTTTGCTGCGCTGCTAGTGCCGCATGATTCACTGCTTGTGCCGGTTCATTTGCTGTCTGTACCGGCTGTTTTTCTGTATGTTGCTTTGCTGGCAGCAGTGTCTGCTTTCTGTTCGTAATTAGACATCCCTGATTAATTTTAGGCGGATCCCGATTATGAAACAAATCTTGTGTGGACAGGTTCAAATGCTTGTCAACAGATTGCTGCTTAGGCTGAATAGCTGACGGTATATGTTGAGAGCCTGTTTTCTGTACCTCTGTAGTAGCGCCTGCTGGCCTGTCTGGTTTTTCTGGTGAGGCTTGTCCTCGTTGCTCTGTTGCTTGTATTGTTTGATTTGTTGCGAGTACCGCTGCTTGGTTTACTGTGTGTAACGGCTGTTTTGCTGTTCGTACTGGCTGTTTTTCCGCTCGTTTTGCTGTTTGAACCGGTTGCTTTGCCGTTGGTCCCAGTTGTTTTGTCGCCTGCACTTCTTGTTTTGCTGCTAATTGTACCGGTTGTGTGTGTTGCATCGTATCTGAGCTTCTCACGTCTGCTTTGCCAGAATCTGTCGTAAAAGAGCTTTTACTGTCAAGGCAATGCCCGGGCAGATGTGTCATTATATCATCCATAAGCATGGACATCATGTTACCTTTGACCGGGTCAACCGTTCTGCGAACACTGGGACATTCCTTAACATTTTCAAGCGGTACTTGAAGCGCGTCCTTTGCTGAAGAGGGTTCGATGTAAAATTGTTGCATTGGCTGAGCAGCAGACGTTTTTTGTTGAGGGCCTGCATTTTTCATCTCTTCTGTGGCAGTTGCTTGCCTGTCTAGTTTTGCTGGTTCGGCTGGTTGGGCGTTTCTTTGCGGCAACAAAGGCGTCACTGAACAGTGAAAGTTTAGTGTGGTTGTACGGTCCTGTTGTTGCCTTACAGCCGTTTTCTGCTCTTGTGGAGGTTTTGACGAGTTTATCAAAGACAGATTCTCGTGCCGCTGTTCACGCTGACGCACAGCGTTTGTTTGTTGCTGGTCTGCTTGTTGCGTCGCTGCCCGTACGGCTTGCGCTGCTAAAATGATTTCTCCATCCAAGCTGGTTCCCACTGGGCAAAAGGCCATCGGGCCAGCGTCAGCCGCTGTTGGCCGGCGCACAGCCCTGCCAGGGCCAAAAGCGGCCGACGTCGGCCGAATGACCTTTGCGCACTGGGTTTGTCCTGGCTGTTTAGATGAATTTGGGATTTCTTTTACCTGCCGAGGTACATTACGTCCGGATCCTGTGACAGAAGTTCTCGTGGGAGTTGGTGGCAGCGGACACTGGGCGGGGAGATGAGAGGTAGTTTTGTGTTGAGGAGATGGATTGGTGTTTAAAGTTGAAGTGGGGTTGAGGTGTGTACCTGCTTTGGGAGGTAGCGTGTTCGGTTCCAGCCGAGATGCTGAAGCCGTTCTTTTCCGGCTGCCCGAGTCTGGACCATTGTTGCTGTCCGTCATCATTCGTTTACCCCCCTTGGCAGCATTCATTGGGGGGTTAAGGGAATCGCATTTCAGAAGTTCTGGGTTTCCTGAGGGCGTGTTGGTCTGCTGTTGCTCAGGGAATTTGCTCTCTTCTGTTATGGTTACCTGTAAATTTAATCCGTCCGTTTTTGTATCGTTTGGTGTGTGGTTATTCTTTGTTCTCGATTTCTGAGGGTTCACGGTCGGTCTTCTCTGCTTCGGCGGACAGACATGTCGTATTTCCTCTGGGCTCAGGCTTTCCTGTGGCGTGCTGCTTTTTGCAGATAAAGTTGGTTCACTCATTTGCTGCCCGACACTCGACTGTGACAGACGGAGCATGATGGCCTGTACTTGTGGACTGTCATCTGATTTACTGGCTGTAAAGTAGTTGTTTATTGTGTTGCGCTGGTTTGCTGCCCTACGAATTTTTGAGCTCTTGGCTGGCTCTTG
The DNA here is from genome assembly GCA_036245525.1 of Semisulcospira habei. NCBI lineage: Eukaryota > Metazoa > Mollusca > Gastropoda > Semisulcospiridae > Semisulcospira > Semisulcospira habei. Next base: position 154,864,908 of record BTPG01000002.1, read on the forward strand.
CAGAAGAAATGTACCCTTCCTTTTCTGTGTGGTATTCGATTTTGCTGGAGACATCTTTCGCGGCTGTTTCACGTTTGCAGTGCTGATTTCCTGCGTGGTCGCTGATAATAAATTTGCTACATCTGTGTCTGGAATGTCCTGCTGAAGCCCCTTGTGCATGCAGCTGTCGGTACTGTATACGGACCTGGCAGCTGCATGCTCAAGGGGGGTCTGCAAAGCTGCACAGTCCTCATGTTTCTTGCCACTTCCCGGTACGTACGAACATGCGAAGGACGGGTCGGTCCCTTTTCGCGGTGGTGTCACCTCAGCTAGTTTTATATCAAGTTCATGCTGCTTGGTGGTATTGTTCATCTGTTGCGATGCCGTTTGTGGAGCACACTTCATTACGTTTGCAGAGATCACGGCGTTGAGACCCTGCCCAGGTTGTGTGACGACAGACGGTGACTGTTGGTGATGGGTTGAAACGGCTGTTTGCTGGGAGGTTATTGCTGTCACTGTGTCATGTCCTTTTACGCCAGGCGATGTTGCAATGCCTTCAAATGCAACATTAACAGTCGTGCGTGAAGACACTTGCTGTACGACAGTTGCTGGTGTATTTGAGGTCTCTGAGGACGCGTTTGCGACTTGCTGCATTGGTGTACGCACGGGTGAGAACATAACGTTTGAAGGTGCGGTCCTCGTGCCATCCACTCTGCGTGGACTGTGACACATCATTTTCTTCTTTTGTGGCACTCTGCGATGTTGTGCCATGGTATGTGCCATTCGCAGGAAACCCATCATGGGAAATATCCCAAAAGCAGTCGTACAGTCACTGAGTCCTGCGTATTGACGAACTTTATTGTCAAATTGTACGAGAGATTTAAAAGCGGAGAGGCGTCTTGAGAGAAATAGCTGTGTTGGCCAGCAGACGGTCTTGCTTTCACCGTCCGGGCCAGCAGAACCGCCCGGTGCCTGAAGAACAGCACTGCCCTCTACACGATACAACTGGCCTAGTTCGAGTTTGTTTAGTATTTGTTCGGCGTGAACATCAGTCATGGCTGGACGTGAACAGCTGAAGGTGAACGCCGCATCGGTTTTCATTATTTCCTTTTTCCTCATAGCTACATTCGGCGCTCCAAATTGTCCATCAAGATCGTACCGCGACCAGTCCTGGAAACTGTACATGACGAGAGGGTGGTCAAATACTCTCTTGTCTCCAGACCAGCGGAGATCCTCTGCGATAAGATTGGTACTTTTGACAATGAAGGCCCACTTTGGCCAGTAAACCAGGAAATCGAGTTTGTTTGGTCTGTCTTTCGGGCTTATGTAATCATCAGCAACCTCGACGTGTAGGTCTGGCGGTAAATCTTTTTCCACAATCTCCCTTACTACATCAGGGGTCAAGTTGAAGTCCCCGCCTACAATAACCGCGCTGCATCCATGCTCGATCTGTAGTTCCTCTAGCCTCTTCAGCATAGCAAGGCACTCGTCGCATTTTATGCGCCTAACGTCATCAAGGCCTTTGGGGTTGGGCCCGTGCCAGGAGGCCACCAGCGTTTTCTTTCTTTTCCTGGTGGTTGTAATGGTCACGGTCTGTCTGCTAAAGGAATGTTCCAAATAGCGCACCTCCATTCTATCAGCATAGTAGACTTCAGCTTCTGTGTTTGGGATTTCTCTACCACGAAGCATGTCCTTGAGGATGTTGGCTTTCTTCTGACTGATCTGGTCCGTGCACAGGCACATCAGATTGCTGTAGTTATGCGCTTTTACGGTGTGGACGATGTCTTCCATTCTGTGCAGTATCTGAGTGGCCATGCCGTGCTCTGATGCTTCACTGCTTACATTCCACAGCATGATGTTGAAATCTGTTGTTACTGATTCACGCCTCGAGGACGCCATATTGTCCGGACGGTGATTGTCTCACCAGATGTGGCGTGTGACGATCTGAAAGTAGAACACGCGCAGAGTAAAAGTCACAGCGGATGAGCATTTGTACAAGAATTCAACGATAGAACACATATAAAAAGGACGCATCCCCCCCCCCCCCCATCCCCCCTAAACGATGAGAATATTTCCTCTAAAAGAATACTCGGGTATCGTTTTGTGAGGTCACGAGCAAACACTGCGGGCCATTCAAGTTGCACACCACTTGTATGGTGCGTCAACGCGGCTTTGTTTGTTTGCTTGTTTGTTTTTTGTGTGTTTTGGATAAACACTGATGGTGATTCACAGAGCGCAAAGTGCGCAAAGGCCGTCAGTTGCGCCGACGTCGGCCGCCGTTGGCCCGCGCACGGCCGTGCGCGGGCCCAACGGTGACTGACGTCGGCCCCATGGTCTTTTGCGCACTGGGCGGTCACTATTTAACGATCGCTTTTGCTTAGTCAGGTCCTCCCATTGCAATTTTCCTTCTTCGTTGAAAATATAAGTAGCGACTGAATTCTTTACTTGTATGTTTGTCTATTTTGAAAAAAAAAAAAAACATTACTCACAAAACAGACAGGTGAGGCTAGCGCTGGCAGAATTGTAGGCCTACATATACCAAGGAAAATACTCAGCGCTGGACAGACAAACAGTTAGATCTCCTGCCCCGCCTATCAGGCACCCAATCGCCAACCCACAGAGAAATACGCAGGTATAGAAAAAGACGATCATCTACATCCTCATAAAGGATGCATCAGGTCTCGTATATAACCCATGTCTTTCTCCGGAACTTAGGAAGTAGGCAGGAGAAACATACATACACAAACATGAAGGTGCACTACTAAATGTGGTCAGGTAAATACCCTGAATTCCCACAGTAGATGCACAAGACAATAAACAACAATGTCACGTCAGTAACGATTCAAGTTTTGCCTCGAGTTATAGAATACTCACAAACCAGATAGGTGAGGCTAGCGCTGGCAGAATTGTACACATACCAAGGGGAATTACTCAGCGCTGGACAAACAAACAGTTAGATCCCCTGCCCCCGCCTATCAGGCACCCAATCGCCAGCCCACAGAGAAATACGCAGGTATAGAAAAAGACGATCATCTACATCCTCATAAAGGATGCATCAGGTCTCGTATATAACCCATGTCTTTCTCTGGTTTGTGAGTATTCGATAACTCTAGGCAAAACTTGTATCGTTACTGACGTGACATTGTTGTGTATTGTCTTGGCATCTACTGTGGGAATTCAGGGTATTTACCCGACCACATTTAGTAGTGCACCTTCATGTTT